>JAUPFT010000008.1:34924873-35347373 GCA_036936625.1 Parnassius smintheus behrii | reverse complement strand
ATATAAACAAAAATCGTAACATAATATTTTACGACTCTATGTAGTTAAAAGTATATAATAAAGTAGGTATTACCTTCAAACAACTACAAAATAAATTAGAATGATTTAAAAATAATGATCTTAAAGTAATAAACAAAATAACAAAACAGTGATAAGTTGTCGTTTGTATTGTAAATTATTATAGAGACACGCTGAACTAAGTAGTCCGTGTAAACCAACGGAATCATTATCATTTATATAACAATAAATGTGATAATTAATAAATGAATAATAACTTTAATAATTGCTGCACGATCCTGTCGCAAAACATTTTTAACGCCTAAAACTGCCCTATATAACTCTCTGTAGAAATATATCGCGGTAAAACAACATTTTTTTATTTATTATTTATTAATATAAGACAGTGGTGTTACTTAATTCTAAACCCGCCAAACTTTTACGTTTGATGGCGAGAGGCGCTCTTTTACATGCATTGCCACCTTATGTACTCCTAATATTGGACACAATAATACACAATTACATAGATAACACAGTAAAATATAAACCTATGACATCTTGTTATTATGTTCACTTTATGATCTTATATATATATATATATATATATATATATATATATATATATATATATATATATATATATATATATATATATGTGTTCTTTCTTATATATATATGTTCTCCTCACCGGCACGGAAACTTGGCCACTCGTGAATTTGCTGATTATTTGCACTGAAACGTTTTTTAACAGTAAATTAAGGGTAGATGCATTCAATAAGTGTCTCTAATGGTTTTAGAACATAGAAATTTAATGTTTACTTCACCGAAATTTTTCTTTTCAAGATAACATGTTTTCACTAAAATTAACATCTTTCCATTGTCACTTTAAAAACACTACAAAGTTAAAAATTAAGTCTGTTTCTTTATTGTCTATCAGTTTTAATATCGGGTGTTTCCTCCTCTAGCCCTGATAACCGCTTGCATTCGATCTGGCATGCTTTGAATGATGTTTCTGACATCAACTTGCGGTATGCTGTCCCAAGCGGCCAGCGCTGCATTTCGGAGCTCATTTAGAGTTTGTGGCGGTTTGGAGCTGGACTTTATCTTTCTTTTGAGCATACCCCATACATGCTCAATTGGATTTAAGTCCGGGCTACGAGCTGGCCTCTGTAATTTTTGTATTCCAACCTCTTCCAGATATTCCTCTACACAATGTGCGACGTGCGGGCGTGCATTATCGTGCATGAGGAGGAATTGGTCGTGTCCAATGAATCCCGAATAAGGCATTACGTGCTCCTGAAGAACTTCCTCGATGTATCGAGTAGCTGTAAGCCGATTATCGACGATGACCAACTCTGTACGTGCGTCGGAACTTACACCTCCCCATACCATTATTGAGCCTCCATGGAAACTCACAGTTTGGGTGGTGGTAATGGGTAGAAACCTCTCTCCTCTTTTTCTCCACACTCGTTCTCGACCGTCTGGAGCACGTAAAGCTATTCGACACTCATCTGTGAACAACACTCTAGCCCATTGCTCGTGGGTCCAATTGACATGTTCTCTTGCGAACTGAAGTCGGGCTACTCGGTGCTGTCTGAGAAGTTCTGGACCTCGTGCTGGTCTACGAGCTTTTAAATTCACTTCCTCCATTCGTCTTCTCACCGTACGCTCACTAACATTAACGCCTCTTGCGATTTGGAGCCGCTGGCGTATCTCAACAGCGGTCAGGTAGCGGTTTTTCAAAATCTCCATAACAATAAACGATCGTCCCGGGCCGATGTGCACCTTACGCCACCACTGCCTGGCCTGCGGGTGTAGCGGCCTGTCTCCTGGTATCGTTTCAGTGAATACTGCATTGAGGACCGTGGTACGTTAAGCACAATAGCAACTTCACGCTGTGTCAGCCCTTGGTCAATTAATGCTACTGCTTGTGCAACTTGTGCTGGTGTTAATGGCATTTTTATTGGCTTTAAAGCACCTTTAGTTATTTAATTAAGACACAAGATCACAATAATTGAATAACCTTACAGTAAACTTTTCACAACACACAAATTTAAAATGTGAACTTAGTCGCTCAAATGACCCGATTCAACTAAAAATTAAAGAATTCGTCATGGTGCACTTAAACATAATGAATTACCCTCTTGAACTTGAGGGTAAACATTTTTTGACATACTTGCATAACAAACATTCATCAGAAACACTTAAAGCTTTTGCTATCGCGAGATAACCGCTTGGCCAAGTTTCCGTGCCGGTGAGGTATATAAACCTATAGCATCTTGTTGTTATGTTAACTTTATACATATATATATATATATATATATATATATATATATATATATATATATATATATATATAACTTTATTTATATAAATTAAATACCTGATAGTTATATATTATATTGTTATGGTTTATTAATACACTACCGTATTTAGTTCTATTAGCCATCCTGTATAATATTTTTTAATTTTCTCTTAAGTGATCTTTTACTAAATTTAACTTTATCTCTTAATAGATCTATTTTGTTAAAGAATTTAGCTACCAAATACTTAGTTGTTCTCTTACCATAATAGTTTGTTATTTTTGGTTGGACCAGTTTGTTTTCTCTAACCCTATGTGTGTTGTTCTTGTTTTTAACATTAACTTTATATTCATCATTATAATAATATTCCAAACCTACCAAATAATCTATTTTTTATCTATGGGAATAGTTTTACAAATAGAAAACAACTTATTATAGTCTTTGTTGCATTTTTCTTTAACATTTTTACTAACTTGAAATTTAATCAGTCTTATTTGTATGTCTTTGATATTTTTCAGATATGTATATAATATAATTTTTAAAACATTGAGTTCATGTGATCTCGTTAACTCAAACCTACCACTGAACCCCTAAACTTAGCTAGGTATTCAAATATTATATTTCATTATAAATAATAATATATTTCATTTTGATTTAAAGATTTAATAACTTTGTGTCTTCGTCCCTACATCAGATTTTTATAGTTCAAAAGTGCTCAAAAAAAACACTGGTACCTACCAAAGATGATTCACGAGGTTTTTGAAGTAAAATAAAAAACAAATTAAATGGAAAAGAAGGCTGGGTGCTATCTGCTAAGGATCCTACAATTAATAACTTTAAATCCTAACCCAAACATACCACTAAAAGATTTAAACATACTAGGAGTTCCTTTTGTGTAGATTTTTTAAATAAGTGACTACCGACATCCAAGAACAACTGCATCATAATGAAAAATGCAGAAGCGTTACCGGCCCATTAAAAAAGAAAAAGCTCTTTTCTTAAAAATTTCTAACTAGTACCGGTCCAAAAAATCTAGGTAGTCCTTAGATCGCACCAAAATTATAATTTTAAACTGAAGTCAGCTGTGGTTAACTACGACATTGGGACTTTGTACACCTTTGTGTGTACTCGAAACATGAGGAATGGATTTAAAAATAAGGTAATAAAAATTGATTAAATCTGTAAGAAACCGTTTCATTCTATGTGTACTGTTTGCGTAAATATAAGAAATCATTATAATATAATATCACATAAAAAATATAAGAAGTTTTTATTTGTAATCTTTACAAGATAAATCGTAAAATTTTAGTGCTGTTGGTATAACAAGGTAAATGAGGAACTATTCAGCAACTTTATTTATATTCCAGAGTTGCGTCACAACTAAAACGCCTTTTCGGTGCCTTTGACGAATATTGATAGTTACGATACGTGTAGGTACATCAGGTAGCCTAAAAAGATGTTTGTTTCTTTATTTACAAAATACGTAATAAACCTTTTAGGGAACGCGACGATGACGAGAATATGCTTTGAAATAACTATGTTCTTTATAACGTAGATTTTGCCTACAAATGAGCGTAGGTGTGTTGCCTATTCTTATTTAATTTACTACTGAGCCTCTTCTATAAAAATAAAGGTTCTTTACTTCAAAACTCCGATTCTGGTCTACGTTTCATCTGAGATGAAAGGGTTAGGTACACCATAATCTGTCTATGTACGTACCTACTGGGAACTCTAGAAATACATTAGCCCTTATTTATTCTATTATCAACTTAATGCTATAAAATAACTGGTGAACTTATTATTCACTAGCTTTATAATATAATTGAAATACTTTAGTTATTATAGATGGAAACACGTCTTAGTAAGATCATTTGTAATATTATTTTAGTAGTAGTCAGTATTTTCTGTTAGAACTACAGTATATCCAGTAGTGTACCTAGTACAGTCTAACTTTGTAGTTTTTTAACTTGCGGTAAGGTTTTATTTGTAGGCAAAATCTTAGAGCTGCGCTGCATCTATGTTTTGGCTTCAGCACGAATGGGTAGATTAAACCGAGAAAGGACTATGCTTTCACAGAATACTTGCGTAAAACGACACCATAATGTGTCTGTGTTGCGTACAGTGAGTGTAAAAAACCAGAGACCCTTTAAGTCGTAATGAGGCATTCGATCTTAGTCCTCAGGGGTAACAATGCATCTAAATTTTGATTCTTAATCGAAAATAGCTGTAAGTATCTATATGACACAACATCTACTTACCATCGGGTGTACTGAGTGCTCGTTTGTCACCTTAACCCACAAAAAAAGTCTTTTAATTATCTATCTGAGGACACAATGTTTTTGCTTTGACATTATCCAATTTCTACTTTTACGGCACCTAAGGGATCTATTTCATCATCAATTTTGTAATAGATTTCTTCATCATAACTTTCACTGGTGCTTGGCTTTTATAACGAGTGCTTAACCCCCCTCCCCCCTTCCGGAGCTACCAGGGCTCTAACTATGCTTGCTTCCCAACAAGTCATAGTTAAAAACACATATAAAATTTTCTTAATATACTATTTTTACTCGTATTCCGAATTCTGAATTGATATAGAAAGTAATTTTTTACTTTTATCACTGGTTCGGAAAAAAACCTCCTGGGAAGAACCACTAAAAAAACCCAGCTGGACTTCTTTTAATGCATAACTTACAATATAATATTTATTCTATTGTTATGAATACCTTTAGAAACAGCATGGTAGCGGTTACCTCATTCCTAGGGGTTATTATCAAATCATATAATACTTACCAGTATAATAACACTTACTACAGAACGATACGTGGTAGAGCCATGCTGCAGTTATATAAGAAGTATAGTTGTAGCACGAATGGGTCGGCTCGACCGGGGAAGGACCACACTCTCACAGATTACCAGCGTAAAATAGAAGCCTAATGCTGTTGTTTTTCGTATGGTGAGTGTAGAGAACCGGAGACCCTTTTTACCGGAAACGAGGCATTCCATCTTAGTCCTTACGGGTGACAACGCAATGTAAAAACAGTTGTGTATAGTATCAAAAAGGAGTTTCAAATATTTTTCCCCTGAATGTTTGTCAGTGCCACCTAACAGTTTAATAATATTTTTATTTTTATTTTTGAGGTATTTCATCTTAGTTGTCAGAGGTGACAACGTATCTCTAACTTTCTTTGTTTAATGTTGACTGCAAAATTTGAGTTTTAACCACGGATTCATAATACTACGAAATACGTCTAAACCATATTATGGTACCATACATGTAACAAGATTTAATTTAAGCACATATGTAATAATCTCTGTATTCTTATCTTTTAGTATTTTCATCTTATCGCCGATATGTCTACTATTATGTATTAATGTGGATATTATTATTGTTATCTTGAAATCCAACATATTATAACTCACAAAACAATTTTATTCTTTATTTTATAACTCTTTCGTACTCGCGCAAGAAATCTGCTTACATTTTTTCCGTCATGAAAGAAACGAGATCATATGTTCCATAACATATTAAAGTAATATCCGAACAACGGTTTCCCTGAAGTATAAAATATGTTGTTACGTCGTTGCAATACCTACTCAGTCAGCTCCTAGCTGTCACTTAGCATATTTTGAGCATCCACTCGTAAAATAAATATGATATGACTCACGACTGAATGAAACCCAGTCAAACTTTACACAAACAGACAATATTTCTCTATATATACTAAAAGCGCATATTATAATGACAATTTATCTGAATTACATGCTTCATATTCACAAATGTTCGTCACACCCGGTAACTGTACTTAATGAGCATCAAATTACGCATTTGTACAATGACTTGCAAGTGACATCACATTAACTACACTCACAAAACCACAACTTTATTGCTACATTAGCCGCTAGTAGGTGCTATTTATAAAGTTTTAAAACTTTATCACCGAGTAGAGCATTATGCCTGCAATGCAAATAGGTTGCCTCGACTAGAAAAACCAATCTTGCAGATAATACCAACGTGAAAAAGCTGTTCCGTTTAATTTGGTGAGTAATGAGAACCGGAAATCCTTTTATATTCCGTGAGAAAATCCACCTTTGACCTCAGAGGTGACATTGCATTTTAATTTCGATTCTTTTTTATATGTAGTAGAGCCACGCTGTAGTTATATTAGTTGTATAGTTGTAGCATAACTGGCTCGACTTGACTGGGGAAGGACCATGCTCTTACAGAATACCAGCGTAAAATAGTACCTTAGTAAAAAAATAACCGTAGGAGATTGGTAGGATGTTTGGGATAATTAATTATGCTTATGACATGACTTGGCTACCCGAAAACTCACATATACTGGAGCAAAAAGAATGCTGTAGCAATTATAGTAAAAACTTGCGATTATATATATATATATATATATATATATAT
Organism: Parnassius smintheus behrii; assembly: GCA_036936625.1. Taxonomy (NCBI): domain Eukaryota; kingdom Metazoa; phylum Arthropoda; class Insecta; order Lepidoptera; family Papilionidae; genus Parnassius; species Parnassius smintheus. The sequence continues at coordinate 35,340,659 of JAUPFT010000008.1, read as the reverse complement.
ATATATATATATATATATATATATATATATATATATATATATATATATATATATAAATTTCTGCCCAAATATATATGCATGCAAATTGCAGAAAGAAAATGCATGACGTGAACGAAATTGGGAAATATGGTCAAATTTGCGTAATCAATATATAAACCGAATACTAGTATTTTGAAGTCCCTCAAGCCTATTTAGCTGGTGCTCAGTTATGTCTAAATACCTTGCCTCAGTATAGTCGAGAATCGAAATGAGAAGAGACTGTGCGAGCAAATGATCGAAAGTGACGCAGTGAACTAAGAGCGACAAAGATTTTATTACTTACCTCTTTCAGTTAGTATATCCAATTTAAGGAATTATCAAGATAAACACCAAGATTTTTGACATTGTCAAAGTAAGGGGTTACAACTCCATCGAATACAACAGGTGGTACGGAAAATATACATACCTTCATCCTACTATAATAATCGCGGAAGAGTAACCGTCAACTTATACACACGCTCTTATTCATTATAGTATATTATATAGAACATAAGGTAAGTAATATTTTTTATTTGTACATACTTTACATATATTATGTTTTATAAATTAATATTATTTATGTTTCAAATGTTCGAGAAGCAACGTGAGCGTCATTAACAATCCTATTCATCAAAAATTACTTCACTTGCATTTTCTTATGTACATAAATACAATGTTAAGAAGAGTGAGATCATATTTCTTAAATCAAAAAATAAGAGCTACAATTTTCCCAGAATCGCTCTTGAAGGCGTGCTACAGAAACAGTAAAGTACGTTGATAATAATTTACATTAAACAGGTTTGTTGTTTGAGATTGTTGATTTTAAATTTTATCTATTATATTATCCTGTTTAAGCGGCAAGCATTACTTGGAAGTTTTGTTTTGGTTGCAGGCAGGCGCACACACTCAGTTGGACGTAGAGGCGATTACCTCGCGCTGTGGCAACGCTGCTGTCTCATAAAGTAGTCCATACATGAGGAAATGAAAATTTTTTCGAATACAGTCAGTTGAAAAATTGTAGAAGTTAATAAATCTAAAAATCTTTTAGATTTTTTAACTTTTACCCAGGCCATAGGGAGTCGCTATTGCTGTCCTATCTTGAGGCACTGGAACAGTATCCATATCGGCTCAAGACCGGCTCTGGTTAATATAAAGTAGATAGAATAGGTAATATACATATAACTTTTTAATTTTTATTTATTTTATTATCCTAGCCAATAAACACTTTTTTGTAATTAACAACCCACTCTATGGAAATAAATTTCGGCAGTAAAAAGAAATTTAAATATCGCTTTATGTTCACTTTGTCTGTTTTCCACTGCACTTCACGTATTCTAAACCACTATTGATTGTTAGAAATTATATTTTTGACCAATAAACTTTATTAATGAAGAAATCATTAAAATAACAGAATCGATATCACGGACCACAAAACTAGATTTCAAATAAGTACTTATTTAAGTACCTACATTATTTAGATTGTTAGAAAGTGATACTTGTTTTTTAATTCTTTATGATAATATGACATATCTACAGTGATATATCCACATGCTTGAAAATTTTAAAATACAAGTAGTAGTGACCCAAGTACATATCTTGTACATGATGCACTAGAAGCACTACAATCGACCTTGTGTCTGCACCTTTCCAATAGTTTTCGACATAATTACATCAGTAATATTTATAGCTGCAAGTGCTGTGAATTAAAGTTATATAACAGGATTATAAATAACATTCAGTAGTGGCGGCGTAAGAGAATACACCATTTCGTCCCACGGGTGTCGATTGACTATCGGATACAGGCGACTACGAGAAATATCAGCAAAACCTTATTTCTTAAGATAGATGATGGCATAACTATCTTGCTTACGCCAGTCTGAAAGTATCCAGACTGGCGATGGGAAGCAGCCTCGTCATCGTCAATTCACTCAAGTCAAGCTGATGAGTGGGGCAAATACTGCCTACAACAGAAAAGACAGAAGTCCAGCTTTGGACCTTTACGGGCTTATAAAAAAGAAGAATAAGAGATAACCTCATGTAAAATCATATTTAATTAACAACCCTCATAATATCATAGTGATAAAAATAAAAAGCTAAAAAGTTTATCATTAGTTAATTACAGCCTATAAAAAGTTCGTTGTTCCCCCTCAAAAACAGAAGCAGAAATTTTTTATTCAATTCAGATTATAAATAAGACTTATTGAATGTCAGTCTTTTGTTTAATTAATGTTTAATTTGAGTTTTAACCACGGATTCATAATACTACGAAATACGTCTAAACCATATTATGGTACCATACAGGTAACAAGATTTAATTTAAGCTCATATGTAATAATCTCTGTATTCTTATCTTTTAGTATTTTCATCTTATCGCCGATATGTCTACTATTATGTATTAATGTGGATATTATTATTGTTATCTTGAAATCCAACATATTATAACTCACAAAACAATTTTATTCTTTATTTTATAACTCTTTCGTACTCGCGCAAGAAATCTGCTTACATTTTGTCCGTCATGAAAGAAACGAGATCATATGTTCCATAACATATTAAAGTAATATCCGAACAACGGTTTCACTGAAGTGTAAAATATGTTGTTACGTCGTTGCAATACCTACTCAGTCAGCTCCTAGCTGTCACTTAGCATATTTTGAGCATCCACTCGTAAAATAAATATGATATGACTCACGACTGAATGAAACCCAGTCAAACTTTACACAAACAGACAATATTTCTCTATATATACTAAGGGGGTGCTAAGAATCTCCGGTAGAGGTTCGGTTGCCACCTACGACGACTCAACCTGGCAACATTTAACGCACGCACACTGAGGACTGACGAGAAGATCCTGGAGCTGGAAGAAGAGATAGACAAGTTGCGCTGGAGTATTATAGGATTATCCGAGGTCCGAAGAGAGGGGGAGGACACGGTGATTCTCGAATCCGGCAACTTGCTCTATCACCGGGAGGGCGATCATCTGTCCCAAGGAGGTGTCGGATTTATCGTCCACAAGTCTCTCGTCAACAACGTTGTAAAGATTGGGAGTGTGTCGACGAGGGTCGCGTACCTGATACTCAGAATCACCAAACGGTATTCGCTGAAGGTCATACAGGTTTACGCACCAACCTCGGCACATCCCGATGAGGAGGTGGAGGAAATGTATGAGGATATTTCCAAAGCCATGCATTCCTCCAAAACCCACTACACGGTGTTGATGGGAGACTTCAACGCAAAACTAGGCACAAGAGAAAGCGGTGAGCCGAAGTTAGGGAAATTTGGAGTAGGGCAACGGAACCGAAGGGGCCAGCAGCTGGCCGACTTTATGGAGAAAGAGGGACTCTTTATGATGAACTCTTTCTTCCAGAAGCGGCCCCACAGGAAGTGGACGTGGTCGAGCCCCGACGGTTCGACAAAAAATGAGATTGACTTCATTATGATGACCAGACGCCAGCTGTTCAGTGATGTCTCAGTGATCGCAAGGGTGAAAACTGGCAGCGATCACCGAATGGTTAGAGGCACACTGAACCTAAACGTTAAGTTGGAGAGGTCTCGTCTAATGAAGTCAACGCTCCGTCCCCCTCGTGCTCTGATCCAGAATCCCGAAAACTTTCAGCTCGAGTTACACAACCGCTTTCAGTGCCTACAAGATTGCAATGCAGTGGACGATATGAATGACAAGCTCGTGGAAACTGTCCATGCGGTCGGAGCAAAGTTCTGCAAGACCCGCCGCAGAAGAACACAAAAACTCTCCGATCACACTCTTAATCTCATGGCTGTTAGACGGGAGATGAGGCTGCAATCGTCAACAGATTTGACAGCATACAGGCAACTGAACAGACAGATCTCCAAATGCATGCGGCGAGACTTACGCAACTTTAATACTGCTAGTATTAAAGAAGCGATCGAGCGGAACCAGGGCTCCAAAGTCTTTGCCAGAGATCGGTCTGCCCGTAAGAGCCAACTGTCAAAACTGAAGACTGAGTGTGGCAGCATCGTTTCCGGGACACCTGAGATTTTGAGTGAGATTGAGAGGTTCTATGGGCAGCTGTACACATCATCGTTGGAGCCCCACGCAAGTGTGAGTAACGATCCAGGAGTAAGTCTTATCCGACACTATTCCGATGATATCCCGGACGTCAGTCTAAGCGAGATTAGAATGGCTCTCCAGCACCTTAAAAACGGCAGGGCACCAGGCGAGGATGGAATTACAGCGGAGCTTCTGAAAGCGGGTGGAACACCGGTACTTGAAGTCCTTCAGAAGCTCTTCAATTCCGTCCTCCATGGTGGCACTACTCCAGAGGCGTGGAGCAGAAGTGCGGTGGTCTTGTTCTTTAAGAAAGGCGACAACGCTCTCTTGAAGAACTACAGACCGATTTCCCTTCCGAGCCGCGTCTACGTGCTGTTTTCGAGAGTCATTACGAATCGTCTCGCACGCAGACTCGACGACTTCCAGCCTCCCGAACAAGCCAGTTTCCGAAAAGGCTTCAGTACCATAGACCACATACATAAGAGTACAATTTAGAAGACTGAAGAGTACAATTTGCCACTTTGCCTGGCGTATGTGGACTATGAGAAAGCCTTTGATTCCGTCGAAATTTGGGCGGTGCTGCAGTCCCTTCAGCGGTGCCAAGTTGACTGTCGGTATATCGAAGTGCTGAAGTGTTTGTACAGTAGGGCTACGATGGCTATCCGAGTACAGAACCAGAGCTCGAAACCTATCCAACTGCAGAGAGGTGTAAGACAGGGTGACGTTATATCCCCGAAACTCTTCACCGCTGCTTTGGAAGATGTTTTCAAGCTACTGGACTGGAAAGGATACGGTATTAACACCAATGGCGAGTACATCACTCACCTTCGATTTGCCGACGATATAGTCCTTATGGCAGAATCGCTGGAGGACTTAAGCATGATGAACATGGACAAAATATAGATCATGTTTAATGTCCATGTCACACCTATGCCGGTAGTTGTTGGGAGCACTATGCTCGAAGTTGTTGACGAGTACGTTTACCTGGGACAAATAGTCCGACTAGGTAAGTCCAACTTCGACCGAGAGGTCAATCGACGGATTCAACTCGGCTGGGCAGCGTTCGGGAAATTACGACATATCTTCTCGTCAGATATACCTCAATCTCTAAAAACTAGATTGTACAACCAGTGCGTGTTGCCAGTGATGACTTACGGATCTGAGACGTGGTCCTTCACTGCTGGCCGTATGAGGACGCTCAAAGTCGCTCAGCGAGCTATGGAGAGGGCTATGCTCGGAGTTTCTCTGCGTGATAGACTCAGAAATGAGGATATCCGCAGTAAAACCAGAGTGACCGACATAGCCCAACGGATTAGTAAGCTGAAGTGGCAATGGGCCGGCCATATAGCTCGAAGAACCGATAACCGATGGGGAAGAAAGGTTCTCGAGTGGCAGCCTCGTACCGGTAGGCGTAGTGTAGGGCGACCCCCCACTAGATGGAGTGACGACCTGGTAAGATATGCAGGAAGTCGATGGATGCAGGTGGCTCAGGACCGTGCTTTGTGGCATTACTTGGGGGAGGCCTATGTTCAGCAGTGGACTTGTGAAGGGCTGTAATGATGATGATGATGATATACTAAAAGCGCATATTATAATGACAATCTACTTTATGATAAACTGGTTCTTTTCTTAGTCAAAAATATTAGGCTAAACCAGTTCAGCCTAGGCTAAACTAATTTGTCCTATCGGCCAAAGACGGACTAGTTTGCCCTAGTCTGTACCAGTTTTTTCTAACGCATATATATATGTATATATATATATATATACATATATATATATATATATATATATATATATATATATACATATATATATACATATACATATATTTATATATACATATATATATTTATATATACATATATATATATATATATATATATATATATATATATATATATATATATATATATGTATATATGTATATATATATTATATACATATATATATATATATATTTTTTATATATATATATATTTTATATATATATATATATATATATATATATATATATATATATATATATATGTATATATATATATATATATGCGTGTGTGTGTGTGTTACCGGACAAACTCGATTTTAGGATAAAAGTTCATCCTATATGCGTTAGGAAAAACTGGTACAGACTAGGGCAAACTAGTCCGTCTTTGGCCGATAGGACAAATTAGTTTAGCCTAGGCTGAACTGGTTTAGCCTAATATTTTTGACTAAGAAAAGAACCAGTTTATCATAAAGTAGACTTTAGGATAAACTGGTTTTTCTTAGTCAAAAACCTCGTTATCTGTTTTGTTACTTTAAACACTTGTAAATACACAGTAAAATAATATTTTAAAGCATAATACAGTTTTTTTTTTGTGTAATCATGGATGAGTCTTCCACATCTATTAGACAAGCTGATCAAAAACAGTGGAGAGAAAAGTTTTTAATAGAAATTTTTTGAAGTAAATATTAAAAACCTTTTCATTATAATGTGTTGCCTTCAGAAAAATATTCCGAACTGGTTGAACAAATGGAAGATGCTGAAAATTGGAAAAAAGAACACAATTAAAAATCGACTCAAACGATTCGGTGTGTTAAAAATCGGAGATATAAAAAAACTAACTCGGACGGATAGGAATATAAAATACTATCTACAGGCTGATGAGCTTTATGATGTGGTCGATGCAGCTCATTTGGCAGTTGTACCCGTAGACGTGATAGGATGCTAGCTGAGACATCAAAAAATATGCTAATACTACAAAAGATATAATAAACCTCTATTTATGAATTAGGTGTGCCCGCGACTTCATTCGCATAGAATTTCTAGTTCTTTTTTTGAAGTTTTATTTCTTGGGACTATTGATTATATTTTATTAACTATATCACCGTATCAACTCAAACAATAAGAGTACCTATTGATATGGAGATGGATAAATACGGAGTAATTTCCTCATTAAACCGATTAAGTTCATGGAAAATTTCAACACGGAGAATGTCCTGTCCGTTCAATATTATACTTAAATGAAACTAAGCAAACCTAATATAAAATGGAAACCAAAAATGGATTAACAACTGCTCTAATTTATAAAAAAGGAGGTAAAGAAAATTCGTTTGCTGTATAGTAACACCGTAAATGAATCCATCACTCCTCTGCGTACACCATCGAACCTCCTGGGGGGTTAGTAAAAGACGACTATAGGAAACGCCAGTAAAATGTAACGGCTCTCGATATATGGCGCTAACAAATCTGTTACTTCAAAGTCAGACATAAAATACCCAGACTAGTTATTTGTACCCAGACTGGCTAGTTGTACCTACACTGGCCAGGAGTGTCAAAGATGAAAGTGTATTACGATCCAATTTGTTTGTAAGTCGAGAAAATTATATAATCACTCCTGAAGTGGGAGAGATTCATGTCTTGCGGTAGACATTTACGGGCTAATGATTAAGGATAGAAGAATAATTGATATTTTTTGCGTTATAGAGTAATGCGATAAAACTCTGAGCCCCTCTAAACATTATAATAACGCGACCGTCTCTGACACACTCCACACTTCGTATCCACTCCTGCAAGTCGCTTTCTTAATTTTCATTGCAAAGTTATAGGCGTTACGTCTTGAGCAAATTTGTGGGATAAAACACCCGAGTAGGTATTTCATCTATATCATAACCGATGTTATTATCTTTGTCTCTCACATTCTTTTAATGAAAAACTAATTTGAGCTGTTTACCATTGTAGAGATTTGGAGCCAAGCGAAGAAACAGCGAAACAAACTAAATTTCCATTACAACCTATGAAAGTCTACTGCTGAACATAGCCCTCCTCCATATATGTCCTCACAGGGGGAAGTTTTTTATAAAATAAACTGGACGATTTATTAAAAAATTCTGCAACCGTAGTGAATAATTGATTATTAGTAATGCGATGAATTCTGCATATATGAAATCCGTCAAATATTATATCTCATTTTAAGTGGCGCCGTTTAAATTTTCATTTAGATTACTCAGCGGTAAAGAAAAATATTTTAAAAAAACGTTCTTGTTCAAAATTTTATAAATAGGTAAATTAGTTTGTAAACATGCAGTCCTGTATTTGCAAACAGCAAATACGGGACACATCTACAAGAAAGAAAACAGAACCTGTTTTTTTTACAGCACCACTATCTATCGATGACATTGGTTAACTATTGTACTTTAGATACTAAGGTTAATTCTATTTTTTGTTTATATTTATCACGTTAATTTTTCATATTTTTGGTTACTGCGTTTCATATACAGGGTGTTAGTGTAAACACCGTTGTCCTTGTAACCAGTGGTTTGGTTTCACTTATAGAACGTAAATTCAATGAAAAATAACTACATTTTTTTTTAGTAAAATCTCAATTTTTCCTTAAATTTTTGTCTGTGCTAAGCCAGGATAAAAGTATGAAGGAAAAGTTACATTACAGGTTATGTCTACCTATTGCGTTTTTATGTTGAATGTTGTGTAGGCAGCTAGCGCAGGCAGTGATCTTTACAGTGGTTACGTCACTCGGGCGCATAGGGTATCCATGAATTTACGGACGGTGTCGGGCAGAAACTTTTTAAATTTTATGAAAGAAGATAGCGATTTTTTTTTAAATTCATTGAAATTACGTTCTATAAGTGAAACCAAACCACTGGTTTCAAGGACAACGGTGTTTACACTAACACCCTGTATAATTACATCATTATTGAAAATTATTTAGCATCATTTAATTATGATTTATGATATAAGATTAAAAAGCACTTGATGACTTAATGCCACTGTCACTGAACAAATTCGTAACCATACTTCAGAATTTTAATCATAACTTTAGATAGAATGAACTGATTTTAATAAAACAAAGATTAAATTATACACAAAGATACGTTGTATAATTTCCTTTCTAATTATTTTGATATCAATTAGTACTTTATACGTGATACGTTGTCAAACAAACAGACAGACAGACAATTCTAAAAATGGTAGAAATGTATTTAGTTACTTATTTTAGTCCCCTCCCCAATTACTTTTATTACAAAAATATGAAATGTACAGACATCTGCAATTACACTTTTATTATATATATATATATATATATATATATATATATATATATATATATATATATATATATATATATATATATATTTATATATATATATATATATATATATATATATATATATATATATATATATATATATATATGTGTGTGTGTGTGTGTGTGTGTGTGTGTGTGTGTGTGTGTGTGTGTGTGTGTGTGTGATGTATGTCAACAAAAGAATGCAAAAAAGAAGAGAGGATTAGTTTCAAAGCCAATTCTTCACTCTGAAATAAATAGCATATGCCAGTGGATTTGATCGATTTTCAGACACAACCAGATGGACAATTTAAATTTATTTTCGTTTACCACGACCAACTAACAAAAGTTATTCTTCTGCGTGCATTAACATCGAAGAGAGCGGCATAAATGCCCTACAACCTGAATGACATGTGTTTAACAATTAGCGTGCCGTGTATTCTCCAATCTGGCAATGGTAGAGAATTTGTTAATAATGTGATAAGTGAGCTCGCTCGACTCTTTGGCCAGAACTTAAAATTGTCGGGGTCAGGGTTACGTTGAACGCGCTAGTAAAAATATAGAGAACATGATAAGTTCTTGGTTGAAGGACAAAGATTCGACGAAAAGGTCGGAGTGCTTAAGATATGTCCAGTTCATGAAAAACCGCGCCTGTCATTCTTGAATAAAACTTCTTAGTAAACTTCTAGTCTTAGAAGGCCTTATTTGGGATTGAGCCTAGAGTAGGACTTTCGACTTCATCGTTGCCGCAAGAAAAATAAATGATATTCAGGATGAGGATGACCTTAGAAAATTTATCGAAGATGATTGGAATGGTGAAAGATAACGATGGCGCCATTGTGTAAATTGGCACACGGAACATAAAAACGGCGGCAGGAAATCTTGAAAAGCAAGCTAAAAAATGAAAGCTTCTTCGGGCAAATCCTATCCAACCGCAAACATTATAGATAATATTACTATACTAATTCCAGACGTAGACAAAGGAAGAGGTGACCTCAGAAACATCATTGGGGTTATCATTCAGAGAAATAATGAGGCCCTTTACAAAGTAGTTACCAAACATGTTGTATTGCAATAATTATATTGCAGGTACAGGTTTTTTACTGACTGGATTATTAAAGCCTACGTTAACAGTATAATTTAATGTCGATACGATCGATCGACCGACGAGCTGCACTGGCGGCGGAAGAAGGAGAGCCATCTGCGGGGGCCTTGAGCCAGTTGGCTCTGCCCACGACTGCCGGGTCTAAGTGTGAGATATTGGTGAAAGTCGTGGGCCGTAAGAAGGCCCACAAAGCCGCCAAGAAGACCGTAGCAGCTGCACGCGCCCCAGGTGGAACTGCAAAGACGATTCCTCAACCTTCGTGGCGGACCGCCGAAGGCGGTCGCAAGAAACCGGCTGTGCATGTTCCGCGGTCCAATGGGGTGACGCTAACATTGCAGCCTGGAGCTGTGGAGCGAGGCGTGACGTACCAGTCGGTCATCGCTGAGGCCAAGGTCAAGATCAAATTGCCAGATCTTGGCTTTCAGTCCGTACCCTCAGGCAGGCTGCCACGGGTGCGCGACTGTTCGAGGTGGCTGATACTGTAAGCGATAGTGCCGAAAAGGCGGAGCATTGGCCGCCAAGATGAGGGAGGTCCTCAACCCTGAGGACGTCCAGGTCTCCAGACCAATGAAAACCGCAGAGGTGCGGCTTACTTGCCTGGACAACTCCGTGACCTCTGAGGAGGTGGTGGCAGCCGTTGTCAGAAGCGGAGAGTGTCCGCCGGACAAGGTGCGGGCCGGCGATATACGCACCGATGCCACCGGAGTTGGCGCGGTCTGGGTACGGTGTGATCGATCTTAACGCCAAGTCATCAGCGTGGGGATCTCCGGTCACTGACCCTCGGGGCGAGGTGCTAGAAGAGTGGACGGTGAAATGGTCTGGTCGTCCTGAATCGGGTTTCGGATACACGTGCGTGCGGAAGCGAGGCGGATCGATAGTGGACGTCTCGCTCGCTAGCCTCTCTGTCGCCAGCCGAGTCCGCGATTGGCGTGTCGCCGTAGAGGTGGAGATGCTGACAGATCATCGGTATATCCGGTTTAACGTCTCTGCCCAGACTGCGAGCGACCGCCATTCAACAATCCCGTATAACGACGGCCCGCGTTGGGCTCTTAAGCGCATCGACAGGGAACTACTCGAGGAAGCTGCCTTAGTCCAGTCCTGGATCTGGGACGGCCCCGTCAACGTCGAAGCAGTGGCGCTATGGTTTCGCGAGGCGATGACGCTGATCTGCGCCGCGTCCATGCCCCGTGTCCACTAACGGTCCGCAAGGCACCAGGTGTACTGGTGGAACGCTGAGAACCCGCAATTGCGCATAGCGTGCGTTGCGGCTCGTCGCCGGTACACCTGATACTGGAGATGGCGTCGACGGGATTCCGCCGAGGAGGACGCGCTGTATGAGGTGTACCGCGCGTCTAAGGAGACTCTGTGGCTGGCCATCGGCGACTGAAAGTCGCGTGCCAGGGAGGAGCTGCTGGGGTCCCTAGATCGGGATCCGTAGGGGCGCCCCTACCGTTGGGTATGGGGCAAGATGCGTTTCTGGGCGCCTCCACTAACGCAAACTATGCAACCCCAGTTGCTAGAGACGGTGGTATCGGCTCTCTTTGCTGAACGAGTGGGACACGTTCCCCCGGTGATGGCTTCGTCCTCAGCCACAGACTCTCCATAAGAGGTGCACCGATGTCCCCCAGGTGACGTAAGTAGAGATGAGAGTGGCCGTGGCGCGACTCCGTGCCAAGAACACAGCGCCTGGACCCGAAAGAGTTCCTGGTCGAGCTCTCGTCCTGGCTCTGAAGGAGCTGGAGCTGACGGGGCTCTTCACGGCATGTCTCGAGCAGGGTCAGCTTCCCAGTGTGTGGAAGGAGGGGAGGCTGGTCCTACTCAGGAAGGAGGGGCGCCCCGCGGACTCACCGTCCGCGTACCGGCCTATAGTGCTGCTCGACGAGGCGGGCAAACTTCTTGAGCGTATCATAGCAGATCGCCTCGTCAGCCACTTGTGCAGAGAGGGGCTGGACCTGGACGATAACAAGTTTGGTTTTCGTCGCGGGCGCTCCACCATAGACGCTATTACGCGCGTGAGGGCCCTGACGGGGGAGACCTATCGCGGGGTGGGGTGGTGCTGGCGGTGTCTTTAGACATTTCCAACGCCTTCAACACCCTACCCTGGAGTTGTATTCTGGAGGCGCTTAATTACCATCGCGTGCCTTCCTACCTCCGCCGCACAATAGGGGCTTACCTTGAGGAGAGATGCGTGACGTATTGACAGTGCTGGTCGGAGCATCATGTCCTGCGGTGTTCCGCAGGGATCGGTCTTGGGACCGCTCCTGTGGAACGTCGGCTACGACTGAGTACTGAGAGGTGAACTGCCGTCGGGCGCTGACTTGGCGTGTTATGCGGACGACACGCTCGTCACTGCCCGGGGGAGCTCGCACAGGGAAGTAGCGTTGGTAGCCATGGCTGCGGTTTCGGAAGTGTTGAACCGCATCCGGTGCCTAGGCCTGAAGGAGGCCCTTAGCAAGTCGGAGGCCATGGTGTTTAATGGCCATCAACGCGCGACGCCGCCGGGATCACACATCGTGGTCAGCGAGGCCTGGATAGCTGTCGAGTCCACCATGAAGTGCCTGGGATTGGTTCTCGACAGCCGATGGGAATTCGGGCCCCACTTCCGGCGGCTGGCGCTCAAGCTGATGCGTGCAGCGGGCGCGCTTTCAACGCTGCTTCGCAACTTGGGGGGCCCGAGCGCCGCCTGTAGGCGGTTGTACGTGGGCATCGTGCGGTCCGTGGCCCTGTACGGGTGGTGGACATGACGGCCAGCACTCTCATCATTCTGCGCAAATCGCAGAGGGCGATGGTCGTCAGAGTCATCCGCGGGTATCGCACGATTTCCTACGAGGCGGCTTGCGTCCTGGCCGGATCCCTGCCCTGGGACCTAGAGGCGAAAGTACTCGCGTCATTATATCGATTGCTCGAGGAAGAGCGGGGACGGGACTCGAGGCTGGTGCAGCGACAGATCGCGCTACGCCGAGAGGAGCTCCGTCAGGTCTTGGTGGCAGAATGGTGGCAAAGGCTTCTCCGCCCTACCGCCGGCCTCGCTATCGTCGAGGCAATCCGGCCAGTGCTCGACGACTGGCTCGGGAGAAGGCACGGCTCCCTGTCGTTTAGGGTGACGCAGGTTCTGTCGCGGCACGGCTGCTTCGGCAAGTACCTGTGCCGCATAGACAGGGAGCCGGACGCTCGGTGCCAACATTGCGTCCATTGCGGGGAGGACACGGCGCAACACACGCTCGTCGAGTGTGTAGCTTGGGAGGAGCAACGCCGTGTCCTCGCAAATGAAGTAGGAGGCGATCTGTCGCTGTCGGCCTTGGTGCGGAGGATGGTCGGTAGCACAGAATCGTGGGACGCAGTGGTGTCCTTCTGTGAGGACGTGTTGTCGCAGAAGGAAACTGCGGAACGGGAGAGGGAGATCTCGACTCCCTTCCCAGGCCGCAGAAGGTGCACCGGGCGCAGGAGAAGGGCGGACAACGCCTTTTTCCGGCCCCCATGAATGAGTCCAGGGGCAAAGGACTTGTGGAAGCCCCCGTCCCTCTATTCAATGGACCTGAGGCGGAGGTGCGGAAGAATTTGGATTCCCGCGGCCCCTCACTTGGAAGGGAAGGCCAAATTGGCCTCTAAAAAGCTTGGCGTGCTCAACAGAGCGGGACAGTATTTCATGCCGGCACAACGCCTGCAACTTTACAAGGCGCAGGTTTGGCCGCACATGGAATACTGTTCCCATCTCTGGGCTGGGGTTCCCCAGTACCAGCTGCATCCACTTGACCGCATCCAGCGCAGAGCGGCTCGAATCGTCGACGACCGAGTGCTTTCCGATCGGCTCGATTCACTGGCGGTGCGAAGAGAAAGGAGTGCTCTGAGGAATTGTTCGGATTAATCCCAGCCGCCAAATTTCGTGAACGCACTACACGGCAAACGTCCCGATACCATCCACACCTCTGGATGCTTGGCGGTCCACCACTGTACGTTTCACAAGGAGTTTTCTTCCACATACAACCTCTCTGTGGAATAGTTTACCACCGGCGATTTTTCCGGACCCATACGACCTGGGGACCTTCAAGAAAAGAGCTTACTCATTTCTAAAGGGCCGGCAACGCACCCGCAATTCTCTTAGTGTTGCGGTTGATCATGGGCGGCGGTAGTCTTTTAACATCAGGTGAGCCGCATGCTCGTTTGCCCCTTCTTCTATAAAAAAAAGAATACAAATTCCTTTAGTGTTATGTATAATAAATCGTTAAAAAATTATTTTATCTGTGAAATAATTACTATATTGTACAATTTTTTTTTACTCAGATTATCATTCATTACCCATATGGCGGGAGTCAGTAAGTCTCAAGTACATATTCACCCTGTGCATATAAAAATAATTAATTGTTTTTTTTTTGCCTATAAATAATTATTTTCGCTTACAAAGTAGTGTTTTATAAACAGCCTAGAAAAAAATACCTAGGTGTCCGTCTGGGTTGGTGCCACCACTACCTATATATGAAAAAGCAGCAGGGCATCCAATGTTGTGTTATGGTTTAAAATATATGTTTAAAGTGTATGTATAACCCTTATTATTACACTACGCTGAACTTAGAAACATTATTAGGAGACAAGAAAGGAAAAAAAGGTGTAATACGACTTAGGAAGGTTTCAGTCTTTTCTTATTACACTTTTCTTTTCCTTTACTGAATCCTAATTATAGGTAGGTTCATGAATTAGGAATAGTATGATAAGCATTTAAGTATCATTACATTTTGTGCGATTCATTCCATCTTCCATCTTCATTCCATCTTCATCTTCATTATTAGAAGCGATAACATCTTCGTCGCGTTCTTTGTTCAATTTGATTTCATGAGTTGTGTACCGAATGGAAACTGTAAATTTTAATAATCTGATGAGAGCCACACTTTCCGATTTCATTATCATCATCTTCATTACAGCCCTTCACAAGTCTACTGCTGAACTTAGGTCTCCTTCAAGAAATGCCACAAAGCACTTTGACACATTTTTAGATATAAACCTACACATATAACCTACACAAATGTACAATTTAGCTAATGGATTCCCATGGACTAAAATTAAGCGTAAATATTATTTGTAATAATGTAAATGTAATTATTTCTGAATCAACGGCAAATATTATTAATACAATATATTTAATGGAACTACGATAGTCAAAATTTAATAAGATTTAAATTAAGATACAGAAATTCCATTCTGTGTGATTTAAATTGCTACACAACATAAACAAGCAACCGAGGCAAGTAGGCATTAATTACGTGGCATTGTATAGGATTTTGGTGAATTATTTTACATGAGAGAAATTTTCGACTTCCATGTAGCTAATGCAAACGACGTAGTTACGGGCGGATACAATGAAACGATTTCCAGAATTTATTTAGCAAAATGAGCTTAACATATTAGTCTCATTTAGTCTTGCTAGTTCTTCCAAGGACAATGGTTTTTTTTCGAACCAGTGGTATAAGTAAATAATTCTATTTTATATTCTGAAAACTCCTTCCATTACTATCTGCTTTTAATTGTTGTCATAATGTACCAACTTATATATTCGTGTTAGCAAGAAATATAGGCAGTTGGATAATTTACTCCTTCATTACTATATTTTAATTTTTTAGACCCAAAAATTGGTCAATTTTACATTGTAATTTGAATTATATTTTTGGTATTTAAATAAACACATAATATAATAGTAAGTTGAAGCGATTTTGGACCGGGCATATAGCTTCAAGAACCCACTACCGATATAGAAGAAAGGTTCTCTGGTGGCAGCTTCGTAGTGGTAAGTGTAGGGGGGTTCCCCACTAGATTCAGTGAAGATCTGGTAAGAATTGCAGAAATTCGATGGATGTACCTTAAAACATGATCTTTGCGTAATTCCATGGGTGGTACCTACGTTCAGCAATAGACTTGTGAAAGGCTGTAATAATTACGGTGATGATGATGATTAAAATAATAGTAGACTACAAAAACTATGACATCATTATACTATAATCTCAACAAATTCCTAAAAACCCAAGACACTTTCTAAGAGTTGTCAAACGTATATTGTTTGACATCTCTTAAAAAGTGTTTCAATCGTAGACAGAGAAACCTATAGACAAATTGACGCCTTCTTTCGCATTCGCACATTAAATAGATAGATTTATGCATACGTATTGCATAGAAATGAGACAGAGCGGTGTGTTTGTTTGTCCCGTTCTCCGTGCTGGTTTTTTTGTTTAGCAAACTACATTTTGTTAAACAACTTTGACAGTTTGTAGCGATCTAAGAAGTTTACAAGTTGGTGGTTAAGTAGTTAAATTGGTGGTTGAGTGAGAAAAAAGTGTTTTGTAAGCTTAAGATTGGTGAATCTTGTTCAGTTTAGTTCTTAGAAGAATTAAAAAATTTATCTAAATATGTTTAAAAGTCGTAAAGATTATTGTATACCCTAAAACTACGTTATCGTCCTCTCTCACTCGAGGCCACGCTAATTATTAGTCTATAGGTTTCTCTGTCTACGGTTTCAATTTACTCAAATGTCAAATACTTAATTGTAATGCTTTATAATTAGATTAAGTAATGTGCTGAAACTGTTTAATTTAAACACATAAAACTCTCACACCTGGTAAACATAGGCGTATGTAGAGACTAAGGACTTCTATTAAGCACAATCCTGATACACCTCTCTCGTTTTTGTACGTATTAAGTTTAGGGTTTTGTCTATGAAATTACGTAACCCGCGTTCTTATCTTCTTATCATAACACGCGACAATACAACACGGGTTGCTATGTCATATTTTCCCACGTCGGTGCGTAATATACTATTTAATACTACTTAAACTAAATGTTTAAATTTAAAAATTTGAATACTAATGTGATTTTAAATGATGAATATTTAAGAGAAAATTTCATAATTTAGGGTTACGATATTCGTAACGATGTGAGCAGATTATTTTCAGAAAATTACGGCTTTAGAAAGATGAAGTCTCTATTTAGTGCTCTACTATTCAAAATCATAGCTTTTAATGACGGTTTTAGAGCGAAGACAACACCTTCGTACCGTTTTACGAAAATATGCGTCAGAGTTATCTTTTAGGTTGACTACAACTATAATTATAAACTAAATACTTTATTTTAAAGGTTATTACGATAGAATATATAGTCTTTTAGCGCAACACAAAGCCTAAGTTGCGAAAACATTTCGATTTAATATTAAAATACAATACTCTAACATCACCAAAACTGCCCACTTCAATGTAATTTTTTTGTATTTGGATATAAATTTACCTATATTAATTATTTTATCAAAATACAGCTAATTTTATATATCCAAAAAAAAATTAGCTCGTTTTATTTAGTCAATTATTTTATATGATTATTTTAAAAATACTATAAATCATCAAGCGCATAATGCGTTCCGATTCAGTCATAGATAAGAGTGTATATACGGAAATAGATAAGAATCTCTAAGGTAAAAATTGGCCGCGACAACAGCGCTGCCTGGAAGCTAGTTAATTAACTACTACTTGAACTATACATAACTACAGATATTATAATATATATTATATATACCTCTATACTACTCCTTTCATATTGTTATTTTTATTAAGTATTTTGTCAATTTCTAAATAACAATAAAACACTGTTTGTTACTTAGAAATCGGCATAAATATTCTCGATAAATTGGAGGACTTAGGCAAAAAGAAAGATTTTCAGTATTGTTAACATATTTATTTCACAATTTTCGACAAGATGATATTTTGAAAATAAAATAACACCAAAACGTGAGATGTTATAAAATTCCATGTTGTCTGCACATAATGTACAAAGTAACTTACTACAAACCATCATAAAAATTATAGGGTTGAAATTAACATATTATTTTATAAGTCTTTTATTATATTTGTCACTGCACCAATTACAAAATCTACCTTAAAGCACATTCTTGAGCCCTACGTTTTGTGCTATACAAAAGAAATTACGATAAAACACTCAAAAATACGAAATAACAAGAAAGAAGCACATGCACAATTCAGCGGACATATTATTTCTTAAATAATTTTTCACTTTTCATTTTGATTCAGTGTCGCCTAATGAAACAAATTTTAAACTTCTATTTCGTACTTTTACTCCTTATAATATAAACCTCACTTATGAAGCAATTATTAACTAACTTGAATTTAGAACTATGAATGTCTTTTTTATTTTGGGAGAAAAAATTAATTAATTTAGTAACACCAATATGCATTGAGTTTTACAACACTAGAGGAGCAAAACACATTACAGCGCGTCGAAAAAAGTGTAACCACTATCCAAACGTGACGGCGTAGCTTTGAAACTAATAACAATTTTAAGTAAACATATATCTATCTCACTTACACAAGTTGCGAAAACAATATCGTCGCTAAGATTGGATAAAGATAGACACACTGACATGCAATGGCGGGTTGGTGTGGCTTACTGTATGAAATTTTACCTAAAATACGCAATAAAAATGAGTTTTTTTAAGCTGCAGTTAATTGTTTTTATATTAAGAAAGTATATTTTATTTTAAAATCTTTATTACGTCCCCTTAGAAAAAAAAGGATACAAAGCTTATCAGATGAATGGAATTAAACATAATGATGAAATAAAACGTATTTTTATGGTACTAATAAATCAAACAATATAAAATAGGTAATAAAATATAATTAATATAAAATTTATATGAAATTATAAATAATATAAAATTTTTAATACAAAATAGGTAATAAAATATATTAAATAGATAATTCATGAATAAACTAAAATAAGAATAATTAATTATTTTGTATGAAAGTTAAATCGTAGTTTTTATTATAATTTCCAAAATATTTATAAAATCGGAGGTAACAAATTAACTTACTCCATTAGAAAAGTAGCAACATTGTACCTAAATGGCAATATTCGATAATTTTATTTAATTATTTGAGGTTTTTTACGTTTATATGAAAACAAGAACTAAAAATTATGTGTTGAAAGTGATTCCGCTTGATTTATGACGTTTTTGTGACCTTGAATAGCATTTTTTCACTACGCATTTACCCATTTTTGTCGCGGCTCAACTCTGTCGGCGTCACATTGAACAATGAACTCACGTTAGCTAGGCATATGGCTGTGGCCATATGTGCAGTGGCAACGCTTTGGCGCGGTTATTCACCGCTGCATTGGAAGACGTTTTCAAGCTACTGGGCTGGAAAGGATACGGTATTAACATCAATGGCGAGTACATCACTCACCTTTGATTTGCCGACGATAGTATGGTCCTTATGGCAGAAACGCTGGAGGACCTAAGCACTATGCTCTGTAACCTCAATAATGTCTCCCAACGGATGGATCTTAAGATGAACATTGACAAAACAAAGATCATGTCTAAAGTCCATGTCACACCTATGCCAATAGTTGTTTGGGAGCAATAAGCTCGAAGTTGTTGACAAGTACGTTTACCTGGGACAAATAGTCTCACTAGGTAAGTCCAACTTCGGCCGAGAGGTCACTCGACGGATTCGACTCGGCTGGGCAGCGTTCGGAAAATTACGACATGTCTTCTCGTCAGGTATACCCCAAAACCTGAAAACTGTCTCGTTTTCAGGTGTTTTGCCAGTGATGACCTACGGAACTGCGACGTGGTCCTTCAGTGCTGACCGTATCACGCTCAAAGTCACTCAGCAATCCATGGAGAGGGCTATGCTGGGGGTTTCTCTGCATAATAAATTTAGAAATGGGGATATCTGCAGTAGAATCAGAGTGAACGACATAGAATAACGGATTAGTAAGCTGAAGTGGCAGTGTGCCAGCCATATATCTCAAAGAACCAACAACTGATGGGGGAAAAGGTTCTCGAGTGGCAGCCTCATACCTGTAGGCAAAGTGTAGGGCCATCCCCCACTAGATGGAGTGACGACCTGGTAAGTCATGCGGGAAGTCGATGTATGCAGGCGGCTCAGGACCGTGCTTTGTGGCATACCTTGGGGAGACGTATGTTCAGCAGTAGACTTGTAAAGGGCTGCAATTATGATGATGATGATGATATTTTTAATGTAGTTAATAAATACAATAACATTTAACAGTAATTTGCTTAATAGAATATTATTTCCTTTTTAGTATTTCCTTTATACCTATCGTTAGAATTATTATTAAAATGCTTAATTTTTTGTGGCGGCCACACTATCTTGATTAATTTACATAAAGTAGCTAAAAATGCAAGATGCCAGAGCTTCATTAAGCAGTTTTTATAATAAATATTAATGAAATTTCTTAGAAGATACAATAGCATGGATTAAGTACGCTGCAGGTCTTCGATACGATAGGACGTATCACTTTTTCTCACCGACGCCTTGCGGTTCTGTTAATACACCGATAGCGCTATTCTATAACTAGCTACCTATAGTGCTATCAAGCATTTTAGACTGTTATAAGTGATATTATTGATAGTAAGTAATTTTGAAATATGTTGATATTAAATATTTAATACATATGTTAGAAAGCGCCGAACAACCGGAGATGATATGCCTAAGTAACTCACCAGGATGGAGACAAGCTCGACAGATGTCAACTGTACCATTCTAGAGGATGTACCTCCAATAGTTTTTGGTTGTCATTGTTATTAAACTATAAATCTCCTGCTGATTTTTCGTGAAATTTTAAATTTTTAAACTAATATTTTACGAATAATCCGTAAATGTAATATTAAGTAACCCAACTCACAGCTCTACTATTGTACTGCTAATTCATCACAGAGACATTCTATAATAAAGCTTTTGTATCATAGACTTTACTATCATAAGTCATTAATATATACGACCTCAACCCACAACTCTACTATTGTAATGCTCATACTTCATATAGACCTTCTATGATAACGCTTTATCATAGACCTTACTATCATAAGTCATTAATATATACGACCTCAACCTACAACTCTACTATTATAATGCTTATACTTCATAGAGACCTTCTATAGTAATGCTTTTGTATCATAGACCTTACTGTATAAATGTCTTTAATATATGGGTCTTCAACCCATAGGTCTAGTATCGTAAAGCTTATGCATCAAGGAGACCTTCTATAATAATGCTTTGGTATAATAGAGCTTACTATTATAAGTCCCTAATATAGAACCAGTCATTGTGCTACAGTACTTCAAGCAGTCGGGCACCCGACCACCCCATATATAACCTTGGGTATGCATCTCTGGCAGCTCCTCTATACAAGCCAATCTATACATGAACACCCTCCATAACTTAGGAAAATTTTCTTTTATACATGTACTCCTTCCATGACTTCCATTCATTCCATTTTCCAATTATCTTATAAATATTTATCTTTATTTTTATAATATTTTCGACTTGTATTTCAATTATTTATCACATTTTGAATATTTCACAAGATTTATAATAAATTTATATATTTTGAAAGATAAAATATTTAACTTTAATTTAATATAATACTTAATGTCTGAAATGTATTTATTTTAACTTTATGCTTATTAATGTAATTTTATTAAATAAAACTATTATTTACGGATTTTATCGCGTTTAATTACTACTTTAACTTATTTTTACTATCCCGACGTTTCCGGTGCTTTACAGCACCCATGGTCACGGGGAGGGGGGGGGGGACTGAGATGTTTGACATCCCAATGTCATAGTTAGTCCGGCTTCCTTCAGTTTTTGAATATTAATATTTGGTCCGATTTACGCAAAATGAGCTTATAGTATCATGAAGTCTTGCAGTGGTATGCTTGGGTTTAGGTTAATTTTGTTAATTATAGGATACCAAGCAGATGGCAGCACCCATGCACCTTCTCTATTGAAATTTGGATGTTTTTTTTTAATCTCAATAGCCTCGCGTATCATCCTTGGTATACTTTTGCGAGGATTTGTGGTTTATCAAATCTTATGTAATGGTGGGGACGATCTTAAACACGTTCGCAGACTATTGACTTTTGAGCGTCGGTGCTTCACGTCAGCTATACGCTCCTTCACGCGGGTTTTTATAGATCTTTTTGTTTGACCTATATAAGAGAGCCCGCATTCACAATCTAGCTTGTACACTACTGCATCTTACAGAGGGACGTTACACTTGACTGATGGTAAAAACTGACCAATCTTCTTCGGCGGCTTGAAGTATGTTTTAATGGAAGCGCGCTTTAAGATGTAGCCAATCTTGTCAGTGACTAACATATGGCAGTATAGCAGGTACACGCTCGACTGTGGACGGCTTCACTCGTTTACTGTGACGTAGGCGCGGAACCCGAAGCTTGTTGTCTTGAAATACTTGCTTGATGTGCTGAAGCTTGGCGGCCAGATGTTTTCTGTCACAGATCCTCGTGCACTCTGAAACAAAGATTTACCCACGGTAGCTAACTGTGAAGGATGATGGTGAGATTCATCATTTAGATACCGGTTGGTATGGGTCTTTTTCCTATACACAGTGTGACCAATAGTGTTATCATGATTTCGGATGACTAAAACATCTAGGAACTAAAGAATTATTTGCCTCTAAGTCCATTGAGAATTGTATTTTAGAGTTTATGGAGTTAAGGTGGTCTAAAAATGCAGTTACTTTGTCAAATGGTTAAATTATGAAAGTGTCGCCTACATACCGCTTGTAGAACCTTGGATTTACAGGAGCTTATAAATTATATTTTATGCCGAATTTGTAGTTTAAATTATAATATTAAATAAATAATTTAAAGTATTTGTATTTAATATTTCATTTCACGCATCACGCACGCATGTTTTTTTATAGGATAGGGTGACAAACGAGCACACATTCCACCTGATGGTAAGTGGTTGCTGCGGCCCATAGACATCTCCATCTATCGTCGATTACAAATCAAAATGCAAAAATGCGTTTTCACCCGTGAGGACTAAGATGGAATGCCTCGTTTCCAGTAAAAAGGGTCTCCGTTTTTCTACACTCACCATACGAAACACAGTAGCATTAAGCTACTATATTACGCTGGTATTTCCCCGGTCGAGCCAACCCATTCGTGCTACAACTATTACTGCACTGCTACTGCAGCATGGCTGCCTGTCTATTTACTCACGGTTAACGCAAAACTACTGGAGGGTTTACTATTAAACTTTGTATGTAGATTTTCAGGGACCAGTTGCTTACACTTTATCCGACTACGAATTTCAAATAATAGGGTTACTTATTTTACTTTCCTTATATGTTAATTTCTACTAAACATATTATGATAATTAGCGGGATATCACAGTATTTTTTAAATAAATACCATATTTGTAAATAAAGCCTAAACTTAATTTTAATTTAAAACTACACCCACGATTTACGTTTCATTTATTCAAAACAGCGCCATATATCATAAATTACAAAAAGTATTTTGCCTTCAGTTACTAATAAATCAAATTGCAATGACAATAACAATTGGAAAACTCTTATTAACCAGATCATAGAGTTAGTCGTATTATAAAGTTATCGATAATTTCGTGAAATGGTGGCATTTTATAAAATTTTACCAAATTAAAGAATAGAAATCGTTTGACGATATTAAAAACCCAACACTCCTATTTCATGTTACGGTCATATCGTAAAATAATTTTATTATTTGCAGCTGGCAGCGCTGACAGCGCATTTTTAACAGAAACAGAATTTTTAACATCATCAATTTTGTGAGTTTGTTTACGCCTTTTTGTGATTGGGCTGCCGTAATATTAATTAGTAGTTAAAGCTTTGCCTTATATTAATAACTAGATGGTATAGCACATAATTTTAATAGGCTTACATTACGTTAATTAATAGCTGTAAGTTTTCCTGTTATAAATATATACTCTATATTATTTATTTAATTTCTAATATTATAATTAATTATATTTTTATTACATATATCAAAATATAATATAATTACACGCTAATCTCAGGAACTACTGGTTCAAATTGAAAAAATATTTTAGTTTTTGATAGCCCATTTATCGAGGATGGCTATAGGCTATAACATCACGCTACAACCAATAGGGGCAGAGCGTCAATGAAAAGTGTTGCAAAGGCGGGAAAAAATTATTCCTCTTGAGAGCTTCCGTTGCGTGCGCTGTTCAAGTATCCCAAATTGATTTTCGAGTATCCTAAATTGAGTTTCGAGTATCC
This sequence comes from Parnassius smintheus behrii, assembly GCA_036936625.1. NCBI lineage: Eukaryota > Metazoa > Arthropoda > Insecta > Lepidoptera > Papilionidae > Parnassius > Parnassius smintheus. Next base: position 35,316,331 of record JAUPFT010000008.1, on the reverse strand, counting down.
CAAAATGAGTTTCGACTTTCGAGTATCCCAAATTGAGTTTCGAGTATCCCAAAATGAGTTTCAAGTATCCCAAAATGAGTTTCAAGTATCCCAAAATGAGTTTCGAGTACCCCAAATTGAGTTTCGAGTATCCTAAATTGAGTTTCGAGTATCCCAAATTGTTCCGTACTGGAACCATATTTTTTAAATTAATATTTATTTGTACATATAGTTATTTTCTTATAAATTTTCGAGTGGCAACAATTACTAAATTGATAGGGATTTATGGAATTCTTGGTCTGGTAACAATCCCTTTTAACGCTAGAAGCTTGCCTGCGTCTGATTGGCCGAACGGCGGAGTCGCTTGCGCGCCGTACGCCGAAGCGTGTGAACATTGCTCCTTCGAACAATTATTGTGTGTGTCCCTTTTAAATTACAACGAGTACTAAACAATTCCCGAAGATACTGTGCCAGAGACCTGTGGAATATTCTATTCGGAGAGACAGGGTTATATCCCTTCGAGTCACCTAATCAGCCAGCCATCTCGCCGAGCCCCAGCAGCGTGAGGCAGTGGAAGGCGAAAACCGGTGAGTTACCAGACCCTTAGCTTTCTCCATAACATAATATTTTTTGATCATTCGAGCCGCATTTTTCTTTATTGTTCGGGTTTGTTGTCACTCGTTAATTACATTAATTTCATATTTCATTTCGTTACCTGTTTACAATACAACATGGCGGAATCATCGTTGCATTCCCACGACATTTTCGAACGCGATATCGTTTTAGAGGAGGTAAAGCATACTTTAGAAATTGTAGATTCTAGCAGAGATGAATTTCTTGCGCGTTCAAAAGATATCGTTTCCCAACAACGTAAACTTAGTAAAATTCAATCAAAGATAGAAAAATCTTATTTGAAACAAAAGAATTTTGACAAAGAGGAACAGTTAGCCATTCGTAAACAGTTTAACAACTATTACTATGCAATTATTTCCCATGTAAACAAGATAAAAGGTTTAGAAGAGGAGAATAGGCGCACAAGTCGCATGATTCATGAAAGTACTATTAGAGAATTTCATCAACCTCAAATATGTACGCTTAACAAGTTACCCACTTTGCCATTACCGTCATTTTCCGGCGATTCAACCGATTGGCAATCGTATTTTGATTTATTCAGTGCGTTGGTACACAACAATGATGCTTACACGAATGCAGAAAAATTTAGGTACTTATTGTTGACCTTGAAAAATGAACCATACAATCTAATTAAGTCGATTCCTGTCTCCGACGACAATTATCAAATGGCATGGCTCACATTAATCACACGTTACGACAATAAGCGTTCAATTGCGTCTAAACATATTGATCGTATTTTGGATATTGAATGTTGTTCTGAAAAGTCGATTATTTCGTTACGTAATCTTCTGAATATCTACCAAGAAAATATAAGGGCATTAGAAGCTATGGGGTTTCCTGTAGTGGAATGGAATTTTTTATTGTTCAGTATTTTATTACGTAAAATACCAATTAGCATTCGGAAACGTTTTGAATTATCTTTAAGTAAGCCATCAGATATTCCACAAGTAGACAATCTCATAAAATTCATTGAGCGGGAAGTTTCGGCTTGTGAGTTTTCCGAATGTGGGCTGTTAAGAAAAACTTATGCGTCATCGAATACTACGAGAATGCGCGAGAACGGCGGCGACAGCAAGGCGCGTCGAGTACTCGCGACCAAGGTGAATTCGACGAACTGTTCAAACGATTCTCGCACGTGCGGGCAAGGAAATAAGGTTAAGCATTGCATGAAATGTGAAGCTCAACATTCGTTGACTAAATGTCCTGAATTTTTAAACTTGTCTCCTAGAGATAGGTACACCTTTCTCAAGGGTAAAAATGTTTGTTTTAATTGCCTGAATTTGGGGCACGATGTTAAAAATTGCAAGTCCATTTATGTTTGTCGTGCGTGTCATAGGCGTCATCATAGTTTGATTCATTTTGAATCTCAAGCGTTACCGGTAATTGTAGAGGATAGTAATTCTACTTCACTCTCTCCCGCGGATCACGTAGTCGAGCGAGAATCAGATGATACTCGGGTAGCAATGACGACGTCGATGAATTCTACGCCTTATTCTGATGCGCGCGCGCTGTCCAGTGCGCACTCGATGTGTGCTAAAACTGTACTCTTATCTACGGCGCTCGTCGATGTTTACATAAACAAACAAAAGCGGTCTACGATCCGATGTATAATCGACACGGGTAGCCAGGCTTCATTTATAACTGAATCGTGTACAAATCAGTTAGGTTTAAAACGGCGAAGTGCCCGTATACCTGTATTAGGTATTGGGGAAAATAAGTCAGTTTACCCTAGGGGTGTAGTTACAGTGTGCATAAGTGCCACAGGAATGGATCAACCTTCGATTCCGGTTGAAGCATTAATTTTGCCAAAACTTATTTCGCGCACGCCTAGCGTGCCCTTACCGTATACGGGTTGGTCACATATAAAAAATTTAAAACTGGCTGATCCTAATTTTCATTTACCGCAGCCCGTTGAAATGCTGCTAGGTGCGGATATACTATCCCATGTATTATTAAGTAACGTAATTAAGGGGGAGCCCGGCTCACCGATAGCTATGAATAGTATCTTTGGTTATTTATTGTTGGGCAATCTCGAATTCAAATCGAATACTTCACCTCCCATCCGGGTCTGTTTTAGCTCATTCTCCGATGACATTGACCTCCGTAGGTTCTGGGAGTTAGAATCTTTACAGAAGGAAGAGAAAATCTTCACTCCTGAGGAAAGTTTATGTGAGTCTATATTTACACACACACATACTCGTGACGAAACAGGTCGTTACGTGGTTGCTCTGCCGATTAAACCCGATGCACCACCCCTTGGTGAGTCGCGGGATATTGCGCATTCTAGATTTTTAAAACTTGAAGCTCGATTAGAGCGAAACCCGTCCCTTAAGGGCGAGTATCACTCGTGCCTTCAAGAGTATATGGATCTCAACCACATGGAGCTGGTTGATAGTCCTCCCAAGAATGGGACGACCTATTACATTCCCCACAAGCAAGAAGCTAGTGAGACGACAAGGACTCGCGTAGTCTTTGATGCTGGATGTAAAAGTTCAAACGGCATTTCCCTCAACGATATTCTTTTAACGGGTCCTAAGATGCATAAGGATATTATTGACGTTGTTTTAAAATTTCGTACACATTGTATCGCGCTTACAGCCGATATAAAACAAATGTATCGGAACATTTTAGTTCAAGAGTCTGATAGGGACTACCAGCGCATTCTGTGGCGCACTTCACCACATAATTTATTACGTGAATATCGTCTTCGTACCGTGACGTTTGGGATTAGCTCTTCTCCCTACCTCGCTCTTCGGGTTATAAAACAGCTCGCTCTTGATGAGGCTGAACAATTTCCTCGAGCTTCTCGGGTACTTCGAGACCAGGTCTTTGTCGACGATATTGTCAGTGGCGCAAATGACCAGGCTGAGGCTCTTGTCCTTCAACAAGAGCTGATAGGTATTTGTCAATCAGCAGGCTTCGAACTCCGAAAATGGCACAGTAATTCGCCCGCGATCCTCGCGGCGGTACAATCACCAATTTCTCACGGTGAGCGGGAACTAATCCCAGTTGCACCCATGGAAAGGGATACGAAAACGAAGGTTTTGGGCCTCCAGTGGGACCCCCAGTCTGATCAATTTAGTTTTAGTGTTTCCGTTTCTATACAAAATGTGACTAAGAGAGCTATTCTCTCACAGATCGCAAGGATCTACGATCCTTTGGGATGGCTATCCCCGGTCATTGTATACGCAAAACATTTAATGCAGTTGTTGTGGATTTCCGGAGTCGATTGGGATGCTCTTCCCCCTATTGAAATTATCAATGCTTGGAATAGCTTCATTCAGGAGTTGATGTTCTTATCCGACATCACCATACCAAGATACATATTTCCTACTCATCGCGAAAGTATTATTCAACTTCACGGGTTTTCTGATGCCTCGGAGAAGGCCTACGCTGCATGTGTATATGTCCGTCATATAGAAAACGGTATAATCAAATCATATTTGTTACTGGCGAAATCACGAGTTGCACCCATTTCACCTTGTTTGTCCATCCCTCGCTTAGAGCTTATGGCAGCTTTATTATTAGCCCATCTTATAGTCAAGGTGAAACGAGCATATGATCACATAAAGGACGAAGATATATATGCCTGGTGTGATTCTTCCGTCGTTTTGGCGTGGCTTCGCTCACCACCTTACGAGTGGAAGACGTTTATTTCGAATAGGACAAGCGAGATTTTGTCTATAATTCCTGCTGCTCAGTGGAGACATGTGCCCTCTGCTGACAACCCGGCAGATGCACCATCACGCGGAATGTTACCATTAGTATTCACTAAAAATAATACCGTGTGGTTTTTCGGTCCACCCTGGCTTTCTCAGACAGAGTCCCAGTGGCCTGTTCAAGGAGTGATTTTTAAAACGAACAACGAAAAACGTAATCTACCTGTAGCAATAGCTCGCGTAGCAATGGCACAACTTCTTGACGTCGAAATCATACCTAAATTTTCGTCATTAAGGAAACTTATTAGTGTTACAGCGTTTGTATTTCGTTTTTATAATATATTAAAACATAGAGTGAACAAATTAAAACCAAAATATACATATCCGCCCCATATCACTGTTTCTGAATATAGATTCTGTCTTAAAAGACTTATTCGCCAGGTTCAACATTACAGTTTTCATGACGAGATTAATTATATTTCACAAGGGAAGGTTCCTTCTAACCAACTTAGAAAATTAAATCCATTTATCGATGAAGATCAAATCTTACGTGTAGGTGGACGGCTACATAAATTGCTTCTGCCATTTGAATCCAAACACCAAATGATATTACCCAAAAAACATCCCTTAACTTTCCTATTAATTGACGACGCCCATATAACTCACTTACATGCAGGTCCGCAATTTATTCAGTATCAACTTGTACAGAAATACTGGATTATTTCAAGTCGCGACGTTATTAGACAACGTCTGCATCGGTGTGTTCGTTGTTTTCGTGCGCGTCCTGTGCATCCCCAACCACGCATGGCCCCGTTGCCGGCGGTGAGATTGAAGCCGGAACGTCCGTTTCTCAAAACAGCGGTAGACTTTGCTGGTCCATTTTACGTGCGCGCTAATAAGGTGCGAAACGCGAAGGTGGTTAAATGTTATGTCGCATTGTTTGTATGTATGAGTGTTAAAGCGATTCATCTAGAAATAGTATCCGAATTGTCTACAGAAGCATTTCTGGCAGCGTTACGACGTTTCACGTCTCGCAGAGGCCTTTGTACCGACATTTACTCAGACTGCGGCAAAAATTATACCGGCTGCGACAACTATCTTAAGGGTTTATATCAATTTTTAAGGGATGACGCAGTTCAGAGTCAGCTTCATAACAAAACCTTACAACAAGGCATTGCATGGCATTTCCAACCCCCATATGCGTCACATTTCGGCGGCTTGTTTGAAGTAGGGGTTAAAAGCTTTAAACATCACTTTTACCGTGTAATAGGTACGAATACCCTGACTTATGATGAAATGCATACATTGTTGTGTCAGATCGAGGCAGTGTTAAATTCACGCCCACTTTGTGTGTTAAGTGCAGATCCTATCGACCCTCTGCCTTTAACACCTTCTCATTTCTTAATAGGTGGACCTCTTACTGCTATCCCGGATATTTATCCAACCGATACGAATGCCAGTAGGCTTACTAGGTGGCGCTGGATACAACAGAATGTTCAACACTTTTGGAAGCGCTGGAGTCATGAGTACCTTCATGAAATTCAACAATTAAACAAATGGTTTTCGGATCGGGGTACTCCCATTCGTGAAGGTAGCATTGTTGTGCTGCGAGAAGATAATCTCCCTCCCTTACAATGGAGACTCGCTCGAGTTCACGCATTACATCCAGGCACTGATAGTGTTACTCGCGTAGTAACTCTACAAATAGGAAACAAATTTGTTAAGCGTCCGGTCGTAAAAATTTGCCCTCTTCCAATGGAATAAAGTGAATTACGAATGTCCAACCTAGTTCATAATTTATGTTAACTCATAGCTCCATATTTAACTTCTCTAGTTTCATATTTTATTTATTCAGTTAGTTTAACGATGTTTTCCTTTCAATACTTTTACTTTGTGTTTAGACTTGTTAAAAGTCTCACGTCTTTTAAGGTGAGCGGCATGTTCCGTACTGGAACCATATTTTTTAAATTAATATTTATTTGTACATATAGTTATTTTCTTATAAATTTTCGAGTGGCAACAATTACTAAATTGATAGGAATTTATGGAATTCTTGGTCTGGTAACAATCCCTTTTAACGCTAGAAGCTTGCCTGCGTCTGATTGGCCGAACGGCGGAGTCGCTTGCGCGCCGTACGCCGAAGCGTGTGAACATTGCTCCTTCGAACAATTATTGTGTGTGTCCCTTTTAAATTACAACGAGTACTAAACAATTCCCGAAGATACTGTGCCAGAGACCTGTGGAATATTCTATTCGGAGAGACAGGGTTATATCCCTTCGAGTCACCTAATCAGCCAGCCATCTCGCCGAGCCCCAGCAGCGTGAGGCAGTGGAAGGCGAAAACCGGTGATTTACCAGACCCTTAGCTTTCTCCATAACACAAATTGAGTTTCGAGTACACCAAATTGAGTTTCGAGTATCCCAAATTGGGTTTCGAATATCACAAATTGAGTTTCGAGTATCCCAAACTGAGTTTCGAGTATCCTAGAATGAGTTTCGAGTATCCCCAATTGAGTTTCAAGTATCCCAAAATAAGTTTTCGAGTATCCCAAATTAAGTTTCGATGCTGCGTAATCAATAAAAGCTACGCAATTATCATGTAGGACGAAATTGTTCCTCTTTAAAAGTTCTAAAAAAGACCGGGGTAGCATCTTCTATGGACAATTCACTATAACATTTTTTATGGTAATCAAATTAGTTCTAGATAAATGCATTATTGGCCATGGCGTTTTCATAAACATGGTACTAATACTTATCTAAATAAATACGTTAATCGTCACAAGTATTTAATTTTGAACAATATTTCCCTTACATCATTTGATTTCAATGAGTATATGGACTGTTTTATGAAAAGTTTATTCTCGCTGTTAATTTACAGGACTTAATCATACTTGTTAATTTTTGCAATGATAAAGCTTCTGCCCATGAGATTGATATTTTGAGAAAAAATTAATAGCGACTTGTTTAAGCAGTGGCCAAGCTTTCTTTACTTTAAAAAATAACTTTTTAAACACGCTCGCTACTAGGTGCCAACCTAGAACTTGAACTTTTACTAACCTGAGACTAAATTCGTAACCTTGACCAGAAGGTTACCCTTCTCTAGGTATCTCATAGGCCAATAGCTTTTCTAGAAGTTTACAGTGCGTGGAGCAGCCTCCTCATTTTGTCTCCATATCGTCACTGGAAAGGCAATACTACTTAAGCACCATTTTGGCCAAAATGATTTATATATATATCGTTGGATTCGTTTTTTTTTTCTGTGCCGATTAGTCTGTATTACGTGATGATCTGAGCTCTTTTTTTGGCGCTTAAGCACTGCAAAAGTAAGATATTTATCATAATTTTCAAGTTTTGACAAATACATAAAACAAGTTATGGTTAATTTTTAGTCGTTGTCAGCTTAGTATTTTTATTTACTGACAACAGACATTTCAATTTGGTTCAGCAACTCAAAATACTGTAGTTTGAGTCATTGATGTCACTTTAGTATTTTTTCGGTCGTAAATACTAGCTTATATGTAGATAAGTAAATTTGCTTTATGTAGAAATTGATGAAAATGGGGCGTTAGTATATTTTGTTTTTGCAGTTTTCTTAGAACGGTTTTAGTGACTTTACTTTACATATCAACCGTATCGTGTTTGAGTGTCGTTTTAGAATGTTTTACATTCAATAAAAATCAAGATACGATGTCGAAAACATTATGTAATTATAAATTTTATAAATTATTAAGTATCATAATGTTACGAGCTTAGGGTTCGTGACAATAAAAATTGCCGATAAAATTACCTAAATTAACACTTTAATTTACTTTACACAAACTAAAGTTAACAACACTAATAATTAAAAACACTAATTCACTTAATTCCGCTCCGAAGCTTCGCTTGTTTCGTCAAATCAACTCTGCCCCGATCGCATCTTGCGCCACCTATTTATTTAAATTAGCAAAATATCCGGAATGTTCAAGTAAACACGCGCAAGGTACCGAGATTACGAGTATAGATTTTCTAGAAACTTAGTTCTTCGGGTGGCGCTGTCGGTTGAGAGATCTGTGATGTCATTCTCTGCAAAGCTCCCCTCGCTCTCGTTCCTGACACTAGATGGCGCTAGTTGACTTATTCACACAACACTGCCCCCTCCTAAGACATGCTCGTCCCGAGCATTATCGGTCCCATAATAACGCGCCAAGCGATCCACATGGACGATCTTAGGAGTCCCTCTTGCGCCTTTCTGTATCCGGTAGGTCACATCGTTGATCCTGGTTACAATCCGGTACGGGCCGTCCCATTTAGCTTGAAGCTTAGGAGATTTCCCTTTGCTGCGGACTGGATTTTGCAACCACACTAATGAACCTTCGTTGAACCCTTTATTGTTCATTTTGCGGTCATACCGGGTTTTCATTTTCTCAGACATTTGCTGGCCCGATTGTCTGACGTGCTCATAAATGTCATTCATTTTGTTCCGCAAGTCATTTGCATAATCGGTTATACTGCGTGGGGCATCAGGTCCGCAGGCAGCCGTAATTCTCTTCCAAAGTTTGCGAAAGCTGGTGTCATTGCTGTACTTTCGTGAACAGAACTCCGATATGACAACAAAAACGGTTGTATGTGCTTGTCCCAATCTCGTTGCCGATTGTCTACAACTTTTGCTAGGTACCTCTCCAATGTCTGATTAAATCGTTCCACCATTCCATCAGATTGCGGGTGATAAGAAGTCGTTCTTGTTTTATGAGTACCCATAACTCGGCAAGTTTCCTGGAATATTTGAGACTCAAAATTCCTTCCTTGATCGCTGTGAATCTCTAAAGGTACTCCAAAATGACAGAAGACTTCATGAACTAGTTTATTTGCAACTGTTGAAGCTTCTTGATTTGGAATGGCGAAAACTTCTGGCCACTTAGTGAAGTAATCCATCACAACCATGAAATACTTGTTACCGCTTTCACTCTCCGGAAACGGCCCCGCCACGTCAATGGCTATTCTCTCCCATGTTGCACCAATATTATACAACTTCAATGCACCTCTACTACGAGTCTGAGGTCCCTTTACAGCCGCACAACTTGTACATTTGCGACACCAGTCCTCGACATCCTTTCGACAGTGGACCCAGTAAAACCGTTCTCGGATCTTCAGTAGGGTTCGTTTAACTCCCAGATGGCCTCCTGAACAATCATTATGGTACAGCTGTAGAACATTCGGTACTTTAGCTTTAGGGACAACCATTTGCAAATGAACGCTGTCTCCCCGAACGTTTTCCCATTTACGACACAGAACTCCATCCTGAAGCAGCAAGCTGTCCCACTGGGCCCAATAGCTTTTAGTGGTCGAACTCATCGCTGAGACGTCACTCCACTTGGGCTTGGGAGCACTGGCCTTTATCCATTCCAGAATCGGCTTGATGTCCGGATCTTCTTGCTGTGCATGTAGTAAGCTGTCCTTCCACTCGTTGCTGAGGTGGTCTGCCCTGAGCATCCTCACGGATACCACTTCCTTACTCTCTTGCCTAGTACAATATTTGCAATCCTCAGGACAAGGTCTTCTTGACAATGAATCTGCGTTGCCATGAGATTTCCCGCTGCGATGTTCGATCTCAAAGTCGTATTCCTGCAGTAGTTCAATCCACCTCGCAACTTGTCCTTCTGGGTTTTTAAGCTGCAATAGCCATTTTAGTGCAGCATGGTCAGTCCGTATGTGAAACTTTCGTCCCAGAAGATATTTGCTAAAATGCTGCAACGACTTTACCACAGCGAGCAATTCGCGTCTTGTGACACAATAGTTCCTTTCCGGTTTTGACAACGACTTGCTGTGGTCACCATTCCGTTGAGACAGCACACCGCCAAGTCCTATATCACTTGCGTCTGTGTCAACTATAAATTCTTTGCTTGCATCAGGGTATCCCAAAATAGGTGTTTTGCACAGACGGTCCTTGAGCTCCTGGAATGCGATATTGCAACTTTCATCCCAGCAGAAATGTCGCTTCTCCTCGGTTAGCTTGTGCAGAGGTTTGGCTATATCTGCAAAGTTCTTCACGAATCGCCGGTAATAGGAGCATAAACCCAAAAATGCTCTAACCTGCGTCTTGTCTTTTGGAACCGGCCAATCCTTGACAGCGGCGATTTTCTCTGGATCTGTGCGGATACCTTCTTCCGATACTACAAACCCCAAAAAGTTTACTTGCCGTTGGAATACTGAACATTTCTTCGGGCTCAACTTGAGGTTGGCACTCTGAATCTTCATAAGCACGCGTTCCAGGTTTTGAAGGTGTTCCTCAAACGTACGGCCCACGATGATGATGTCATCCAAGTAGACCAGACAGGCATCGCCAATTAGCCCGGTAAGTACAAGTTCCATCAGCCTTTCAAACGTTGCTGGAGCATTGCACAACCCAAACGGCATTACTTTGAATTGCCACAGACCCTTTCCCGTCGAGAACGCAGTTTTCTCCTTGTCCTCAGGGTCAATTTCAACTTGCTAGTAGCCACTTTTTAGATCCAGCGTGCTAAACCATTTTACTCCTGTAAGCATGTCCAGCGTGTCATCAATTCTTGGCAAGGGATAGCTGTCCTTCTTTGTAACGTCGTTCAGACGGCGGTAATCAACACAGAACCGCATGCTGCCATCCTTCTTTTTCACCAGCACCACTGGTGAACACCATGGACTAGAGGAAGGTTCGATAACACCATCCTTCACCATTCCTTCAATCATGGTTTCCACTTCCTTTTCACGTGCTACCGGCAATCTTCTTGGCCGCTGACGGATAGGCAATTCTTCTCCTGTGTTTATTTTGTGTTGAACTAAGCCAGTCTTTCCTATGTCAGCATCGTTTGATGAGAATACATCGGCGTACTTGAGTAACAACTTCTTCGCCTTGACCAATTCGTTCGGGGAGAGAACACTGCGACAGTCTTCCAAAAGTGTGGTCACTCTCGTTTCTGAATCCTTGCTGGGGGTCCCACTCGATATATATTGGCACCGACGTAACCAATCCACTTCCTCACAAGTACCGATTAGTGTGCCTTTTTCTATAATCTGGTCCCGGTCGCAAAGGTTCAGCACACGTAATCCTGAGATGTCAGTGGTCCTGACCAAGGTTCGAGCTACTTTTCATGGAAGGTCATTGTTTACCCTTTCCACAAGTACACAACGGTGGGCTTGCCCAGCGTTTCGAGGAAGACTAACCGGAACAATCGTTTCCGATCTCGGCGGAAGAACAATCTTCTTAATGCTGTACACGTTCCCTGGTAACGCACCTTCCATAAAAAGTTCCTCCTGTCCACATTTCAAAACACCTTGCTTAACGTCGATCTCACAACAATTATTTCTCATAAAGTCTAGGCCTAGAATGCAGTCGTCCATTATATCAGCCACGATGACATTATGCAGGTAGATCACGTTGCCTAGCTTCAACTCCATCTCCTTCTCTCCACGGACGGGTATACGCTGACCGGTGGCTGTTACCAAATTAATACGTTCTCGGTTGTATGCGGAGTCCCCAAGGAACTGACTTATAAGTTGGGAACTAACAACCGTACGAGAGGCTCCATTGTCTATGGTCAGTTTACACGGCATTCCGTTGACCCCGCCCTTGATGATTAGACTGTTCCCATCATGGGTTTGTGAGATCGAGATCCTTAGGGCTCTTTTAACATCAGCCAGCACCCGCCCCGCAGTTCTGGCTTTTACTCGTTTCCCTGCTGCTGCTGGGCGGTGCTGTTGGCCGCACTACCCTCCTGGGATCGTTCACCTTCCCTTTCTAGGGTTCGCTTAGGGCAGCTGGATCGAAGATGGCCCTTTTCCCCACAGCCATAGCACCTAGGGCTGTATCCTTTGTTGCGGTCGCGAACTGTAGCTGCTGCAACCTCCCTGACGCGATGGGAACGATGATCCTGCCGCACGGCTTCTACCTCCAGTGCATGGGCCAAGGCGTCCTTAAGCGTCTCGTGGTGCCCAAGCCTCACAGCAGCTCTGACTTCCAGGTCGCGGATGCCGTCGATGAATGTCTGCACCAGGTTCCCTTCAATGAGCGCAGGTACAGGCTGGTATGCTTTTCGAACCATCTTCTCCACCTCAAGGGCCCACTGCTGCAGGTTTTCGTTGCTGCGTTGCACGCGATCTTTAAGCTGCGCGCGAAAGACGTGTTCCAGGTGAGCGTCACCATATCTCGCCTCCAATGCCTCAAGGAGCTGCTCGTAGGTCACTTTCTTACCGAGAGCTTCCAACACGGTTAAGGCTTGGTCGCGCAGGCCTAAGGTGAGTGCAGTCATGGCCTGGCTTTTATTCCAGCCGTTTGCCTCCATGACGGCCTCGAACTGGATTTTGTAGGCCGACCAGGTAGAAGTCCCGTCGAACGGTGGTACCTTGAACCCACGTAGCGAAGGTGTAGTAGCTACTGCGGGGGCTGCAATTCCATCTCCAAGTTTGAGTTCATCCAGCGTTTTCTTAACTTGGTTGATTTGGGTCTCAGCTTCCGACAGGCGGTTATCATGTTGAGCAACCTTATCCTTTACCTCCCTTATCTCTTTCCCGAAGGTAGCGTGAAGGTCCTTCATGAGAAGCATCTGCTCCTCCCTATCGCGTTTGAGCTGCTCTTCTAAGCGACGGGCCTGTTCAGCCTGCTGATCTTCCAACCGACGGGCCTGTTCCTCCTGTCGGCGGGCCTGTTCCTCTTGTCCGCTCTGCAGCTGCTCTTTCAACTGACGGGCCTGCTCCTCCTGTCGGCGAGCCTGCTCCTGCAGCATCACCATCAGAGCACCTAAGTCAGGTGCCACAGACGTAGAAGATGCTGACGGACCGGCTTCCGTGGCCGGCGGCTGGCCCTCAGACATCTGCGGCGTTGCACCACCAAATCTCCTCTGGTCCGTCTCCTGCTGGCGTTGACTTCGGGTACGGACACCCTCCGTTTCCTCCTTAGGTAAAATCGGCATTATTTTATCCCACTTCTGACACCAATTGTTACGAGCTTATGGTTCGTGACAATAAAAATTGCCGATAAAATTACCTAAATTAACACTTTAATTTACTTTACACAAACTAAAATTAACAACACTAATAATTGAAAACACTAATTCACTTAATTCCGCTCCGAAGCTTCGCTTGTTTCGTCAAATCAACTCTGCCCCGATCGCATCTTGCGCCACCTATTTATTTAAATTAGCAAAATATCCGGAATGTTCAAGTAAACACGCGCAAGGTACCGAGATTACGAGTATAGATTTTCTAGAAACTTAGTTCTTCGGGTGGCGCTGTCGGTTGAGAGATCTGTGATGTCATTCTCTGCAAAGCTCCCCTCGCTCTCGTTCCTGACACTAGATGGCGCTAGTTGACTTATTCACACAACAATAAATTTAAAATTTATTTTACACAATAGTAATACTCAGGTTTTGTAGTTTTTAATACCAGTGATTACTAAGCAAACTGTTTTTGTTTTGTTTTTTCTTCTTCAACGAATACAGTAAAGGATTCAATCTAACTCGAAATAAAAATCATAGTATCTTGTTTATTTTGCTTGCTGCTAGTACAATTGTTAGCACAAGTACTGTCTATTTCCGATAAAAAAAATTAATTTGTATCATAATATTATGTCTTTTACATAAGTCCTTTTGGCATAACAATGGTACCAACTTTTAATAATATACATCGCTTTTCCGTACGGTCTTGTGACATGTTATATTAGTAAAGAACTATTATTCCGTAATGCGTGTTAGTAGTAAGTACTTTTTCCTTTCATACATTGGAAAGGACGTTAATTGTTAGTATTTAAATGTACTAACAATTAACGTATGTATATGTATTTATATGTATTTAGATACAAATTACATACTGATGAAATACGAATAATATTTTTTGATCTTAGCGACATAATGGAAAAAGCTTTTAATAAACGTTACTTGAATAAAAAATCATGAGTGGAAATATTTTAATTTAAATTTTCGTGTTTTTAAAAAAATACTAAAAAAGGGCTCGAAAGAATAGATTTTCTCCAAAAGGAAAGGAACTTTACACTTTAAAAAGTCGGTCGGTCGGTCTGGTCTCAGTATCATGATTTTGTGACCGCCCAATATACCAATTAAGCAATATATAATCATTAATAGACTATCAAAATTTACCTTCTTATTTTTCATTACCTAAAATCAAGGACAAAAAGACATTTTCTAAAAATAAATCCTAGCTAGATCGATTTATTGCCCCCGAAACTCTCTGGACACAAAATTTTATGAAAATCGTTGGAGCCGTTTCCGAGATTCCGATTATATATATACATATAAATATAAATATAAATATATAAATACGAGGGCGGCACTGAAAATTTCGGGAATCAAGGAAGTGATACAATATTACTATTTAAAAATGTATTTATTGCTTTTCGAAGTATTCTCCGGGAAATTTGACGCATTTTTCCATACGACGGAACTAACCATTGAAGTAACCATTCCATTCGGAAGTTGGGGTCTCCAAAATGGCCGTTTTGTAGGCGTCCACAGCTTCTTCAGGTGATGAAAATCTCTGTCCACGCAATTTATTCTTTATTTTAGGGAAGGTATAGAAATCATTAGGGCTTAGGTCGGGGCTGTACGGCGGATGGTATAATAATTCTATGTTTTCTTGTTTTAAAAACTCTTTTGTTCTGTGTGCGGTGTGAGAACTCGCATTGTCGTGATGGAGGATGATGCGGCGGTTGCAGGTCTCTTTACGGAGATCAGAAACGACCTGTGGCAAACAAATGCTAGCATACCATTCTGCATTAACCGTTCTTTGTCCCTCAAAAGGAATAGTCGTAAGATGGCCGGTTTTGGAGATAAACGTGGGCACCATTTTTTTTTGCAATAATCCGTGAACGAACAATTTTTGTTGGCTTTAACTCATTTTCGAACACCCAAACTCGTGACTGGTATTTTGTTTCGGGTTCGTACGTATACATACATATATATGTATGTATATGCACCTATAGCCAGGATTCGTGACCTGATACGATGTTGTTTACAGCATTTGAGGATCCTGAGTGGAATCTATCGAGAGTTCTGACGCACCAAGTAACGCAAGCCGCTTTTCGCTCTTCACAGAGCGAATGCGGTATCCATCGGGAAAACAACTTTTTTACACCTAATTGTTCATGCAGGGTTATTTGTATTTGACTCATGCCAATGTTTAAAGTTGCCTGAATTTCGCGGTATGTCACATGTCGATCTTCCTCAATCAGCTTACGGACAGCATCAACGTTTTCTTGGGTGACTGCAGTTTTTGGACGACCTTGACAGGGATCATCACTGAGCTTGACACGTCCACGTTGAAATTCAGCAAACCAGCGATAAATTGTGGTTTTGAATGGGGCTTCACGGCGGTAAACACACTGTTTTTGTAATAAACCACTTCGAAAGTCATAATAAATCACCGCTCTTGAATTTTCTCGAGTCAATTCAATTTTCTCAACGACTAAACAAGTTTGACAAAACCTTGTGACGAGACCGAGAATCTTTTTTAAATCAATAAATGGTATTCGATTTTTAAAACCAAGGAGTTTTCAATTAAAAAGGTTTTAATATGACAGGAATAGTGGAAATATTCCATTCTTACTACTTTTAGTGCATACTTATAGTATACTTTTAGTGCAGCCTAGTTATATATATATATATATATATATATATATATATATATATATATATATATATATATATATACATATACATATACATATACATATACATATACATATACATATACATATATAAAAGAATTGCTCGTTTAAATGTATAGGATATATTATGGAGATAAGTAGTTTCTCCTTACGAAGTGTACAGAGCAAATGTACTAAAGTGACAGTTATCTTCTGAATTACAAGATAGGATCACGATTTTCTTTTTGAAAAAAGTATAAAAAATGTATATTATTTTATGAAAGGGGTAGTTTAGGGTAACTACACCGCCCATTTATTTCAAGAAATACGTTTTATTTGTATTAATCAACAACTATCGTAGAATTTTGATTTGAGACTCATATAAACAAATTGGAACCGTCGCGTAAAATAGTGTAAGGTTACGTCTTTTTGAAAAGCTTAAGTCTTTTTTATGATAATTACACTGCTCTTTTACTTCAAGAAGTAGGTATAAAATATAAGTATACTCCAAGAAATAAATGGAATTTTCATTAAATGAAACGTTTTTTATTGTCCATAATGAATCTAAAAACTTACCTGCTCAAAATTGGAATCAAATAATCTGGTACCTAAATGTCCGCCTCTGGACCTCGAGTCACCGCTCCCGATACTTTGAATACAAGGGAATATAGTGCTTGCGCCCGCAGACCACGCTTGGTACGCGTAGCGTCCATCTGTTTGTCACAGGGTTCGGCCCTAAACCGCAGCAGTCCCGACCGATCCCTCTGTGACAGAATTTAATAAAATGTTTCCTCGACCGGCTCCAACCTGTGTTGTTTGAGCTTTAATTATATTGGTAAAATAAAGGATGTTATGTGAGATTTATTATGTATATACTGGTAGTTTCAGGAAACACGGACTGCCCCAATATTTTCGTGTAATTTATTTTCATTTCAATATGTTACATAACGAATTGTCCAATCTCAAAGACTTAAGGACCTAATTTAAATGGACAAATACTCATCACGGCACAGAGATACAATTGATGAGGAATCATACGTTAATACCTACATTAAATTCGTCCAATTACTTGTACAAGTTTCTAGTACTTATAATGAAATGCGTCCAAATAAGTAGCAAGATTTTTAATATTTAAAAAAATGAAGTTGTTGTAATATTTTTTATTATTGGTAATAATCAATTCGTTAGTACACTTTATAGTTCTATGTATTATAATTTACGCAGCACACGCCGAGAGCAGACATTTTATTATTGATGGTATTTGTTATTTTAATTTATTAACTATTAACTATATTAATTAACTATTTTTATGTCCTATTCCGGATTCTCATCTAAGTTATTGTGAAGTTTCATCAATATCCAATCTGCAGTACTTACGTGATTGATCCATAAACATTAATTTCAAACAAACATTTAAACATCCAAACAAACTTCCACATTTATAATATTAGTAAGATATTTAAGCCTGTGAATTCAATGGAACTTTAAGATGAAAAATAAATAATTGCCGGCATTAAGTAGGTAGTTTATTATTTTACGCAGACAGTGTAAGTACAACAAATTGTAGATAGTGTTTCACACCTTAAGTAAATATTTAATATGAAAGTGCCATTATCTACTCACCTTACTTAGTTCAACGAACTACACGACATCGATATATTAACTAAATTTATTTTTAAAAGGCTTCACATTATTATCATTTTTTTATATTTATTTTTATTAAAGAAGTAATTTAATTATACTGTTACTGCAAAATTATATTCAATTCGGGATGTACAAACTTTTTTACGTGGCGGAGCCATGCCGCCGTTATATTAGTAGTATAGTTGTAGCACTAATGGGTCGGTTTGAACGGGGAAGGACCACGCTCTCACAGAATACCAGCGTAAAATAGTAGCTTAATGCTGCTGTGTTTCGTATGGTGAGTGTAGAGAATAAGAGACCATTTTCACTGGAAACGAGGCATTCCATCTTAGTCCTCACGGGTGACAACGCATCTGCATTTTGACTTGTAATCGCGGATAGATGTAGATGCCTATGGGCCACAGCAAGCACTTACCATCAGGTGGGCTGTGTGCTCCTTATCGCTCTCATATCATCATTTTTGTATACTCATGCAATTCAGAAAGTTAACACGTGAAACGTAAGATTAAAAAATATCAACTGACCAAATAAAATACTAAAGACGAATGATTTCTTATATTTACGGGAATACTAGACATTTAAATGGTACTAGTTTCTACGGATTTTATCGCGTATATTTAACTTTTTAAATAACCAACTTTTCGAGCACTTTACATGAGCATGGGTGCTGTAAAGTGCTCGAAACGTCGGGTATTTAAAAAATTAAATATACCTGATAAAATCTGTAAAAACTAGTATTAATTAAAGATGAACTTTGGCATTAGTAATAGATAGCATTTATAACGCGCATGGTGTTTGTATGACGTCATCTCCTATCTGACTGAAAAGTATAGTGATAACCGTAAAGGGGGTTTTGGTGTTAGTGATGATTTCCACTAATTAGATAATCAGCAAGTAGCAAAAGCGTCCCAATGGCACCTCCTTACTCAATCAGAAAATTCAATTAGAAATCTAAAGCCAATATTTTCTGCAAGAATATTGTTGAGTTTTGGTCCTCTTGTATTGTGAATATCGCCGTGACTATCTTTTTGTGTACCCTTCTTTATTTTGTAATGTCTTCATTTTGGAATGATGGTGCATCATCATCATTACAGCCCTTCACAAATCCACTGCTGAACATAGGCCTCCCCAAAAGAATTCCACAAAGCACGATCCTGAGCCATATGCATTCATCGACTTCCAGCATGTCTTACCAGTTCGTCACTCCATCTAGTGGGGGGTCACCCTATTCTTTGCCTACAGGTACAAGGCTGCCACTCGAGAACCTTTTTTCCCCAACGGTTTTCGGTTTTTCAAGCTATGTGGCCGGCACATTTCCACTTCAGCTTACTAATCCGTTGGGCTATGTCGGTCACTCTGGTTCTACTGCGGATATCTTTATTTCTAAGTTAATCACGCAGAACAACCCCGGGCATAGCCCTCTCCATAGCATGCGCAATGACATTAAGCGTTCTGATACGGCCAGCAGTGAAGAACCACGTCTCAGTTCCATAAGTCATCTCTGGCAACACGCACTGGTCGTACAGTTTCGTTTTCAGGTTTGGATATATAGATGACGAGAAGATGTGTCACAATTTCCCGAACGCTGCCCAGCCGATTTGAATCCGTCGATTGACCTCTCGACCGAAGTTGGACTTACTTAGTCGGACTACTTGTCCCAGGTAACCAACCATACTCGTCAACAATTTCAAGCTTAGTGCTCCTAACAAATACCGACATAGGTGTAACATGGACGTTACACATGATCTTTATTTTGTAGAAATAGAAATAGAAACTTTATTTCTATTTCTACAATAAGTATTTTTTAATCTACTTTATTCAATGTAGATTATAAAAATACTTATTGAAAGTCACTTTTTTAATTTACCACCGGTTCGCAAAAAAAAAACCTCTGTCCTGGGAAGAACCAGTAAGAAACCCAGCGGGACTATATTTTTAATAATAGCTTACAATCATGTTTACAATCAACAACACAAGACAAATTAGAAATAGCTTGGTAGCGATCACCCTTCCCAGGGGTTATTATCATCTATAAATTCCTTAACATTATAATAACCCTTTTTATACAAACTTAGTTTAATAACATTTTTGAACTTTGTATATGACAAATTTTGTATATTTTCTGGGATTATGTTGTAAAAGCGTATACATCGCCCCAAGAACGAATTACTGACTCGGTGGAGTCGAGTAACTGGTACTACCAGCTTGTGTCTGCTCCTAGTATTTACAGAATGAATATCACTTATTTTCGCAAAACTACTTTTATTTTTGTGTACGTACATTACATTTTCATGTATTTGTCAATGTATTGAGAGGCCAGAGTTAATAAATTAATTTCCTTAAATTTTTGTCTCAGTGACTCTTTTGGTTTTAAATTATATATTGCTCTAATGGCCCTCTTCTGTAAAATAAATATAATTTCAGTGTCAGTCGCGTGTCGCCATAGCAAAATACCATACTACATAATGCTATGGAAATAACTAAAGTAAACAATTCTAGCTGTTTCAACACTGGTAAGAGTTCTAATCTTTTTTACAGCATATGCTGCAGAACTAAGTCTGCTAGCTAGTTTTGATATATGGGGGAGCCATTGAAGCTTTGCGTCCAGTGTGATTCCAAGAAAAATGGTGGTATCAACAAGACTCAGTTCCTCCCCATTTAAAATTACATTAGTATTGACATGTTTAACATTAGGAGTTACGAATTTCATACATTTAATTTTAGTTCCATTCAAATGCAAATTATTAACATTAAACCAATTGACTAACTTAGCTATAGCATTATTTACTTCGTCGTAATTTAATAACTGTCGTTTTAATTTGAAAATTAATGAAGTATCATCAGCAAATAATACTATATCATGGTTATCCCCTACTATGTAAGTAATTAATATATACAAGAAACTTGATTGTAGCTTGTTGTCCATGTTCGTCCTAAGACCTATCCGTTGGTAGGTACCATTGAGATCATTAAGCATATACTCAGGTCTTTCAGCAATTCTGCTATAAGGACTATATCGTAAGCAAATAAAAGGTGAGCTTTGTACTGCCATTGATGTTGATACCGTATCCTTTCCAATCCAGTATCTTTAAGACGTCTTCCATTGCAGCGCTGAAGAGTTTCGGAGATATAACGTCACCCTGTTTTACACCTCTCTGCATTTGGATAGGTATAATACGAGTATATAATCTCTCGGAATCTGAGTTTGCACCAGTGGTATATATACAGAAATATGTATATATACCATCTTATCGTGTATATACACATATATGTACACATATACATGCTTTCACATATTCACACATATATTTATTTTCATTTATTGTGCTTCTCTAAAGTCTATCGCTGTGCATAGATCTCACACGAAGATGTGGCAATCTCATTAAAACAAGCGCAGATTTTCCAGATTTGCAGGTCAGCAAGCGCACTTTCTTAAATTGTTTTGGATTTTTCGGGAAAATGCTGTTACCAAGCTCTTCTTTAATTTTCTTCTTTCACCTCTTTTGACACGCGTGGGATGACGATAAACGGTGATTCATTTATTGCACTATTGTTCTCTATCTCTTCTGTCTCTTATGTATTAGAAACTTCCCAATATTCTAAAGTTCCAAACACCCACTGTGGTCACATTTTTCCAGGTGGCCAATGGCATCATCATTGTTATTGTTATGTACTGCAGTTTTATTGTGATTAGATGATTTCATGTTTTTATCTCCTTCTTTGTTGATAGTATCTAAATAAATTCAGAAGAATTTCAAGACAATATAATATCATTCCACTACGAAAATTTAATCAAGTGCAGATATAATTGGCTATTATTCATGTATATTGAAAGGAATAGAAATTGTTATTTGGATTTTATTTACATTACCTCTTTCCTTATACCCTGTATACACTCATATATACTCAAGAAGATAATTAATATACATAATAAAGAATCAATATTTATATTCATAACTGGAATAGTGGAGTAGTTCTAAGGAAATAAAACAAGAAAATGCTACTTTTCAGTTGTTATATGATCTGGATTTGACAATCTCGAGGAAAGTCATTATTCAAAGAAGCGTGACAGTGTTCGTCTGCCGTAGTTTACTCTACTTAGTTTTAGTTTACTTTCTATTAAAATTAAATATCAATTATTTCTTTCCCACGTTGGATGCATACTTATAGGTCATTTAGTTTAACCACCCAAAAAATCTACCCTAGTGAGTAAGACTAGGTGGATAATCAGAATTCCTATACATTATTTTTTATTTAAACACATTCTTTTCAGTTGTTATATGATCTGGATTTGACAATCTCGAGGACAATCATTATTCAAAGAAGCGTTACGGTGTTCGCCTGCCGTAGTTTACTCTACTTAGTTTTAGTTTACTTTCTATTAAAATTAAATATCTATTATTTCTTTCCCACGTTGAATGCATACTTACAGGTTATTCAGTTTAACCACCCAAAAAATCTACCCTAGTGAGTAAGACTAGGTGGATAATCAGAATTCCTATACATTATTTTTTATTTAAGAATGTGTTTGCCCCACAGTACTTGGAGGGCCAAATAGGCCTATAAAAAGCTTGGTGTGCCTAGCAGAGCGAGACAGTATTTCATGCCGGTCCATCGCTTGCAACTTTACAAAGCGCAAGTGTGGCCTCACATGGAATACTGTTCTCATCTCTGGGCCGGGGCACCTCAGTTCCAGCTCCTTCCACTGGACCGCATCCAGCGCAGAGTGGTTCGAATCATCGACGACCGATCGGCTTTATTCGATAGCGCTGCGTAGAGATATTGCATCCTCTTGCGTTTTCTATGGCATCTACCACGCGGAGTGTTCTGAGGAATTATTTGGATTAGTTTCAGCAGCCAAATTTCACGAACGCACATTGCGTCAAAATTCACGATACCATCTGGATCCTTGGTGCTCCACAACTGTGCGTTTTACTAGAAGTTTTCATTCTCGTACAACTTCTCCGTGGAATTATTTACCATCAGCGATTTTTGCGGACCGACTTAGGGAGGGACCTTCAAGAAAAGAGCTTACTCCTTTTTAATAGGCCGGCAACGCACCTGCGAATTCCCCTGGTGTTGCGGTTGTCCATGGGCGGCGGTAATAACTTAAAAATAGGTGAGCCGCATGCTCGTTTGCCCCACATAAAATACACTTTTTAATGACAGCAAACGTTAGTTAGTATGGTCAATGTTTTACTTTGTTGAAGTTTATGTTATATATTTATTAGTGTTTAAATATGTATCGATATATGTTTGTGTGTGTGTGTGTGTGTGTGTGTGTGTGTGTGTGTAGATTTTACATACATATTTAAATATATATTATATTTCATGTTTTTCATGTTCTCAATAACGTTCTTTTATTTGTGGCACCAATCACATTATTTCCACACGTTCCGGATTGACTAGGAGAGAATGCCAAAAGGCAGTAAGTCAGCCCTTTGTAATCCTTTTAGTTAAGGTGTATAATCAAGAATAAATAAATAAATAAAAATAGATGCCAGTATTTTAATCTCGTTTACGCCAGACGTTAAATACAAGGTCTACGACGGGGAACAGCGATAAAGGCGCGAGACCTGACGCATAAGGCAACTCTTCCCTAACATGAAAGGGCCTTGCTCAGCAATGTGCTTTTAAAAACAAACAAAGAAGAAGGAGATAGGTTTTATAATACTGTCAGCATTAAGAAAAGATCAATGCCCAGCGTAAATAGGCCATTACATTACTTTTAAGACGTAGCCATACCAAACATCTATTGTAAACCACATTAGCATATCATAGCGTGTACTAACACATTTACTTAGTATACATTTACATGTTTATATTGAAAATGTTATCTTACACAAATTATGCAAATCGTTACGTAAATATTTTAGTTTTCGTTATAGACATTAAAAGCCAGCACTAATAGTTTTTATCTTTCAAAGCCTCACCGGAATACTAAATTATTTCGTATTTGGTGAACGTAAATAATAAGGTGAACGTGAATAGATATTATAAATATACACATCTTATATATTTTTATTGAAAATCTATGCTTACCTACAATCCTACATAGTGAAAAGTCGTCGCACTGTATTTATTTATGTTGCACATAAATAAATACAGTGTGATTAAAATTTATAATGAAACGTAATATTTTTTGTTACCTTTATTTTCCCAATTGTAATATTGTTTACATTTCTTTAGAATATTTTTAAGATATTATTATTATTATTATCGACTCAATAAAATCCAGAACTTTATTTCATCCCGAGGAAGGCGTAAAATTTGACTACGGGAATTGTTAATTCTCTCTAATAATGAGAGATACCCATGTAAATAAGATGTCATTCATTAGCCGAAGGAGAGCGAAGAATAAAATTATGTAAACAGCTTTTTAATTTCGCAGACATCATCATTATGTATTCCTTCACCACCGATCTTGTGGTAAATCAGCACTTAAAATTGCAATACTTAACCTACATAACCTTCATGTAATAAACCTGTATATCAGAGAAATAAGAAAAAAAATATTTCGAAGACATGTGAAGTTCGCCAACATGCTTTGGGGTAGCGCGGCGGACAATTTGCCCTAAAACCCTCATATGAAGGGATATAATAGATTTTATATTTAATATATCTATTAAATTATTTATTATATATACATATATGAGTTTGTGTGTGTGTGTGTGTGTGTGTGTGTGTGTGTGTGTGTGTGTGTGTGTGTGTGTGTGTGCATGTGTCAGATAAGCCTAAGTAATGCTCTCTTACTATTGTTTTAAAAATCAATTTAGTAGGGGATATTCTTATTGACAAAGGAAGCGCATTCTAGGGTCGCACAGCTGTAACAGCGAAAGAGTTTGAAAGAAAACTAGCACGGTGAAAGGGAGTTTGCAATACGAAACTGTTATGTGACCGAAGATGGTAATTATGGGCAACATTTGAAATACTCTGGGGCCAATGGATCATTAAGGAGATCGAAAAGAGTGCTAAGAATTCTAAGATTCCTGCCGTATATGACATTCAACTATTTAAGTTGAGAGCGATAGGAAGAGACGTGGTCATGCCTTCGAAGACCAAAAACGGAACGGATACAGTTGTTGAGAAGTCGATGCAATTTATTGACTAAGTAATAGTCACACATCGGCATAATGAAATGTAGTAAGAATAAGAGATTGAATTAGTATTTTTAAATCCGTAAAATTTTCTCAAAGTAGCGCAAACTTTACGTCGAACTGCCTCAACATGACTGCGCCAAGTAAGAGAACAATCCAACGTTAATCCTAAGTTCTTAACACGAGTGCTATACTGAATTTCCTTGCCATTAGAAATCAGTGGATCTAATGATGTGCGCCAAAGTTTAACTAATTTACTTATGCTGACTAAACTATAGTTTGGTATTTGCTAGGATTAACAGTGACCCCGAACCAGGTCAGTGTTAATCACGCTTACAGTATTATTCATGTCAGTAACATTGGCATGAGCATACAGTTGTAAGTCATTGGCATACACATGGTGGGAGGCACGATAGTTGCTAGTAATGATATTAATAAAAAATATATAGATAATAGTAATGGCGAGAGAATCTCGCCTTGTGAAACACCGGTGGTTAAGTCACAGCAATCGGAAACCATATCGTCGACACGCACCGCCTGATGGCGACCACGAAGATAGGGGAATACCCATCTTATTTTATTACGCACCATTACCTTTACTATAACATTTTATTACGCACGCACACGTTCTTTAGGGTCGTTCGGTCTGCAAAATGCTGTGAATCAAATCACACACAAAGGAGTGCTTACGCGCATGTATTTGTTGCCCATATTTCACATTAAATTTGTAATAATTTCAAATAAATTTAGGAAGCTCATTTACTCGTATTTCCAAAACCTGCAATAAGAGAAGCTCTGCTTATCTTGTGTGTAATTAAACTACAGTTTTTAACAGATCTAATGTTGTCGCGCTGTGTATTTTACCAACCAACTTAGAAAACCGAGAAAGACAAAGACAGCTGCAGCTCGTACTGATTACTACATATGAATAAGCAAAATTAAGCAATTTGGAAAAAAACACGACGGATGTAAAGGTTTTTAATTAATCATTTTTCAATTACAATTGAAAAATGATTAAATATAAACTCTGAAGAAATCATAAAATATATACAACTTGCCTCAATAGTCATAGTAGATGAAGATTTCAATTTAAATTTGGGGTCTGTAAGGTAGGTCACAATACACTTCTGCATAATTATAGTAATGCAGATCAAGAGCAAGCTATAACTCTTCATACAAACATCTCTTCTTTCACACATACAAGTTGTGTAATGTCATAAATTTATGGGTTTGATTTCATTGAAAAGTTTATTTCCTTCTCTTTAGAGCATTTAAATAAAAGCTTAATGTAGTTTTAAAAATATTTATTTTAACTACATTATTTATTTTTTAGCTTTCGCTGGACATGTTTTGAAGTTAGTTAATTTCACTTAAAACGTCATTTTTGGTTTTAATTTGATGGCCATCTTAGTTCCGCCTTCTTAATCTTCATTTTTTAATAACCATCAGTTAACAAAATTTGTTCGAGTACCACCAAACCTTCCTTAGTCGTCGCTCATATCATAAAACTAGCTGAAGGAGACTTAAACTTACTGCATTCATGGTTTCAGTAATAATAATATTTTGACTATTAATATAGCCATGACCTCGTATGTATTTAGTTTTCGGCACCAAGAACAAGAAACTTCCTAAGAAACTAAACTATGAACAATACTCAGCTTTATAAATATAACACATACCTACAATACCCGAGTGGCACGGAACCAATCTTAAAACGAACCTGTTATATCCCAGGGCGTTTAGACAGTTCACGCAGTTTACAAATAGCTTTTAGTTCACTAAGTTTGAACCCAGTGCTAGCAGTGCTGCTTGAATTTTTTTTATAAAAGCAACACATAGGGAGCAACCGAGCATGCGGCTCGCGTGATGGTAATGAACATGAACAACCGCAACACTAGGCGAATGCAAGTGCGTTGCCAGCCTTTTAGATCAATTCTCCATTTCGCAAGGTATTTTACGTATATAGGTACGTCACTATTAGCCTTTCATGAGACTTTATAATTTTTCTCATTACTTTAACCTGATTTTGAATGATAACACTTTGAGATGCGTCTTTTCATCCATCCGTAGATAATTTCAGTATTCTTTTCGCTCAAATTGTTATTCTTTCAACAAGTTGACATAACTGTATTGTTTTATTTGCAGTAACCATGCTTTACACCACTTTTTGCGGAATATTTGTTTTATTTCTTTTCTTCAATAAAAGAAACAATAAACCTATTATCGCTACTGTGTCGAGATCGAGCACCGCTGCTGGGAACATCACTTTAACTGAGAATTTCTACAGGTTTACATCCGCTACGTGTAAGTCCTCTTATCTAATCAGCTCAAGCTTACCTGACACATGTAATTGTACAGGCAAAACTGACAGGTACACTCTAGCATGTACCTTAACGGACTACTTCAGTAAGAAGGGTTCTTATTAAACCGTAGTTTAAACTGACGGTTATAAATACACCACGTTTTGTAATGAGACTGAATGTATATAGTGATGTTTTGAATAAACAAAATAATAACAAGCCTTAAGGGATCAGTAAGTTGAAGCGGCAATATTCCGGCCATATAGGACGAAGAACCGATAACCCATGTTGAATAAAGTTTCGCGGTTATTAGTTTGCCAGCCTCATGTGTAAGACATGCAGAATTTCGATGAATGCTGGCGGACAGGACCGTGTTTTATTGCACAACTTAGGGGCAGCCATAAGCCATAAAACACGGTCTTCAGTAATGGACTTGTTGTTATTATATATAATAAAAAGTTAGTTATTATATATTCACGATTAAAATACGCTAATCCGCCTAACTACATAGATGCAACAGTAGCTACTTTAACATCCATCTCAATAATTCAATGTGTGAACTATATGTTTCCACACGCACAACCAGTGCGAGAGTAAAATAGTTGGTCATCACTCATCAGTCAATTGATCGCCGTGTCTTCTTGCTGTGAGGCTTCCCGCAATGTAGAGCACACATACATACAGAACATATAGAATGCCATTACTTCAGGTGTCACACCATGCTCTTAACCGAATATTGAAAAAAAAATGCTTATGATCCGTACGTAAAATAAATGTTTCGGACTTTACGTACGTACATTGGTAATATTTCTTTTACCAAATACTACAATAGTCATCTATTTTGAATTTTTAATAATGTTCTCCGCTGAATTTACAGTATGCCACACAAATGAACCTGTTTTCGACGCCGCTTGAATCAACATGATATTATATAAAATATATAGTATTTTATCCGCACGGGGAAACAAATGGTTAAAAGGAGTTTAGCTTTAGGATTAATATGTATTACCACCTGATCTGAGGCTAATTATTTTTTTATTATTTTCAATGCTTGGTTTTGTGTTTTGCATCAGTGAAATTCTGTTTTCGTTTTTAAAGTTCGTATAAAAATTAAGATCGTCGAAGCGCTGGGAACAAATTTCCTATAATACGAGTAATTGTTTTTTTTTCTCTTTTAAATCAGGGTTAACACTGTGGCTTGTAGTGTTCTTGTGTATTTAAGATCACCTAATGCTATTTTTCATTATTTTGAGTAAACAGCACGTTATTTATAAGGCAAAATACTGTGTCTATATACTATGAGATATTATGTTGTATCATGGTACATTATATTTCAAAGCCCGTAATTATGGACTCTATTGCACGTTAGTATTGGTGGTGACTGAAAAAGTCTTAAGATTTCTTCAAGTAATTTATTATACGACTTAGTAAAAATGTTCCTGCCATATAGCTTCGCAAAACGCTGTAATTCACAATATTTTTTATAAGTGGTAGAGCTATGCTGCGGTTTTGGCAAGAATGGGTTAGCTTGACAGAATAGAGACCACGTTCTCACAAAATACCAGCCGTAACATAAAAGGTTAATTCTGCTGTGTTTCATACGGTGAGCATAGAGAAACGGAGAGACTTTTAAATGGAAACGAGGCATTCTATCTTAGCCCTCAGAAGTCACAACTCATCTGAATTTTATTCTATTGGCTATATCATCAAGTTACTATCAGGAAAACTGTGTGCTCGTCTGTCATCCTTATTCCATAAATAAACTAACGGAGTCATCAACACATTTTCTAACTGAATAGTCCCGCTTCAAAACGGATACGATAGGCACCTATATTACGAGATGATAATTAAATCCCTCTTATTGCTGCATCGCCGCTGTTGAACCTCCCGAATTATTGACTCGCAATTTTCTGAAAATAGAAGAGGCGAACGTCCCGTCTATACTTAGCTTAGATAATAGATTATGCGAGGAGTTAAGATCTACGAACCTATCGAGTTTCTTATCAATCTTCTCGCTGGTTGCAAAAGCGATTGGCCGTTCCATAACAAGTTTACTGCATTGCAAGTTAAGTAATGTTGTAAGTGAGTCGAATTTTATATTTGTTGAAATAAAATTATAATTAGAGTAGAGCTAAGTAATTTTAAAAATAACTGCATAAACTTTACTTTCATCTTTCGTCAAACATTGATTATCTACGCACTATATTTAATATAATTTAATTCCAGTTTAAGTTACCATTCTAGCACAGAATCTTCATAATTTTACGAGTGCTTTTGTATTTTTGAATGCATTATACATCTAGGATCTAAAAACGATATGAAATAGCGTAAACCAGTGACCCATTCTACGGATAACGAGTCATTCTTACCTTAGTCCTCAGGGAGAGATGTAGGTGGCTTTGGGCCACAGAATTCACTTACTATCAGTTGAAGTGTGTTCTAATTTGACATCCTCATTCTAAAAAAATACAATGGAAACTGTTATATAAACAGTTAGACGAATTACTGCCCTTAACATAGTAAACAAAACCACATATGTTGAGATATTATTAACAGTAAAACTACAAAAAGAAAAAAAATGAAAAATCTGCGGTAAAATGTATTTAAGTAATGAAACAAATTTAATTCAAATTCAATAATGAAAAGGGTCTTCGAGCAGACACATATTACCTTGCGAATGTTTAAAAGCCTCTGACCGGATAAGGGATAAAATACTAGTAATGCCGCGGTTAGCCGCTACTTTTCAATATTCGACACCATTCAATTGTTTTTCCATTATTCTTCGAACAGCGAATAAAAGTAACGTTATTAGACAATGGCGACTCTCGGCGGCAAATAGTCGCTTGATATACATTCCGAAAAGAAAAAACTGCTGACATAAACAGTAATTCAATTATAAATTCAGGTTTATTCTATAAATGATTATATATGATTAAAAACATACGTAATTACTATTACAATTTTATTTAAAAGTCAGATTTGATATAAAAAATGAAAAGCATATTTCACTAATTTTCATTCCCGACGTATTTGGTGATATTTCTTAGTGCTGTAGCACCAGAAATGTCGAAAATTAAGTTCATTAAATTAAACGCGATAAAATCCGTAATTTCTTTTATTCAATGTGTAGTAATAGTTTACATATTGTTACGCGCTCCAGTCGACGACACAACTAGCGCCATCTAGTGTCAGGAACGAGAGCGAGGGGAGCGTTGCAGTTTATGACATCACAAATCTTTCGACCGACAGCGCCACCCGAAGAACTAAGTTTCTAGAAAATCTATACTCGAACTCTCGGTACCTTGCGCGTGTTTACTTGAACATTCCGGATATTTTGCTAATTTAAATAAATAGGTGGCGCAAGATGCGATCGGGGCAGAGTTAAACTCAGCGACACAAGCGAAGCTTCGGAGCGGAATTAAGTGAATTAGTGTGTTTAATTATTAGTGTTTTAACTTTAATTTGTGTAAAGTAAATTAAAGTGTTAATTTAGGTAATTTTATCGGCAATTTTTATCGTCACGAACCTCAAGCTCGTAACAATTGGTGTCAGAAGTGGGATAAAATCATGCCGATTTTACCTAAGGAGGAAACGGAGGGTGTCCGTACCCGAAGTTAACGCCAGCAGGAGACGGACCAGAGGAGGTTTGGTGGTGCAACGCCGCAGACGTCGGAGGGCCAACTACTAGCCACGGAGGCTGCGGGCCCGTCAGTAGCTCCTACATCTGCAGCATCATACTTAGGTGCTCTGATGGCCATGCTACAGGAGCAACTGCAGCGTGGACGAGAGGAACAGGCCCGTCTGTTGAAAGAGCAGCAGGAGGAACAGGCTCGCCGACAGGAGGAACAGGCTCGCCGACAGGAGGAACAGGTCCGTCAGTTGGAAGAGCAGCTGCGGGGTGGACAGGATGAACAGGCCCGCCGACAAGAGGAACAGGCCCGTCGGTTGGAAGAGCAGATGCTTCTCATGAAGGACCTTCACGCTACCTTCGGGAAAGAGATAAGGGAGGTGAAGGATAAGGTTGCTCAACATGATAACCGCCTGTCGGAAGCTGAGACCCAAATCAACCAAGTTAAGAAAACGCTGGATGAACTCAAACTTGGGGACGGAACTACAGCTCCCGTAGTAGCTTCAGCACCTTCGCTACGTGGGTTCAAGGTGCTACCGTTCGACGGGACTTCTTCCTGGTCAGCCTACAAAATCCAGTTTGAGGCTGTTATGAAAGCGAACGGCTGGAATAAAAGTCAGGCCATGACTGCTCTCACACTAGGCCTGCGCGACCAGGCCTTAACAGTTCTGGAAGCTCTCGGGGAGGAAGTGACTTATGAGCAACTCCTTGAGGCAATGGAGGCGAGATATGGCGACGCTCACCTGGAACATGTCTTTCGTGCGCAGCTTAAAGATCGCGTGCAGCGCATCAACGAAAACCTGCAGCAGTGTGCTCTAGAGGTGGAGAAGCTGGTGCGGAAAGCATACCGGTCTGTACCTGCGCTCATTGAAGGGAACCTGGTGCAGACATTCATCGACGGCATCCGCGACCTGGAAGTCAGAGCTGCTGTGAGGCTCGGGCACCACGAGACGCTTAAGGACGCCTTGGCCCATGCACTGGAGGTAGAAGCTGTGCGGCAGGATCATCGTTCCCATCGCGTCAGGGAGGTGGCAGCAGCTACAGTTCGCGACCGCAACAAAGGATAGAGCCCGAGGTGCTATGGCTGTGGGGAAAAGGGCCATCTTCGATACAGCTGCCCTAAGCGAACCCTAGAAAGGGAAGGCGAACGATCCAAGGAGGGTAGGGCGGCCAACAGCACCGCCCAGCAGCAGCAGGGAAACGAGTAAAAGCCAGAACTGCGGGGCGGGTGCTGGCTGATGTTAAAAGAGCCCCAAGGATCTCGATCTCACAAACCCATGATGGGAACAGTCTAATCATCAAGGGTGAGGTCAACGGAATGCCGTGTAAACTGACCATAGACACTGGAGCCTCTCGTACGGTTGTTAGTTCCCAACTTATAAGTCAGTTCCTTGGGGACTCCGCATACAACCGAGAACGCATTAATTTGGTAACAGCCACCGGTCAGCGTATACCCGTCCGTGGAGAGAAGGAGATGGAGTTGAAGCTAGGCAACGTGATCTACCTGCATAATGTCATCGTGGCTGATATAATGGACGACTGCATCCTAGGCCTAGACTTTATGAGGAATAATTGTTGTGAGATCGACGTTAAGCAAGGTGTTTTGAAATGTGGACAGGAGGAACTTTTTATGGAAGGTTCGTTACCAGGGAACGTGTACAGCATTAAGAAGATTGTTCTTCCGCCGAGATCGGAAACGATTGTTCCGGTTAGTCTTCCCCGAAACGCTGGGCAAGCTCACCGTTGTGTACTGGTGGAAAGGGTAAACAATGACCTTCCATGGAAAGTAGCTCGAACCTTGGTCAGGACCACTGACATCTCAGGAGTACGTGTGCTGAACCTTTGCGACCGGGACCAGATTATAGAAAAAGGCACATTAATTGGTACTTGTGAGGAAGTGGATTGGTTACGTCGGTGCCAATATATATCGAGTGGGACCCCCAGCAAGGATGCAGAAACGAGAGTGACCACACTTTTGGAAGACTGTCGCAGTGTTCTGTCCCCGAACGAATTGGTCAAGGCGAAGAAGTTGTTACTCGAGTACGTCGATGTATTCTCATCAAACGATGCTGACATAGGAAGACTGGTTTAGTTCAACACAAAATAAACACAGGTGAAGAGTTGCCTATCCGTCAGCGGCCAAGACGATTGCCGGTAGCACGTGAAAAGGAAGTGGAAACCATGATTGAAGGAATGGTGAAGGATGGTGTTATTGAACCTTCCTCTAGTCCATGGTGTTCGCCAGTGGTGCTGGTGAAAAAGAAGGATGGCAGCATGCGGTTCTGTGTTGATTACCGCCGTCTGAACGACGTTACAAAGAAGGACAGCTATCCCTTGCCAAGAATTGATGACACGCTGGACATGCTTACAGGAGTAAAATGGTTTAGCACGCTGGATTGGTTGGGTTGTGCAATGCTCCAGCAACGTTTGAAAGGCTGATGGAACTTGTACTTACCGGGCTAATTGGCGATGCCTGTCTGGTCTACTTGGATGACATCATCATCGTGGGCCGTACGTTTGAGGAACACCTTCAAAACCTGGAACGCGTGCTTATGAAGATTCAGAGTGCCAACCTCAAGTTGAGCCCGAAGAAATGTTCAGTATTCCAACGGCAAGTTAACTTTTTGGGGTTTGTAGTATCGGAAGAAGGTATCCGCACAGATCCAGAGAAAATCGCCGCTGTCAAGGATTGGCCGGTTCCAAAAGACAAGACGCAGGTTAGAGCATTTTTGGGTTTGTGCTCCTATTACCGGCGATTCGTGAAGAACTTTGCAGATATAGCCAAACCTCTGCACAAGCTAACCGAGGAGAAGCGACATTTCTGCTGGGATGAAAGTTGCAATATCGCATTCCAGGAGCTCAAGGACCGTCTGTGCAAAACACCTATTTTGGGATACCCAGATGCAAGCAAAGAATTTATAGTTGACACAGACGCAAGTGATATAGGACTTGGCAGTGTGTTGTCTCAACGGAATGGTGACCAAGAGGTCGTGATAGCGTACTTCAGCAAGTCGTTGTCAAAACCGGAAAGGAACTATTGTGTCACAAGACGCGAATTGCTAGCTGTGGTAAAGTCGTTGCAGCATTTTAGCAAATATCTTCTGGGGCGAAAATTTCACTTACTAACTGACCATGCTGCACTAAAATGGCTATTGCAGTTTAAAAATCCAGAAGGACAAGTTGCGAGGTGGATTAAACTACTGCAGGAATACGACTTTGAGATCGAACATCGCAGCGGGAAATCTCATGGCAACGCAGATGCACTATCAAGAAGACCTTGTCCTGAAGATTGCAAACATTGTACTAGGCAAGAGAGTATGGAAGTGGTATCCGTGAGGATGCTCAGGGCAGACCACCTCAGCAACGAGTGGAAGGACAGCTTACTACATGCACAGCAGGAAGATCCGGACATCAAGCCGATTCTGGAATTGATAAAGGCCAGTGCTCCCAAGCCCAAGTGGAGTGACGTCTCAGCGATGAGTTCGACCACTAAAAGCTATTGGGCCCAGTGGGACAGCTTGCTGCTTCAGGATGGAGTTCTGTGTCGTAAATGGGAAAACGTTCGGGGAGACAGCTGTCATTTGCAAATGGTTGTCCCTAAAGCTAAAGTACCGGATGTTCTACAGCTGTACCATAATGATTGTTCAGGAGGCCATCTGGGAGTTAAACGAACTCTACTGAAGATCCGAGAACGGTTTTACTGGGTCCATTGTCGAAACGATGTCGAGGACTGGTGTCGCAAATGTACAAGTTGTGCGGCTGTAAAGGGACCTCAGACTCGTAATAGAGGTGCCTTGAAGTTGTACAATGTGGGTGCACCATGGGAGAGAATAGCCATTGACGTGGCGCGGCCGTTTCCAGAGAGTGAAAGCGGTAACAAGTATTTCATGGTTGTGATGGATTACTTCACTAAGTGGCCAGAAGTCTTCGCCATTCCAAATCAAGAAGCTTCAACAGTTGCAGGTAAACTAGTTCATGAAGTCTTCTGTCGTTTTGGAGTACCTTTAGAGATTCACAGCGATCAAGGAAGGAATTTTGAGTCTCAAATATTCCAGGAAACTTGCCGAGTTATGGGTACTCATAAAACAAGAACGACTTCTTATCACCCGCAATCTGATGGAATGGTGGAACGATTTAATCAGACATTGGAGAGATACCTAGCAAAAGTTGTTGACAATCGGCAACGAGATTGGGACAAGCACATACAACCGTTTTTGTTGTCATATCGAAGTTCTGTTCATGAAAGTACAGCAGTGACACCAGCTTTCGCAAACTTTGGAAGAGAATTACGGCTGCCTGCAGACCTGATCACCGGGATACCACCTGATGCCCCACGCAGTATAACCGATTATGCAAATGACTTGCGGAACAAAATGAATGACATTTATGAGCACGTCAGATAATCGGGCCAGCAAATGTCTGAGAAAATGAAAACCCGGTACGCCCGCAAAATGAACAATAAAGGGTTCAACGAAGGTTCATTAGTGTGGTTGCACAATCCAGTCCGCAGCAAAGGGAAATCTCCTAAGCTTCAAGCTAAATGGGACGGCCCGTACCGGATTGTAACCAGGATCAACGATGTGACCTACCGGATACAGAAAGGCGCAAGAGGGACTCCTAAGATCGTCCATGTGGATCGCTTGGCGCGTTATTATGGGACCGATAATGCTCGGGACGAGCATGTCTTAGGAGGGGGCAGTGTTACGCGCTCCAGTCGACGACACAACTAGCACCATCTAGTGTCAGGAACGAGAGTGAGGGGAGCGTTGCAGTTTATGACATCACAAATCTTTCGACCGACAGCGCCACCCGAAGAACTAAGTTTCTAGAAAATCTATACTCGAACTCTCGGTACCTTGCGCGTGTTTACTTGAACATTCCGGATATTTTGCTAATTTAAATAAATAGGTGGCGCAAGATGCGATCGGGGCAGAGTTAAACTCAGCGACACAAGCGAAGCTTCGGAGCGGAATTAAGTGAATTAGTGTGTTTAATTATTAGTGTTTTAACTTTAATTTGTGTAAAGTAAATTAAAGTGTTAATTTAGGTAATTTTATCGGCAATT
The DNA here is from genome assembly GCA_036936625.1 of Parnassius smintheus behrii. Classification (NCBI taxonomy): domain Eukaryota; kingdom Metazoa; phylum Arthropoda; class Insecta; order Lepidoptera; family Papilionidae; genus Parnassius; species Parnassius smintheus. The sequence continues at coordinate 35,280,718 of JAUPFT010000008.1, read as the reverse complement.
TTTATTGTCACGAACCTCAAGCTCGTAACAATATTAAAAAAACTAAATAAAAAGATAGCCATAAATCGGTTATGTAAGTAGGTTGTTAAATTTCAGAAAAATCGCAATGGTCATAAGGATATTAGGAATTCCATCCTGGATCTCAATATTTACAATGCAACTGTAGTTTTTTTTAAAACATTCGTGGTAGTTGTTGCTGGGCAGTAACCACTTATAATTGGGGGTGGATTATTAACTCATTGGCCTTTTTGCTCTTGTAAAACAAATTTGCTTTTATAACTCTAAAAAAATATTATTACAATAAAAATTGGAAAAGAAAAAAATGGTATCAAAAGTAACTGCATAAGAATAATCACAAACACATAATATTTTTTTTAAACCATTCGTGGTAGGTGTTGCTGGGCAGTAACCACTTATGATTGGGGGTGGATTATTAACTCATTGGCCTTTTTGCTCTTGTAAAACAAATTTGCTTTTATAACTCTAAAAAAATATTATTACAATAAAAATTGGAAAAGAAAAAAATGGTATCAAAAGTAACTGCATAAGAATAATCACAAACACATAATATTTTTTTAAACATTCGTGGTAGGTGTTGCTGGGCAGTAACCACTTATGATTGGGGGTGGATTATTAACTCATTGGTCTTTTTGCTCTTGTAAAACAAATTTGCTTTTATAACTCTAAAAATATTATTACAATAAAAATTGGAAAAGAAAAAAATGGTATCAAAAGTAACTGCATAAGAATAATCACAAACACATAATATTTTTTTTAAAACATTCGTGGTAGGTGTTGCTGGGCAGTAACCACTTATGATTGGGGTGGATTATGAACTCATTGGCCTTTTTGCTCTTGTAAAACAAATTTGCTTTTATAACTCTAAAAAAATATTATTACAATAAAAATTGGAAAAGAAAAAAATGGTATCAAAAGTAACTGCATAAGAATAATCACAAACACATAATATTTTTTTTAAAACATTCGTGGTAGGTGTTGCTGGGCGGTAACCACTTATGATTGGGGGTGGATTATTAACTCATTGGCCTTTTTGCTCTTATAAAACAAATTTGCTTTTATAACTCTAAAAAAATATTATTACAATAAAAATTGGAAAAGAAAAAAATGGTATCTATTAAAACAGCACGCAACTTAAAACTTTTAATAAAGACTATTACAAACTTGCGCCTTGCAGATACGAAACTTTATTTATTGGAAAATCGTTTGGCGTCGGGCCAAGTAAGAAAAATCTAATAAAGGGCGGTAAAGTAACAATGTATTTTTTATTAAATAAATGTTATATGCCTAAGAACTGTAAAAATTAATTAAATATATAATTTAAAATATAGACAATAAAATTGGATTCAATTTTCATACATCCCCCTTTTTAAATAATACAACTGCAGACTGCTTAATATAAAACCTTAAAGAGCTATACTCGATATTTCTCTGTACGACCGAATACGTGACCACATAACCAGAACAAGATTAACCCGTATTGCACTGCAAATCGAAGAGTTAATAACCGATGGAGGAGAAAGGCGAGTGGCAGCCTTATGCAGGTAAGTGGCGTTAAGGATGATCCCTCACTAGATGGAATGATGATCTGGTAAAAGACATGTAGTAAGTCGATGGACACAAGTGGTACGAGACAGTATTTTGTTGCATTTATTGTAGGAGACTCCCCATTGTTTGTCTCAGACGTGATAGTTGTTTTATAATTTGCAAATACCACATAATTCTTTCACTGCAATTAGGCGATGTAGCTGAATTAAGGGATGTGTCTCTGCAGATCGAAGTTTGGTGGAAAAACTATCTCACGTCAATCTCTAATTTCATGGACTGGGAAAATAACAATGGTATTAGGTACCAGTGAGTGGATAACTACACTACACTAACTACCAACCCACCCACACAGCGCAGTGAGCACGAGTATATACAAATAATTTATGACGTGCGTTTACACCACTTATTATTTGAAATTAAATACTGCACATAAAATTTTCGTCATATTAATTATAAAGACGAAATAGTATCGTCGTCACGTAGATTTTTAGGGGGCGAGGCATACGCGAGCGGGCTATCAGTGCGCGGGGCTTCTCACGTAGCCGACTAGCTGCTAGCAATGGTGCCGAGTAGGGATGGGCAAGTGAAAAAATATATCGATATAATATAACCGTATTGATATTTTCAAATAGTAACGATATATTAGCGTGATAAATTTACATATATCGTCATGTTTTGCATAATAACTTATTTATATTTTATATTCGCAAATTTTTGTAGTACGATAAGACTCAAAATGGTATTACTGAATGATTAGATGACAAAAAAAAACGACAACAGCACATGAATGTTTTCATAGCTTCTTTTGTGGCCTAATGTTTTGTCGGTGAATACAACATTTCAAAATAAATCTAAATTAATACGAATTCGATATTTCAAGATGAATACTAACGGTAAGTGAATGGGTTAGTTACAGAAATGAATGGTCGTAAATGGGTAATGGCCCCACTGCATCTTGCCTGCGCAATCCAGGCCTGTACAGTCATGACTGTACTGCAGGTAATCTCGCGCAAACAGGACTGTGCAAACCCCAAAGTGTTTTGAGAGCTCGTCACGTCATGATGTGTCCAGAAGAGGTTTTTTTTTTAACAGAGCCTTATATTATTGCATATAGTATTGCGAATATTGTGCAATTCCTACAATATTACATACATACGTATCAAATTGATAACTTGCTTTTATTTTTGAACGTCTGTTAACAATATTGCAGGCGTAACAAGTTGTTAGTCCAACATATTTATAACACATCATCAAAAAGGTACTGTTGCGGATGGCGAAGAAGTAATCGTCCCCCACCACCGCACGCACCACACCCGCGTCAACACGTCTCCCGCAACCCGCATCAGAACAGGTCTTCGCAAAGGCTAACACTTGCACTAACTGTGTGCCTCTGTAACACCGACCGTCGAAATAAAACTAGCGCTTCTTCTAGATTTCGTCATTTAGCTCGCGGCCTTGCAAGCCGCGAGCCCCGAGCCAGATGAAGCTGTAAGAGTCGCATAGACTAACAGCACAAACATCTAGATACTAGATTTCGTCATTCGCGCGGCTACAGCTCTCAAGACAGAACAAGCAAGAAAAGCAAGAAGGAAGCCCTATTAGGTTCATATAGTATTTTATTATTAACTGCTGTAAATTAATTGTAAATAGAGTACAATATAGTTAGTATTTCGAATTTCTTCAATTTTGTCCTAACCCCTTTTAGTTTAACCTCTCAACCCCCTAGCCCGTTAACCAAGCCATGCTCACTTTCGATCGCGCAATACCAACCTTCCGCCCGCCAAACGGTGACCTAATTCGATCAGAATTATGTAAACATGTCTACCTATGAAAAAACTATTTTTTCGTTTTAAACAAAACCAAAGACACTATGCAATAGATATTAGTATCAAAGACAAAGATATGCTCTTTTATTTTAAACCATAACCTGGCAATGTTTCTTAGAAAAAAAAAAAAAGAAATCACTCTGAACTTCCGGCGTTCCACGTGTCACTTTGATGAAGTTGCTCTGTCTTTTTTATAGAATTTTATATTTGTGTCTGGACTAAAAACGAAAGTATTATACTTTTTACATTTCTTGTAATACAGTCAACACGTAGATATATAATTTGTGGTATAAAAAGTGAAAAGTAAATTGCCAAAAGTACTTCAAATTCCGAAAGGCCCGTTTTGGCGGGCGGGTTATAAATGTGTTATTTTTCAAATTCTCATTTATTTTTAGTGTAAAATGTAAGTAAAAATAGTTTTCCTACATATTTTGAAATAACATGACGTTGTATTTATTTCAAATTCACACGAACATATTTTAGAAATATTGTTCGAAATGTCACAGATAAAATATTATTTTATTTTTTTTTTTATTTTTTAATATTTTAATATTTTGGTATGAGTAACGAATGGAAACACATAAAACATAAAATATACATATTTCCAAACAATTTCATATAAATTTCTCCAAAAACAAAGGTGTAGAATTCAAATTAGTAGTAATTTTGTCACTAAAATTGAAGTTTATACTACTATTATGCTATACAGTGTAATTTATATACTTTATTACAATTTCTAGCAACCAAAAATAATTTTATTCGATAGTTTATACATTCAACAAGACTTCCTGTAAGTTTTATCCATAAATATTGTCTCAAAGTGAAAATATAGCAAAATTTGCAATATAGCAAAAAATTTTCGACTAACAAATTTTCCCGCCAAAAAGGTCCCGAGTGAACGGGAGTGTAACATGTCGCGCGCTGTCAGAGCGTAGAGGCGGTCTCATGAGACTGCGGCCATATTACGTCAAATCCCTAGCGGTCTCATGAGGTTGTACCCACACACAGCTATTTAACCCATAAAAACATATATGGAGACTACTTTTCTATGAAGAAGTTTGGCATTATATATTTAATATGAAATACTCTATCCTCCAGTGCAAATAAAACTGTTATCCTCTGAATATTTATTTATAATCTACGTTCATTTCATACGCCATTTTCGCGTGAATGTTATTGTGTTGATTTTTGTATTTTTCTAGTGTTTTATTACAAAATTGTAAAGAAAATTTTTGTGTGAATATGATTTATCTTTTTACGTTAATAATTTCGAGTAAAATATATTGAAATAATTGTGATTTTCACGCTGTTGACATTCGCTTGGTATGTTTTTTTTTTTTGTTATTAAAATACAATAAAATATTTCTGTAATGAAGTAAAACCTGACTTTTGTTTAGACCACAAGTAGAAAATTTTGTATAGATTTTATAATGCTAAACTTTGTCATGGAAAAGTAGTCTCTAAATATAAGTTTTAATGGTTTTAAGTGCTGTGGGTGCGTGCGGTTGCATGCGATCGCTCGGGATTGCCAGGCGCATGTGACTGCATGGGATTTTTATGGCGCTTGAAGGTTTAAAAGAGCAATTATCATCGATTAAGTTGTTAGTCAGACAGATGTCACAGTAATTAGCTTTCTTTATAGTAGTTCAGTTTCTCTCTCAATAAACCATAAATACTGTCCAGACGTAGGTTCGCAATCCGTCGGTAAGGAATGTCTACGGTTTAAACATTTACGTAGCTTACGTAAAGTTCGGATAATTGGCGTTTAATTGTATCGCGAGACTTACGAATAGAACGTCGTAGGCAGCCCATTGCCGCTAGGACGTTGTTGGGATGGGTTATACAGGAAAGCGCGCCTCGTGTTATATGTAGTCAAGATAGTGAAACGGTTCTACGTATATCATATGTTAATGCGCGGCATGAAGAATACCTCAAAACATATTTCAGTCCAGACGAGGAGTTGACCGACCTCCTCAAGAAGAGAACGGATAGGGTCGTATTCTGGACAGACTACGACGGCGCTCCATTGGATTAGAAATGATACGGCGCGTTACGCTCCATACGTCACACACAGGCTCGAGGAAATAGGAGAGTAGTCATTACCCGACCAATGGAAGTAGGTACCAACGGCTCACAACGTAGCAGATAAAGAAACGCAAGCGAATTATGTAACAAAGAACGCAAACGGTAAGTGGTTCACCGGACCGGACTTCTTGTATATAGAAAAAGGAGAATGGCCACAGCAACCGGAAGAAAGGACGGGCGATAAATATGAGGAAATTGTGGTGCACCAGCGAGAAATACAGGGAGCACCACACCTGCCGTACATAAGGAGATTCTCTTCATACGAGAGACTAATTAGAGCTACTGCACTAGTCATACAGTTTGTCGACATGCTACGAGGACGACCTAAGGAGTCAGCGTTAGAGTGCATTAAAAAGGCAGAGCAGCTATTAGTAGCGCAGAGTCAGCGGGAGAGTTTTGCTGATGACATTTGATATTTTATTGATCCTGGTCACATATATATAATGTTTATTTAAAAAGGGGACATTACCTAATTAAACATATCATAATATAGTTATTATGAGGGGGAGCATTACACGAGGAAGAGACCTACACAACGGCAGCGCACTAAAAAGGCTCGACCCGGTCATAGAACAAAGGATACTGAGAGCAAGAGGTAGAATCGACGCGGCCGCTGTAGAAGATCAAACGAAATGACCGGTCATAATAAACGGCAGACACCGGTTCGTACGGATGCTCGTGGAAAAGGCACACCAGGACGCTAGTCACGCCTACAAGAAACGGTTAGTCAATCAAACGGAGAAAGTACCACATTATCCGACTGCGACCAACGGTTAGGAAAGTCGAGAAAAGGTGTATGCGATGTCGTGTTAGGAAAGCTACACCACGACCGGCGGTAACAGGAGACTTGTCTCCCGAGATGTTAAGAGCATTCGAGCGACCGTTCACGTATACCGTATTAGATTATTTCGGGCCGTGAATAACCGTGTGTTCTTCGTGAAGAATTGGTACATGGCTTAACCACGGACTCGACAATTATGGCGCTTAGGCGTATGGCGGCTCGGCACGGGTGGCCTATGACAGTCTACTCAGACAACGGCACCAATTTCCACGGACACCAGACACCGAATTGCGACGGGCCTTGGAGGAGTGGGTACCGCAGCTGAAGGACTTCGCGTTTACTCATCGGACGGAGTGAAAGATCATCTCACTGGGTGCACCCAACCAGGGAGGCGCATTGGAACGGTTGTTGCGTTCCATCAAGGCGGCACTCGAGGCTACTCTTCATCAAAAGAGCCCCAAGGAAGAAACACTCATAACGCTATTGGCAGAGGCGGAGAACACTGTAAACTCCAGACCTCTTACTCACGTGCCTGTTGGCGTCAACGACGAGGAAGCCCGGACTCTTAACCACTTTCTTCTGTTGAGACCATCCAACTTGCCAGTCACCGCGACGTTTTCATCGGTGCATTGACAGACCTGGAGGGCTGCGCAGGGACTGGCCGACGAGTAGTGACGACGGTGGGTGCGCGAGTACCTACCGTCCCTGGTACTCAGAAGTGAATCCAGGAACGCGCAGCAGCTCCAGATCAAAGAAGATAACCTCGTTATCATAGCAGACGACAGCCTCCCGAGGAACGCATGGCCAAGAAAAGTCGTCACGAGGACCTTCCCCGGACCAGATGGAGTGGTGCGGAACGTCGAAGTCAGGACGAGAGATGGCTTGATAAGGAGGCCGGTCAGGAAGATTGCCGTTCTCCCGAGAGAAGATGGCTCGTGAACTACGCCGGGGAAGGATGTTGCGGACGGCGAAGAAGTAATCGTCCGTCGCCCCGCACCGCACCCGCGTCGACACGTCTCCCACACCCCGCATCAGAACAGGGTGCCTACTGGTGGGAACAGGTGCCAACTCTGTACCTATGTAACACCGGCCGTCGAAATTAAACAAGCGCTTCTTGCGAGATTTCATCATTCGCGCGGCTACAGCTCTCAAGACAGAACAAGCAGGAAGGAAGCCCTCAAGATCCCTATTAAGTCCATATAGTGTTTTAGTATTAACTGCCGCAAATTAATTATAAATAGTATACAATATAGTTATTATTTCAAAGTTCTTTAATTTCGTCTTAACCCCTTTTAGTATAAAATAGCAATTATTATCGATTAAGTTGTTAGACAGACAGGTGTCACAGGAATTAGCTTTCTATACCACTATGAAGTGGTTCAGTTACTTCCTCAATAAAAAACATAAATACAGTCCACTTAGCTCTCATCCCCTACAGGTACTTAGGTTATATTTACATACCTCTTTTAGTTTTTCAATTAATATTCCTTGCTCTTAATTTTCAACAACGCCGGCAACGATTTGTACAATCCTACGAAGTCATTTAAAAATCCCTGGAATAATTGCGTATGACATGTGTCGTCAAAAATAATTTAGACGGACTGAAGCGCGGCTTGAAACTGGCTACACTAAGCTCACAGGCTAAACCGTCTAAACTAAGCCCGCGCAGTCCAATCTTCAGAACGTCAACGATTATGCAAGTCGCCTGCGCGAGCTACCGTCTTGCCGTCCATACGCACGCTCTTACCTGTGCAATTGGTTTATGCAGGCATGCTCACAGGCAAGACGGAGCATGTAGCCGGGCTATAAAATACTTAGAAGACTTTGTAGTAAGACTTAGAAAGATAGATACATATTTTTTGATAGTTCAAAATAGCCTGAAGTTCGTGGTTTCAGTGACACGCTGCCGTTGTAAACTTGAAAGTTTTAACTAAACAAAACGTATTTGCCTCAATTATCACTGCAAAAACTAAAGTTGCAGCTGTGCGACAAGTTTCTTTTCCACGGTTGGAACTTTGTGGAGCAGTTCTATTAGCTAAGTTTTTTTTTATATAGAATAATGGTGACAAACGAGCACACAGTCCACCGAATGGTAAGTGGATGCTGTAGCCCATAGACGTCTACATTTATCTTCAATACGTGGTAGAGCCATGCTGCACTTATATTAGTAATAGGTATAGTTGTAGCACAAATGGGTCGGCTCGACCGGGGAAGGACCACGCTCTTACAGAATACCAGCGTTAAATAGTAGCTTAACGCTGCCGTGCTTCGTATGGTGAGTGTGGAGACTGGAGACCCTTTTTACTGGAAAGCAAGCGTTGCATCTTAGTCCTCACGAGTGACAAAGCATCTGCATTTTGATTTGAAATCGAGGATATATGTAGATGTCTATAGGCCGCATAACTACTTGCCATCAGGTGGATTGTGTGCTCGTTTGTCTCCCTATCCTATAAAAAAATTAAGAATCAAAATTCAGATGCGTTGCCAGCCCTGAGGACTGATATGGAATGCCTCGTTTTCGGTGGTCTCCGGTTCTCTACACGCACCGTACAAAACACAGACGCATTAAGTTGCTATTTTACGTTGGTATTCTGTGAGATCATGGTCCTACCCCGGTCGAGCCGACACATTCGTTCTGTAACCACAATATAGCTATATCATGGCTCTACCATGTAAGAAAAACATAATTCTGAAAGTAAATGATGAATCCATATATGCTTGGACAGATTACATTTTGCTCTGTCTTGGCTTAGGAAGAATCGTAATGTACGGAAAATTTTTGTTGCAAATAGAATTACTGAGATAATTTCAAATAAGTAGTGGTATAAACATGTGTTAACTGCATGGAAAAGCTGAAAAAGAAATTTATTTAACAAAACTTTATTTACTTATATTTCTGTCTTTCGTTGTGACACTCTAACATCATTATATCTCATAGATCTTTTATTTATTACAGCATAAGAAAAATCTAATGCGAAACGTAGGAGGAGGACCCCGTAGATAGCCTCTAATGGGGGGATATATTGGGCAGGCCGGTTGCAACCACCGCATTGAGTTGTAATCACGCAGATTGCTCACCTTTACCTTATTGCAGCTGCTGCTCACCTCCTGTTTCATTCTTCTATCGCCTTTTACAACCCCCACACGATGAAATGCGATAGCGGATTTCTGTAGCACAAATAAGTCGGCTTGACAAGGCACGTACGACGCCCGCAAATAATACCAACGTAATAAAGCAGCTTGATGCATCTGTGTTTCGTATATCAAAATGAAGCGTAGCACTACTTGTAATTAGCAATTGAATTATAATGGTAAATTTTACTCATTTCAAAACTTTTTTCTCTATATTATCAAATAAACTTTTCGTAGAATTTTCCAATGAATAAATTATTTCTGATATTAAAGAACCAGTCTTTATAGTTGATACATCTAATAATAAAATCTAACGGTATTTTAATATCAAGTCGTGGAATGTTTATTAAGTCAAGTCCGTCCGATTTTTTTTTCAGAAGTAGTTGCGTGATGTTCGTCTGTATTTTGCCTCGAAAACAGATTATTACAATTTTTTTGGGTGGATGAGTTCGACAGAGGAGACATTTAATTTAAATTTATGGAGAGCTAATCAAAATTCCAAATAAAACAAGAAGAGAGCGAATCAAAATTCCAAATAAAACAAAGTTCTGTAGGTAAATTAATCGATAATAAAGAAGTGTATAGGCCACTTTTGTTAAAGAAAATCTTACTAAGGTTTATCATTTTTAAAGTCATAACAAAAATATGTGGATGTCATATCAAAACTAGACAAACAAAACCAACGAATCAATTGAAGTTTTCTTTTTTTCAGGGTTATTACAGTGAATAATGGGTATGTTCCGAAATACAACGCAGTGTACTGTCCAATGCAAAGGACGTCATGAATCGACGCTATACTGGTGATTCGTTCCAAAACATTGGACAGTATATGACGTCATACTTTTGCGCCATTTGGAAAAGTGTTGGCGATTATTTTGTCATGTTGTGCTCCAAAAATCATTATATCCTCCTAATCGATATACCATCAATTATTCTATAATTTATTGTATTTGAATAAATAGAAACAAAATCCTGGCATGCTTCATACGGCAAACACACAATTAAAAATTGTTTTATTATGGCCGGATATCCGACACACTATGGCGGCGGCACGTTAGTACAATAAAGTGTCAAATGATGACGTCATGCGTCATTTGCATTGGACAGTACACTGCGTTGTATTTCGGAACATACCCAACGTCTTCAACATTACTATTACGTTTTATAAAGTCAACTGCTAAATATATCTTGCTCACAGGTAGCGTCTTCATATTTGCCATAGTTGCGTCTATTTGCAGGTGGGCTGGCAACCGTAGTTTTTTGATATTTTGAGATGTTATCAGAAAAATATTATAGCGCATTTCTTATTTCATTTATCTATGTATCTGTATCGTCTCTTACGAAACGCTTAACGATATAGGGTAGTGGATATTCTATTATTCCATCATAATACATAAAGGGAAGCTTATGTTCAGCAGTGGACTTTTGATGAGCTGTAACGGTAATGGTAAATGTGTCACAGAAAAATTTATGACAATTTCTACATTTAGAAACTCTTTCTCAACCGGTATTAATTGTGTTTCAGACATGAGCCTCTCCCGTTGTAGGAAATATTTACCTTAATCGAGAGCTGGTGACCTTTTTTACTGGAAACGAGACGTAGACTAAGAAGTCTTCACGGATGAGAACGTTTCTACATTTTGATTTTTGATCAGGAATAAATGTAGATGTCTATGGGCCGCAGTATCCACTTACCATCAGGTGGACTGTGTCCTCGTTTGTCTCACCACGCTAGATAGGCGGATTGACAATCGCGGTACCAAACATCTAGTACTAATGTTGTTACTCGTTACCGTTGTGTGTATTTTACTTCTCGCACATACGAGATGGTTATACTGCAATCTAAAGGAAGTCTTAAATATTTTTGACATTTTATATAGTCGCCACTAATGCCATCCACACAATAAATTTGGATGATGGATTCTCCAATCCACCATCACACGCCTACAGGCATTGAAGTTGTTGTTTTTTTTATTATTAAAAATTAACTCTCTCTTGACCTCTATCTGACCTGAGGGCAAAGACGAAATCAACGATAACGTGAGTTTACTCAGAAGAAGCCTGTTAACATGTATCTTGAAGATGTTCAGGTCAAAGGCACTCAGAAAAACAGATGCCGGCAGGGCGTTCCACTCCTTGGCTGTACACATTATTAAAGATTACTTACAACGCATAGTACGAATATCCGGAATATCAACTAAGTATGAATGGTAACCTGCAGTACATCTGGTACTCCGATAGAAGAATAGAAATGGCGATATGAGCTTATGAAGCCCATGGGCACACTCCGAAGTAACACTTGTAGAAGAATGACGAACGAGCAATTTGGCGGCTGTGAGCTGAGCTGTAAGGCTTAGTTTCCACCAGCTTTTTGTCGCCAATAACTCCGTTGGCTCTGCGTTGCATTGCGTTCTGTGTGGCAAACTGATATTTTGCTGAGCCATCCCAAAGGTGACTGCAACACTTCATGCATGTTCTGACTGCTTTATATAATGTTCGAAGCTATTCAGGCGTGAAGAATCGCTTCAACTTCTTTAAAATACCCAGTTTATAGCCGCAGTTTGTGCTTTTGGCTCAATGTTAGCACCAAAGTTGAGGTTAGCACTTAATTGTATGCCGAGTAGCTCTAGATAATCAGTAACCTTCACAAAAGTACCTCGGAAAGTAGGAGACAGATCAAATGGACTCGGTTTTGTGGATAACAGATATGCTTGCATTTTCACGGCGTTGAAAGTGATCCGCTTGTCTTCGCCCTGTCAGGAGACAAGACATAAGATCGCATTATCGACTCCACTGTAGCTTTTTTCTGAATTAACGTATTACTGGCACTCCGTCTTTTGTACTGGAAATAAATCTCTTTTTGACTGTGCTGTCATCTGCATACCCAAATACCTAGTAGAAGTAAGTCATTGATGCTCAGCAGGAAAATAGTCACAAAGAGAGCAGACTTTTGAGGAACTCTGGCACACACATTACACACATTAGATCATAAGAACAGCCATTTGCGACTACCCTTAAGCCTTCGAGATATCGAGTCAAACTGTGAGAGCTTCACCATTCTTATCGATGGCCTCGCTCTAGAAGTGCGTGACATACACAACAAGATCCCCAGTAGACTGGCACCAGCGGACACCATTAAATGGTCACTGAGGAGGTAATTTCTCTCAAGGTATGTCGGCTTCAGTACCCTTTCCATAACTTTAAAGAGTATGAAGGTGATGGCGATTGGTCAATAATTACAAGGATTAGCATAACTACCCTTGAGTACTGGTTGTATATTGGCAAGATTTTAAGATTTTTGCACCGTTCGAGTTTTAAGGGAGAGGCGGTACAGGCGCGTCAGAACGGGAGACAAGTAATGCTTTAGTACCCTTGTAGAAATATCATCAGGTCCACTGACCTTGTTCACGTCTAGGTTTTGCAAAGCTCTACGTACATCTTTCGTGTGGATAGTGACCTTCAAAATCGAAGAATCACAACGAGGTAGTGTTGGCGGTTGTTCAGAGCCAGCATCTAGACGAGAACTGCTCGCAAACAGGGATGCAAATAAATTTGCTTTCTCTGTCGTGGAGTGAGCCAGTGTTCCATCAAGTTCCAGGGGTGGCAATGAGGAACGACAGAAGTTGGATTCGACAGCCTTCGACAGGGACCATAGTTGCTTACTACGAGGAGGCTAGGAAACATATCTGGCCTCTATACGACTGACCTGGTGGAATCGTGACCTGCGGTGTACCCCTTTGCAGGATATGGCAGCAGAATTAAAAGCACTATTCTTCGTACGGAACCTTTAAGCCCTAACTTTGCAATCACGAGCTAGAACCCAGATCTGGTAGGCAGACTCTCTGTGGGCCTCAACACGAGCACAGTCCATATTATACCAGGACCAAGCTTTGTGACCGAAAGGAATGTCGGAGAACGTAATAAAATATTCAATTCCCTACCGTATCACATCTGCAACCGCATCGGCAGAGCTAGAGAGTTCATTCGATGACAAGTACACTTACTGCCACGGAGAGGGTGCAAAAAAGTGCCGCATCTCATCCCAGTCCGCAGACTCATATCGCCATACTATCTTCGTACACGCTGGACTGTCATACGGGGGAGAGATGATCGGTACGAATTTCACCGGACATTGATCGGATGATCTAAGCGGAGCTTAGACTGATTCTGAGTGCCTGTCTATGTATGTTGTTAGCAGAAGTTCCAAGCAATTGGGGGTATGTCCTTCTACATCTGGTACCCGCGTCACTACTTGAACCAGCTGAGTGGGAGTTAGCGATAACGCAAGTTTGTGCTCCTCTCTCCAAGTATGGTCGGTTTTCTTGTATGAGAACAACCACTCTTTGTGGTGGGCGTTGATATCCCTGAGAAAAACTATCTCCGCAGACGGATACTGTTGTTGGACTTTATCTGCCATTTCTGTAAGGTGTTCAGTAAGCCTGGTTGTTTCCTGGTCTCTGCTGTGCGATCGATAAACACGGGCATAAAGGGTTGTCTTCACACCGGTGTCTACCAAAAGCCACATTGCAGAAAATCCTGAAACCTCAAATCAACGGAGACGCTGACAACAAATATCACCGCAAACATAAACACAGAACAGAGCACGCTGTTTGATCTTATATTTAAGCGTGTAACGTGTACGCTACATCAGACAAAGTTACTATCTGCGTCTCCGTTAAAAAGAATAGGTGCAGCTTCTCGGTCTTGAGGTGGTGGTGGACCGGATCGAGGTTAGTGTGCAACCGTCTGATATTCGTGAGGTGCACTTTAAGTGTTGCCGTTAAATAACCATATTCATCTTTGCAACTTTTTCTATTTTGGTTCGGTGTTGTTTGGTGGGGAAACAGTTGGGAAATCGAGGCGCCGCTCAATATGTCAATTGAAAACCCAAGGACTTAGCTAACCAATAGGTTTGGAGACCGTAGGGATGCCTGAGACTCAGAGACCAGGTCCTCCCATCCAATCGCCAACGGGCACGGTGGAGCATTTCTAATTTTTTGCGAGTTGGCGCGGCAGCTTTTGACATGTGGCTGGCATGCTACTTGGGCCCTCCTACCTGCAGTCGGTCAACGGCAAGTCCGTGCCTTGGATTCCGCAATCTTCCAGAATGAGTGACCCAGTATAGCTTTGATCAGAAGTCCAGACTAGTCTTGAGCAGCGAAACTGATGGCTCTCTTGTCCCCAAAGATACTGGTTCTTCCACTCACAGACGGAATGCAGTGATCTGCTTTGCACCTGACTCCGACAGGAGGGTGGTAGCAAGCCAGGCGGCCTCTTGCGTCGCCTACCACTGCGTGATGGGATCTTTAACCATCACCACATGCTAAAGTAGCCAATCATGCCGTTTCCTAGGATGGACCGCTCTGATTTAGATCCCAGGATCCGCAATACCATTGTTAATATTGAACTATTAACATGTTAATCCAACCGACTTCAAAAAAGGAGAAGATACTCCGTTAGATTTTATGTTCTTTCTTTTATGTATATTACACAATATATTCATCAATTGTGTACCAATTTTCATTTTATTAAAATGGCAAGTAATATAATAATACCTCAGGGATTTGGAAATTTGAAGAAAAAATTTCACATCAAAGGTTGACAAAATAGGAGCTTAAGTTTTCAATACTCCCTAATTTCCTTTAACTATTTTGATACATTAATCTTATGGTTCTTGACTTGAGCATGTAACATTTCTTATGCTAGGTACTCGAAAGTGGCAAAAATTAAACTTTAAAGAATAAAAAATACGACCTTAATAAACTAAAAAATAATAGTAATAGAGTGTAGGTATAGAAGAATTAAAGCCCCAACTTCACAGTGCGAAATTATGTCTTTCTTTTCGGCTTTTGCTTTTTATTAAGAGCTTAATTTTGAAATAAGAATTCTACTAGCAACGTTATCATTAACCTGAATTATCGTTTGCCTTAAGAACACCGCTGAGAAAGGGTTTATTATACGTGAGGAGAGGAGCGGCACATCTGCTCTTTTGAATAACTTCACGGCTTCGCGTAACGCATGGTGTATTTAATGGTGAGAATCTTTCCCATTAAACACCCTACGCGCTCCGCAGATATTGTCGTTAAGTACTGACTTATTTTGGAAGTCATTTAAACACTTTTGATTCGCTTAGATGAATATTTAAAACTAGAGATTCTTCTCGGCTTTGCCTGGGTCCTATCCTATTAATATCACATTATTTATATTGAAGATAATCATCTGAAACCACCATTATTATTATTTTTATTTCACAAAAACTGCCCATACTTTCAGATAAAACATAGCCTAGATCACTTCTGGCATTTCTCTCTATCGGTTCGTGAATACAATCGATTCAGTCAATCTGCAGATTAGCCGGGACGGACAGACAGACAAAATATTTAAAAAATTGTCGTCTGTGTTTAATGGCATGCAAATAATCCTCTCATCTCAAGGCCATTACCATTACAGCCTACAAAGTCCGCTGCTGAACATAGGCCTCCCCCATAGATTGCACCATTGGGGGGATTTTAACATAGTTGCCACGCTTGGCAGGCTGGTTGGCAACCGCAGTATTTATAATTTTGAGTCGTTGACGATATGGGGTAGTGGATATTCTTACACCGTCACCACACCGTTTACCTTCATCTCAATAAAAGCCAGTAGTTTCAGTTTAGATGTCAAAACTACAATTTTGGAAATGTCTGGTTTTTTTTTAATGTTTTTTGATAGACAGACTATCTATTTGAACGAGCATCACGCAAAAACTTGTGAATTTATTTCGATGGCGTTTTTATTTGAGTGTTATGTAGGGTTTAAACCATTAGAATAAACATATATCACCACGCTACCTAGATATTCAAAATTCAAAATTCTTTATTCAGTATTTTAAATTTAAATACATTAACTAGGCTGGGGTCTCATTTTAAGTATATCAATACTTGTGTTAGGGGACCCCGCTCTTTCATAACAATTTTAGATACATATAAAATTGCGCATACGTAAAGATTAAATTGAGTGCGTACGGTGCGTGTGTGTGTGTGTGTGTGTGTGTGTGTGTGTGCGCGTGTATGTTGCGGAAAGTATTAAAAAGTACCTACTGTTTGAATACATTATGTAATACACATAATGTACAAACTTCTGGAAGAAGTAGCTTTCAACACAATATTATTAAGTAGTTTAGTCGATATGATGTGTAACTTATATCAGAATAAAGCGATGAAAAAGGGGATTGTGTTTTTCTAATCCATATATATGTCTTCATAATTGCTTTTTATTTTTATGTTACTTATATATGAAAAATACATAGTAAGACGGCAATGTATTTCTTAAAATGTAATATTGATCAATGAAATGTTGCGATATACAGCTGGAACGCACACTCAACACTCGAGTAATATGTTTTTTAATAATTGCCTATTCCTGAACGGTTTATAACGAAAAATGCAAATTTTTAGAATATAAAATTAAGTTTAAAGTATATGAGAATAGAGATCAATTGAGTTTAATTCTGATGATTTTTCCGTTAAATAGTTACAGTTATTGAGTATTGAAGTTACAAACATAGTAATATGTTCGAAACTTTTTTAGGTTTTAATTTTTAGTTTTTTTTTTTTTATTATACGCGGGCAGCTATGCAGGTCTAGGTAAAGAGACCAGTATCACTGCGACCTAAAAGATCTATTGTGATCACTGCTATGGCTATAGTTCACGGCTAAGTCCTATGTCTTCAATGAATCGAAGGAGTTGCTTAGCCGTGAGCAATTTCGCTTCTACTGGGCGGAGTAGATAGTGTCCCAGATGAGTGTTAAGTTTGGGCATTAAGGGTCCGCAATCAGTTAGGATGTGTAGAGGCGTTTCTTCCGTTATGGAACAGAACCGACACATCCTTGAGTTGCTTAGTCCCAGGATGGAGATGTGCTTTTTAAGACAACAGTATTTTAGGATTAAGTATTTTTACTTAATCCCAGGGCTTCTGAAGCGAATTTACGATCAAAAGCCCGGATTAAGGTTTTAGAATATTTTATCCTGGTGTTTCAGACCACATCTTAAGTGATTTATTGTGATAAAGAGTTTCAAGGGACAATCGGGCTAGGCTTCTTGAGATTCCAACAAAATGGCTCAGGTCCAAATTGTGTGCACTTTGAGCCCTCCCGTGAAAGTTTGTCGGCAAATTCGTTGCCTACAATGCCCCCTTGACCAGGAACCCATCTTAAAACGACCCTGTTGTTACCTCCCAGGGCGTTTAAACGGTTCCCGCAGTCTCCAATTAGCTTTGAGTTCACTAAGTTTGAACTCAGCGCTAGGAGTGCTGCTTGACTATCAGAGTTTATGTAAATTTTATGGTTGACGTAGTGTTTTTGCAGATTGATTTCCGCACACAGAAGTATGGCGATAATTTCTGCCTGGAAGATAGAGGTGTATCTACCCAAATTCATACTAAGTTTGAATTTGGGGCGTTCCCCGTAAATTCCAAAGCCTACGTCTAGGCCCATTTTAGACCCATCGGTATACCATATGAGGCTACCGACCTCACAGATAACCTGGTCATTCAGAGAGTCTTCTCTGGAGGGTAATTCCACTTTTATTTTTATCAAAAGTTTGTAGTGGAGGCATGATATCTGAGATCATGCATATTTTTTTTTCAATGTAGATTATAAAAATACTTATTGAAAGTCACTTTTTTAATTTACCACTGGTTCGCAAAAAAAACCTCTGTCCTGGGAAGAACCAGCAAGAAACCCAGCGGGACTATTTTTTTTAATAATAGCTTACAATCATGTTTACAATCAACAACACAAGACAAATTAGAAATAGCTTGGTAGCGATCACCCTTCCCAGGGGTTATTATCATCTATAAATTCCTCAATATTATAATAACCCTTTTTATACAAACTTAGTTTAATAACATTTTTGAACTTTGTGTATGACAAATTTTATATATTTTCTGGGATTTTGTTGTAAAAGCGTATACATCGCCCCAAGAATGAATTACTGATTCGGTGGAGTCGAGTAACTGGTACTACCAGCTTGTGTCTGCTCCTAGTATTTACAGAATGAATATCACTTATTTTCGCAAAACTACTTTTATTTTTGTGTACGTACATTACATTTTCATAAATGTATTGAGAGGCCAGAGTTAATATATTAATTTCCTTAAATTTTTGTCTCAGTGACTCTTTTGGTTTTAAATTATATATTGCTCTAATGGCCCTCTTCTGTAAATAAGACCGGAGGTTTTATCAGAATTAACTGATAAACTGTTATCCCTACATCAGTTATTTATGGTGTTTAGGGCTCTTTGTATTATTGACGAAAAAGTACTTTGGCAAAAGCCCCTAGCAATGATCACAAGGTCATCAGCATAGCCCACTGTGTGAATGCGTAGGTCTGCCATTTTGTACAATAGTTGGTTAACCGCAAGAGTCCAAAGAAGGGGTGATAAAACACCTCCTTGTGTGCAGCCTCTTGTGGTTGCAACCTCAATCAGAGTTTGAAGCAGCGCTATTTTTGCCTTTCTGTTTGAGAGCATCGACTTCACCCATCTGATGGTTGTGGGGTCAACATTTTTAGATGTTAGGCCCCCAATCAGCAGTGATGTGGGGCTACTGTCGAAGGTGCCCTCAATATCTAGAAAGGCACAAAGAGCTATTTCTTTATCCTTCAGTACTTTTTCGATCCTGTCAATGACACTGATCAGGGCAGTTTCCGTAGATTTGCCTCTGCGGTAAGCATGCTGGTTGTAATGTATGGGCCTCGTAACTAGAACTACATCCCTTATATATCTATCTGTAACCTTTTCCAATGTCTTAAGAAGAAAGGAAGATAGGCTTACAGGTCTAAAGGACTTTGGTAAAGCGTAGTCCTTTCTACCAGCCTTAGGTATAAATAGAACCTTGATAATTGTCCATCGTTCTGGAATATATCCCCATGCAAAACTTGCTCTAAAGATTTTCACCAGATAAGGAAGAAGGATGTCGATACCCCTCTGTAGTTGGATGAGCATTATTCCATCCTCCCCGCTTGATTTAAGTGGTTCAAAGGAGTCAACAGCCCACTGCACCAGGTTTGGCCTTATTATCTATCTTTTCAGCCCTACAACAGTCCTCATTGCAAGGCCTTCGTAGGGCTCTGAAAGAGTTCAAGTCTGAAGTCTTGTGTGAGCCTGGGTAATGGGTTGACGCTAGTAACTCCAATGTTTCTGTTTCACTATTAGTGAAGTTACCATCCGGATTTTTAAGAAGCTCGATCCGTTTAGCTTTCGATAGCATCTTGTGTATTTTTGCGTTGCAATGCAAAGACTCAACTTCCTCGCATAGCTTCCTCCACGATGCTCTCGAGGCTTTCCTGATTTCTTTATTATATTCAGTTAGGGCTGCACTATAAATATCCCACTCTTTGGTTTTCTTAGCCCTATTAAATAGTTTCCTGGTGTTTTCCCTAAGTTCTTTCAGCTTAGAATTCCACCAAGAAACTTTTCGTGAACAACTCAGTACTATAAATGAAGAAATCGTAAAAGAAGTATAATTTAAAAAGTTAAAAATGAATTAATAATTAAAGAACACAACACTGTGACAATTGTCTTGCATATAATAATATACAATACACTTAAAATACAAACATTATACATTCACTAAAAACCGAAAAAAGTTAAAATAAAATGCAACTTTTTAATGACGATGAAACTGTTTGAACATCTTCGTGAATAATAAGTTCACCTCAATGATGTTCAGCTCAGGTTAAAGGAACGGATATTTGTTACACTTTTCACGAGCTTTTGGCTGTATAAACTGAACTCCGCTACTATCTTCGTTATCTGTTTATTTATTTGATTTTCGTGTTGAGGTCTTGGTTTTGACGGGACAACTGTCCTTAAAGGCTTCACGGATACCTACGATTACTATCTCCGTCGCTAACTCCAGACCTTCAATTGTTTTGATGCTTTTAGGAAACGTTTCCAAATTCCTCCTTAGGCTATCTCTGTAGATATCCCAGGAGGTCGCTTTCGGATCCCTAAAAGGAACGGTTTCAAAGGTTGGTGATGCTCCAATCACTTCAATCGAATCGAGTTTTCGCCACTAACATGCCAGTCGTTTATCCGCCTGGACATGTTATTGGTAGCAAAGGTTATGTCTAACACTTCTTGCCTAGCACGCGTTACAAAGGTTGGTGTACAACCTAAGTTTAGGCTTACCAGGCGGTTGGAGATGAGAAAATCATAAAGTAACTCACCTCTTTTTTTTTGATGATGATGATGTTGATGTTGGTGCTTCCCCAGGCTGTGTGGTGAGCATTAGTATCACAACCTACCACAAGTTCGTCGTTGTGTTTTCGGGCGAACTCCGCCACTCGCTCTAACTCGATGGTAGGATCTGCGTTCTCGCCGAGAAGATAGGCTGAGCAAATGATTACTCTGGCCCCTGTGCATCCCTTGAGATTTATGAAGGCTGTAACCAGGTCATCATTGCAGTACTTTGGAATAGCTAAAAGTTCGATATTTTTATTATAAATTATACAAGCTCTGGGTCTACTGCCTTTGGGATTGACAAGAATCTTACCGGCAGCCGCCAATCCCGTTTTTTAGTTTCGTTCTTTAAAATCTCAATTTTAGTTTCTTACCTTTCTAGGTATTTTTGCAGTTAACAGAGGAAAAGGGCGATACCCATTTTTTATCTTGATGCCAAATTCGTAGGTTAAATAGAATTCATAAGCTTCACAAAGCTTTAATTTTTTTGCCAAAGAATTTTTTTCCTTCTTATCTGCGGCTTGTTAAATCAATTAAGATCTTCAAAACTTATATATCCACATAATACAAACAAAAGCAAACTTAAAAAGCAAAGAATATTTTGGCGTTTTTCGATGCCAGAACCCAGAAAAATTAGTTTATTTTTGTCGACCTTTGTAATAAATTATCTGACTAAACTATGTGTATAAATTATTTTCAAATTTCTGACTTTCATTCATCATCATTACACCCTAACAAAGTCCAGTGCTGAACATAGTATTTCCCCGTAGATTGCCTCACATTTAATATCTCCTATATTTATAATAATTGCCAACACTTGCCAACGCGTTTGGCAGTCGCAGTTTTTTTTATTATTTTGAGTCGTTATCAGAAAGATACTGCTGCCTACGCGATGATATGGTGTAGTGAATTCAAACACGCTCAAATACAAACATTGATTTAGCAATAGTGTGGTTTATAAAATTTAAAATAAGGCCCCGAAGCATTGAGTTACAATACCTATAGAGTCACAAACAGACAAATAAAATGTCCGCGCCAAAACTCGGCGCACGCTGCGAAGTGCGCAGAGTTTTTGTTTAGTTGTAAGGCGACCACAATCCTCGTACAACGTCCGCGATGCCAAAGTGTTCGGTGATTTCCTGCCCAAATAACAGCAGACACGTGCGAAAAAAGGATGGTGTTTCATATTTTAGGTAAGTATCATACCAAATTTACGTATTTATGTATCCACAGTGCATGTTTTCATTTAAATTTCAATAATTTTCATTTTATTAGCAAACTAAATCACTCACCGCCGACCGCGCGGCGCCGCGATAACGTGCCCTTGAGTGAATGATGATGACATTGCATACGAGCGACTTTGAACATTGTACAAGCAGGTTAACGTCTAAATTCGAGCAAATGTCATTTTGAACTATATAATATCAAAATATATAGGTATATGGAACGGCGCTCGGACATTTTTTGAGTATTGTCAGTTAGAGATTGTGACTCTATAGGTATTGTAACTCAATGCCCCGAAGTGATAAAACTCAAGTATACTAAATTACTCAACTTTAAAAAATCCGAAGAAAATTAATTTATATATAAATTTCTTTAACATAATGAGAACAAGGATTACAAAACTTGACAACTTAAATTTCACTCCGCCATTTAACTGTTGTCTAAACACTTTTCTAGCAGGCGCTTTATGCATACTTGGTATAAATAACGGGTTTTACCCGAGTGGTTATACACGTTCTATACATTATTTTGGAATAGTTTTATGCTAAATAATAAATTTTTGTTGTAAGTACGTGCTAACAGAGGTCATAAGATATTAAAATTAAGTTTACTATTACTACAATCTTTTTGATTTGACGAATAATTTCAATTTTTTATTGTTGAAAAATGGCATAAAATTAAATCTAACTGAAAGTTTACACACAATACAAAAGAACTACTATAAAGAAAAACTAAAGATTTAAATTGTCATGCAGTCCTACTGTCCGCGTTTCCTCGCTGAATGGCTACACTTAGCCTTTGAACGAGGAAAGAACCAGCCCCCTTATCACCAACAGCGACGACCACTTGCGGATATAGTTCCTCTATTAACTTCACCGCACATGGACCCCACGGACTGATAATCTCTACAGAAAATGGCACAAATATGTAATCATCTCTCAAAGACTCATATTTGCGTCACTTACTTAATTCAGCTGCCTCTCTAGCTGCCCCGGCTCTTGACGAGGTATCTTTAAGAATAGAAGTAACCAAAGTGTCTACGCAAATAGCATCCCACGCTAGGGCTTAACCTCTCTCCAAAGAGACCAATGTTTACGGTCGGGTATCTTGCAATCATTTTAATTTACTACTATTTACTTTTATAAAAGTTATGTAAATATGTAAATGGTATACATAATATATTAATATTATTTAAGCACTTGTAATGAGGCACGATGATGAGCGTGGAAGCACCATGCTCCATATATTTATTTAATATTTTTTACATAAATGTTTTTATATAAAATAACAATAATAGCATTTCTAGAAAATAATACTTTAACATCGTTTCTACTTGCTAAAAATCAAATTGAAATGGGTTTTAATATATACTGGAAAGCTTTCGGTGCGATTGCGGTTATCATTTGGATCGTTAGTTCGTGCATGAGTTTCCTTCTGCTTTAAATTGGTTCAAGTGTTAAACTAAATTGTTACTCAATTTACTGTTATGAATTCCTTAACGACATCGTAATTTTACTGGTGACTTTTTCCTTACATAAAAATAATATAAAAATTAGCTTATGCAAAATAAAAGTTAAAAGAGCCGTGGTAGCTCAGATGGTTAACGCTCGCTGTAAATATAACAGAACGCGAGTAACTCGGGTTCGATCCCCGCAGGCACCAATGAAATTGCTAATTGCAATTTTAAGTGCTGATTTACCACGTGCTCGGCGGTGAAGGAAAACATCATGAGGAAATCTGCATGTCTGAGGAATAATAAAAAAATATTTCGAAGACATGTGAAGTTCGCCAACACGCATGAGGGCAGTGCGGCGGACACTTCCTTGCCCTAAATCCCTTTCAGAAATGAGGGAAGGACTGTGCCCAGCAGTGGAACGTATATAGGCTGTAACTCTACTTTTTACGGTAAAATAAAAATAAGTCTATATAAACTATTGCCATGTGTTACAAGAGGAGGTATTCAATTCGACTCTTTTTTTATGTATGTTACCTCATAACTTTTTTCTGGGTGAACCGATTTTGATGATTTCTTTTTTATCTGAAAGTTAAGCTTTTCCATATAAATTTAATCAAGGTCTGATCAGCAGTTTTGAGTTATCTTTAATAATGCGTATTTGATTGACTTCGAATACATTGATTCGGTCGTATTGAAGTCGGTTGCACATATTTTACCACTTGTTATAGGGTATTTTGATAGATTTCAATTCCAATTTATACTTAAATGTATTAGAAGATTATTGAAACCAATTAAGAAAGTATTATCATTATTATCGCTGTCATATCAGACTTAGATTTTCAAATAGGTGCAACATTTCTATCATTTTATTTAACTTTAGTTTACTGTACAACTTATAATTACTTCTACAGTTAAAGTTTAACCCTTGAATACGGTTAATTGATAGAATATAGTTTATGGTACTTTTGGTGAGGAGGGAAAAGGAAAGAAATTTCCACCTCTGCTGGCGGTGAGACATGCTAATCAACGTACGAGTCAAAGTCAAAATAATACTAAACTCAAATCTTATATAAGTAAGTACGTTTTTGATCGAGAAATAAAGACAAAACTTTGTCAACATATTTTTTATTAAATATTTACAATAATAATAAACAATACAATTACATTTAACATATCGGCCCCGAAATTTGCGTAACCATCTGGCTATAGATCGTTTAGTTTTCTAAACGGTTTATATAAGCTTCTCTCTGTCTAGACTAGATTACTGTAGTAATAAGTATATGTAGTAGTAAGGAGAAAACGGACTTTTTCGTGTCTCTTCACCTGCATGAAAATGGCATCAATACACAACATAGACTATCTTACTACGGTATTGAACTAAGTTAGTGATAAAACAGAACATCAGATATATTTTGTTTACAAGGTTGATCAATACTGCTAAAGGGTGAAAATTTTTCAGACTTCCTTATTTATAGTGTTAAAAGTATCAACTAAATTCAATTTCTTCCAAACACTAGAAGATCAGAAAACGTACATTGAACGCCTATCTCATTTCATACCTAGAACACAACTTTAGCGAACAATCTTACAGATTTTGAATTATTTTGTAGCTTGGAGACCTCTTGAATAAATAAAGCAAGATCAACAAGACCTTTTAACACAAAACTTTCAAAACATGGTCCTTATTTAACTTGTCTGATCGA
This sequence comes from Parnassius smintheus behrii, assembly GCA_036936625.1. Taxonomy (NCBI): domain Eukaryota; kingdom Metazoa; phylum Arthropoda; class Insecta; order Lepidoptera; family Papilionidae; genus Parnassius; species Parnassius smintheus. The sequence goes on along the minus strand of JAUPFT010000008.1, from coordinate 35,255,721 downwards.
TTAGGTGAATTACTCTTACAGTAAACGTTACCATTTATTCTGGAGCTAGTTACCACTAAACTTGGCTACTATTTCCTAGCTTGTATGATTACTATACACCGACCGCCTTCGATTGTTAAGGAGTTGATTTTTTTTGAACCTGATCTTTGGGCTGTCAATGAGTCCAAGGCCAAAGGATCTGTAGGCTGAAGGCTAGGGTAGCTTTTATCCTTTTATGAGGCATAAGTTTGCCGTCAGCAAGAAGCCTTTGATCACGTCTCACAGACACACGTCAACAGTACATGTGCCCTGTCAATCAGCAGTTTGCAGCGCATGCATGTGACTTTTGAGAAAATGTGAAATTTTCTCTTTACTCTCCACAAGTAAAAGTAATTGAAATTAACAAAATATTACGGGAAATTATGGTTGCAAACTTATTTTTTTCACATAACTCTGCTATAACTACATTATAACGATAGCACTCTAATATCACATGCAAGCTGATAAGCAAGTAAGTACGTGAATCACATGTGCACCTTAATACTAATAGGTCATGTGTACGGTAGTGATGCATCGGTCTAGGTCGCAATACTATGGTGAACTGCAGGAAACTGAAGGAATTTGCCCATGTAATACATTCCGAAAATAGAAATAAAAATCTTAAAGTAAAACATAATGGCATAACTTACCATCATTACAATTTCGGTTTATATACCATAACTTTACGAATCCTTCATTGTAGTAATTAAAGTTCTTTTAGTAAATTCAGTGTACTATTTGTATATTCTATATTGCAAGGTAACAGAGCCAGAATAGTTTCAAAATATTACACGTTCTGTCTCTGTTACATTTTATCTTAGTGTTAATATATCTATGGCCGATCACTTGCTTTTTGGGTGTGGGAGTTGAATGAACTTACGGTTTTATTATAATGTGTATTTGGCGTAAACTATTATACTAGTTTAAAGTTTACTAATTATTTGGTTTCTTGTTTGTTATATCGTATTACGATGCAATAATAGTTAGTATATAAAAGTAAAGTTAAGTAAAGTTATAGCCTATATATACGTCCCACTGCTGGGCTCAGGCCTCCTCTCATTTCTGAGAGGGTTTAGAGCAAGGAAGTGTCCGTCGCGCTGCCCAAATGCGTGTTGACGAACTTCACATGCCTTCGAAATATTTTTTTTTCTTATTCCTCAGACATGCAGATTTCCTCACGATGTTTTCCTTCACCGCCGAGCACGTGGTAAATCAGTACTTAAAATTACAATTAACAATTTCATTGGTGCCGGCGGGGATCGAACCCGGGTTACTCGCGTTTTGTTATATTTACAGCGAACGTTAACCACTGAGCTACCACGGCTCAGTTAGTATATATATACTAATTATTATTGCATCATACAGTCGACAAGTAAACAAAAAAAAATGCCTAAAGTGTTTCGCCAGCCATGTGATGATCGAGCAGTCCGTTCGATTCACATATGTTTGTTTTTCTAACTTGTATGAATCGAAACTTTCCTGCACTTACTTCACACTTTACTCTCATTGAATGGACCCTGCTATATAAAAATAATGTCTTTTTGCAGTAAGGGTAATTAAACGAGCACACAGTCCACCTGATAGTAAGTGGATGATGTGGCCCATAGACATCTATATTTCTCCCCAATTAAAAATCAAAATGCAGATGCGTTGTCACCCTTGAGGACTAAGATGGAATGCATCATTTCCAGTTAAAAGGATTTCCGGTTCTCTACACTCACTATATGAAACACAGCAGCATTATATAGCAGATCAATACATAAAGCTGCTATTTTATTCTTGTGTTCTGTGAGAGCGTGGTCTTTCCCCGGTCGAGCCATAGTAAAAACAGAATATTAGCTCGCTCCGCGCAAGACTTAAATGCCTACTGTTATAGTTAATAAATATAATACATACGAATACGTACCTATGCATCATATTTGTTAATAATTTCTTTAGTTTCCTCTCAAAGAATCAATGTTTGTCAAAATACATTCCAAGCTTTATATTACATCAAATGCGAAATAACTAAATACGAGTAAATTAACACTGAGCATATGGTGTTAGCTCAGATATAACGTTTAAAATTAATTTGATCAGATGTCATATGATAATTAATGTACTTATGAGGTATGTATCTATGCATAGATATAGTAATACAACTAATTAATAAAAAGCTAATATACTTAAACAAACGCATATTTTAATATTTACAAAAAGAGAAAATAAAACGAAAAAAAGACCGCTAGCAAAATATTATTAAAAGTCAACAAAGTCTCAAACAAAGGTGATTGCGGAGCGCGGCGATGAGCGTTTCCGATTAGACCCGATCTTCCCGACTTAGCGAGTGTCGTTGTGTGCGTGCTGTGGCTCGTGCGTACGAGTCCGTACTGTCACCTGTCACCTGCTAGACACGCAAACGTATTAGCGGCATTCGGGACATTTCTTAGAAGATAGCTTACTATTATGGTTTTACTACGGTCGAGCTGACCTGTTCTTGCAACAACCATAACATAACAGCGGAGTGGGTCTACCACGTAAATTTAAATGTGAAAAAATATATTTAAATCAAATTAATATAATTCGGAATTTTATTTTGCCATCGTTACTTTTTACGTTGATTTGAATGCATTACTTTCAATGAAACCCTTCGTATGAATTATTTTTTCCTAAGATTAATGGACGCTTATTGTGTAATTTATAAAACAATGTAAATAACTTTTCGCATATTGAAATTCTGGTGTTAACTATGAAAAGTAGAAGTACTGTATATTCTTTGGTATTTTCCATCATCCATCTATAATACTTGTAATGATAGACGGTATTAAATGAAAAAGTGACGTGTTACCCTTGCTATGGCTTAAATTTTATACTGCTTATTGTATACTCAACTATATATAATGTCGTGGGGGCTACACTACACCTCCTACCGGCAAAAAAATATAAAAAATAGATGAATACATTTTTTTTAAGTAATATTAATAAATATACAATTTATTGCTAATATGAATATAAATTACATTTTTTTTCGTTTCGTATTAGCCTATAAACGTTAATTGATAGGCTAATACGTAATAGTAAGTTAACTATTAATGTCTTAGTACATATATTTGCATCCATCGACTTCCTGCACGTCTTACCAGATCGTCACTCCATCTAGTGGGGGGTCGGCATACACTACGCCTACCGGTACGAGGCTGCCACTCGAGAACCTTTTTTCCCCATCGGTTATCGGTTCTTCGAGCTATATGGCCGGCCCATTGCTACTTCATCTTACTAATCCATTGGGCTATGCCGGTTACTCTGGTTAGACTGCGGATATCCTCATTTCTGAGTTTATCACGCAGAGAAACCCCGAGCATAGCCCTCTCCATAGCTAGCTGAGCACGTCTCAGATCCGTATGTCATCACTGACAACACGCACTGGTTGTATAATCTAGTTTTTAGAGTTTGAGGTATACCTGATGAGAAGATGTGTTGTAATTTCCCGAACGCTGCCCAGCCGAGTTGAATCCGTCGATTGACCTCTCAGTCGGAGTTGGACTTACCTAGTCGGACTATTAGTCCCAGGTAACGTATTCGTCAACAACTTCGAGCATAGTGTTCCCAACAGCCACTGTGTTTTATGGACATTAAACATGATCTTTGTTTTGTCCATGTTCATCTTAAGACCTATCCGTTGGGAGACACCATTCATGTCATTGAGCATAGTGCTTAGGTCATGCAGGAAATCGTTAAATGCAGGTGGCTCAGGACCGTGCTATATGGCATTAGTTGGTGGAGGTCTATGTTCAGCAGTGGACTTGTGAAAGGCTGTAATGGTGATGATGATGACATACATTTACATAATATTTCCCTATAAAATATTTTTTCGATAACATAGATGTAGTGCACTTTTACTAATTTATTAAGTCATTAAGTCACTTAAATCTCTTAAAATTGTATAGTCCGGACAATACTTTTTTATTTTCATTTTTTCTTTACACTTTTAGATATATTTATTTAATTCTCTTTTTTACACTTAATATATTTACTTTATACTGCTTTGACCATTATTTATTTTTAATTTTACTTAATAGCATTATAGCTACTAATTCATTAAATTGTGCCATTTCTCTTACTCGCGTGCATACGTGATCAAGAAAATGGCAAATATCATTTAATTTACCCTTCTTTACATTTGTAGAATTTCAGCTCATATAGTTTAATATATAATTACTGTACTAAATCTTTCACGTATACTCTTGCTTACCTACCGCTCGCGTACATACATGATCAAGATAGTGGACAAAGTTCCTACACAACTCTTAAAAAAAATTCTCGTTTTACTCATTACTAATACATTAAAACCCATCCCGCATTTTGTAGTATCCGAACAACCTTAAAATTAATTGATTATTAGGTTTCTTCAAACTCTCAGCTAATCAGGTCGATTGTATGAGGTTATGCTAACCTCAGATAATTTTTTTTACCTTACTCTCAGAACTATAAACTATCAATATTTTCATTTATAATTTTGTGTTCCGTAACTTAGCCATAAAGGAGACAATCAATTTTTCTATGGAGAATGGGCCCACTACAAATTTTAAAGATTATCAATGAAATGCATGTCGATTTATTCCTTATAATCCATAGATTACAATAAAATTATTAGTTTTACTGCAGCTAAACGGAGTCCTGAGAAATTAACAAATAAAATATGAATCTAACAATAACCTAAAAACAAACTGAAAGCGATTTTCTAGTAGTATTCTTCGGTATTATAAGTTAAAATAGTGCACAATTGAATAATAGTACATATAAAACTAAGCTGTAGGTATATTCAGCATTTATAAATATTTTAAAATCGATGTAAAACCTTTCACTAGTTCGGGCAAAACATAGTGCCTGTTTATGCACAAATGTCGTATGGATTCTAACTTTGACATGTATTGATTGGTTGTGAGTGTAATTCTAAATACCAAGATGGCTAAGGGATAATGTCTTCAATAATAGTACATATAAAACTAAGCTGTAGGTATATTCAGCATTTATAAATATTTTAAAATCGATGTAAAACCTTTCACTAGTTCGGGCAAAACATTGTGCCTGTCTATGCACAAATGTCGTATGGATTCTAACTTTGACATGTATTGATTGGTTGTGAGTGTAATTCTAAATACCAAGATGGCTAAGGGATAATGTCTATTTATATTTATGATATTACCAACACACAGTAAGATACATTTTAAACTGATTGTATTACAAAAAGCAAAATATAATGTAGGTAATTCTATTTATCATTGTAAATCATAATTTATTTAAGTATTCTATTAACAGTAGTAGGTGCAGAAACAGAAACCTTTTATTCAATTTAGATTATAAATAATACTTATTGAAAGTCACTTTTTTAATTTACCACTGGTTCGGAAAAAAACCTCTGACTTGAAGAGAACCAGCAAAATACCCAGTAGGTCTTTTAAAAAAAAGCCAGCTTACAATCATGTATGTCATAATTAACAACACAGAACAAATTAGAAATAGCTTGGTAGCGATCACCTTACCCACGGGTTATTGTCAGCCATAAATTCCTTTATACTATAATAACCCCTTTTATACAAACTTAATTTAATACATTTTTTGAACTTTGATGATTGACTGACATATATAGACAGGAGCGGGGTCAAGACATTATTTTAAAATGTTTTGGTTGATTAGTAAGTAGTAACATCATAATAAAATGACTAGGAATTAACATGCCTTATCTATGTTATTACACAATGATAAATAGTGAGGAAGTAAGATGTTTTAAACTGTTTGTGTAAGGATTAAAAAAACACAGGCTTAATTTAAATGTATTTATTACTAGCGATGCGCCTCAGCTGTGCCCTGGTGATTTATGGATCTCGACAACAGTGCCATCTACCGAGTCCAAATGTAAATATAAACCATCTAGAGATCCATCCAAACACACACAAACATTTTCATTTAAATTGGTTGGAAGGTTTCTGATGTTTTGTCTATAACGGACATAGGTAGAAACATTTTAGTGTTAGATATATTTCTGAAGGTTTTTTGAAAATAACTTGATGGTAACATGTACATTTATGATATTGTAAGCAATCAGAAGGAATTTTCAATTATAATACAAGACTGTTGTCTTCAATATCCATACACTTTTTGTCTCTGCAAGTTTTCAGCCTGCACGGCATACAGATTTGTTCTAAGCGATCCACCTGAAAAGAAGTTAATGACAATTGTAAAGGTATCTTAACTAAATAATAATACTTATCAATATATTATTTTTTTCTATATTATATAGGAATTAAAAGGACATTTTTAACAATAAGAGATATGAGATAAGACTATGCCTTCAATGTCAATAAACTGTATTTACATATTTCTGTGAGCATTTTCTTATATCTGCCTTTTCATATGTTAAATAATAAAGAAATTATTATAAATTATACAGCATTAATCAGCTCCAGCTGATCAAATACAGAAGCAGTAATTATTGATTAACATCAGTAATATTCAACCATGTAAAAGTTGTCTCACATTTTATTTTTACCGGTTTCATGTACTTACATAGTAGACAAAGATATTATTGTTATATTAAGTATATCTGATTCTAGATGACAAAATAATATTCCTTTCTGCACAGTGAACAACACAGCTGTCGAAACATAATAGAAACAACCATTACACTTTTTTATGGAAACCATTATTATTAAACTTTATATTTGCTTTTAGTACAAATAATTACTACATTTTTTACACATAAATATATGTAACATTTATATTGCCTATCTACTATGGCTGGTATAAATCCAGGATCTGTGTCTGGCTTAACAAAAAAGCCATTTAGTATTAAGCAACTTGCTGAATACATAAGGTTACCTATTTGTACACAAATGCAGTTATATGAATTGCTCTTCAAAACACTCTTTTAAGTCCCTCGACCCAAAGATTCTAATTTTCTTTTAACATTATAATAACTTCTTTTGTGCATTCTATTTATTATTTAATTTAGATTTTACTAATAAAATAAACTTAATACTTTGTCACTTTTAACAAACTAATAAGGTTCTAAGACCTGTTTATTATTTGTATTTGTTTGAGGTAAAATATACAAACTTAATAATAGATTTTCACAACCTAGAATAGGTGTAAATTAATAAACTCTTATATTCTATTAGCGAATTTTACCACAAAAACTAAAAAGAGAAAAACATACGTACTTGTGTCAATTAATATTTGGCTAACCTTTCTGATAATTGATAATATCCATATTTTCTTAAACATTAGTTTAATAATGCTTGTAAATAAAAAACTCCATTTTGTTCTTACCATAATGATGCGACTCCAACTATGTTTTATTTCACTCGAGTGAATCGAGTGAATTTGTCCAACTCGATAATCGATAGAAAATAAATTTTACCGAGTTACCGAGTTAACTCGGTAATTCGGTTTTCGTATAGATTCAGAGGGTGCTATATAGATATTAATTTACTTGTATATATAATAAGTCGCTGCGGGTGACATCACAAGTTGCATCCAAATTCAAACTTGCATCTGGCATGTTGTAAACAAACCTGAGCTTAGTTTTATTTATGATATTGATTTATAGTTTTAATTTCATGTTGCCACATATTACTTATTTATAAAGGTACATATTTAAAAATGGTTTAACTAAAGTAATCGCTGATCTCAACTCTAGTGATAAACTTTTCTGTAAATAGTTGGTTTACTCAAAAACTAGTGTACAACTAGAATGACATACATACATACTCGTAAATTAACCCGAGTGGCTCGAGTCACAAAACTCTACTCGAATCGCATCTTTATCTTACGGCCAATGCAGTGTTTGTCTACAATTTAGTGATGAAATCGACTTACTAATTCGAGCAATTTATTGATATATTATGTAATAAATAAATTGATATTAGGTAATATGTATATATTCTTGTATCAATTTATGTTATATATGATATAAATTGATTATATATACTTTGGATAGTCAAATTATTAATAACATTAAGACTTACGTCATAACGTTAGAGTGATATTATTTTATGAAGATGTCGATACGCATACCAAAAATAATATATCACTACCTACTAAGTGTAGTAATAATAATTGTGTTGTATGGAAGAACAATTATAAAAATAATTTGTGAAATATTGACACAGCTTCGTTCATCTAATTTGAATTGTTTAAATCGAGTTACCTGAATTTCAACTCGAGTCGATTTTTTGCGAGTTATCACGGCACATCTCTAAGACAATAATTTTTTAAATGTTACATTACCTTAGCCAATGATCAGAACACGAATGTCAAAACAACTAATTTTTTTTCAGATTTCTTGTTTCCGTTTACATTTTCGAAAAATCTATAGACCATTTACTATTATAATTTGGTGTCTTTTTTTTGGTGTAAATACCATTAAGTGACGTTAATATTTCTAGTGGGCCCAAAAATGATTGTCTCCTTTAAGCACATCTTTTACTATATATTGTTACGAGCTTGAGGTTCGTGACAATAAAAATTGCCGATAGAATTACCTAAATTAACACTTTAATTTACTTTATACAAATTAAAGTTAAAAACACTAATAATTAGGAGTTGCTCATAAGTCACTTCCTCACCGAGAGCTTCCAGAACTGTTAAGGCCTGGTCGCGCAGGCCTAGTGTGAGAGCAGTCATGGCCTGACTTTTATTCCAGCCGTTCGCTTTCATAACAGCCTCGAACTGGATTTTGTAGGCTGACCAGGAAGAAGTCCCGTCGAACGGTGGCACCTTGAACCCACGTAGCGAAGGTGCTGAAGCTACTACGGGAGCTGTAGTTCCTTCCTTAAGTTTGAGTTCGTTCAGCGTTTTCTTCACGTCAGCCATCACGTTGTCAACCCGATTGTTCACATGGTTGATTCGGGTTTCATGTTCTTCGATTCGGGTTTCAGCTTCCGACAGACGGTTGTCGTGTTGAGCAACCCTATCCTTCACCTGCCTTATCTCTTTCCCAAAGGTAGCGTGAAGGTCCTTCATGAGGAGCATCTGTTCTTCCGACCGACGAGCCGGTTCCGCCTGCTGACGGGCCTGTTCCTCCTATCCGCTCTGCAGCTGCTCTTTCAACTGACGGACCTGTTCCGCCTGCTGGCGAGCCTGCTCCTCCCGTCCGTTCTGCAGCTGCTCTTTCAACTGACGGACCTGTTCCGCCTGCTGGCGAGCCTGCTCCTCCTGTCGGCGAGCCTGTTCCTCCTGTCGGCGAGCCTGTTCCTCCTGTCGGCGAGCCTGCTCCTGCAGCATCACCATCAGAGCACCTAAGTCAAGTGCAGCAGATGTAGGAGCTACCGACGGGCCTGCAGCCGGTGGCTGGCCCTCCGACGTCTGCGGCGTTGCACCACCAAATCTTCGTTGGTCCGTCTCCTGCTGGCGTTGACTTCGGGTACGGACACCCTCCGTTTCCTCCTTAGGTAAAATCGGCATTATTTTATCCCACTTCTGACACCAATTGTTACGAGCTTGAGGTTCGTGACAATAAAAATTGCCGATAGAATTACCTAAATTAACACTTTAATTTACTTTATACAAATTAAAGTTAACACTAATAATTAAAAACACTAATTCACTTAATTCCGCTCCGAAGCTTCGCTTGTGTCGCTGAGTTCAACTCTGTCTCGATCGCATCTTGCGCCACCTATTTATTTAAATTAGCAAAATATCCGGAATGTTCAAGTAAACACGCGCAAGGTACCGATAGTTCGAGTATAGATTTTCTAGAAACTTAGTTCTTCGGGTGGCGCTGTCGGTTGAGAGATCTGTGATATCATAAACTGCAACGCTCCCCTCGCTCTCATTCCTGACACTAAATGGCGCTAGTGTGTCGTCGACTGGAGCGCGTAACAATATCATAAAATAGTCTCATATAATATTCAGTTACAGAGTCAGTCAGGGATTGAGGCTCACAATAATGGCACAAGAATAATCGATTTATTGTATACAATATTATACATATAATGAGTTTCAAAATAGTAATAAGCGAAGAAAATATTTTCACTATCTACTCAGATAAGTACTGTTTTCTCAGAAAATAGTAAATTATAATAGTTAAAAGTTTATGATTTGACATTAAGATGAACAGAACAAAGAAGTCAATGTTAAGCAACATAATCGTTGTCAATAACATAGCAACACACAAATAAAAATACAAATTGTAATCCAAGCAGCGCAAGCAAATTGAGACAACTTTGTTTTAAATTCCAAAGTACGCACGCATAAGCCAACGTTTGCAATTATATCTGACTATGATCACACGGTGGGGTTCACGCCTAATTTTAAGATAACAAGTAAAATTTACCTTAAAAGGATAATTTTAAACATTCAATTTACACAGATGTTTAAATAGTATTATCGTTTATAATTATAACTACTACCTATGTAGTAATAGGTGCATCCAAAATGCATTGGCGCTTAAACATCGAATGTTGTTAAAAATATTATGATGTTAATTATATTGTATACAAACAATAATTTAAAAAATCACTCAAATATCTATTAAGTTAATATATGTAACAAAACATTAATTTATTTAAATATTTTAAACAAAACAGTGTTAATTTATCGTAATATAACTTTAAGATTCATTGTATTTTGGAAAGTAAAAAATAGACATGACAATAGCGAATTGTTTGTTGACCTTTGTCAATCTTGCATACTTAATGTATGCAATATTGACCTTGCTACCTGAATGAAATTTGCTACTGAAGAAAACAGCGGAATCTAGTTATAGCATAGCCTCATAGGTAAAGAGCCTACACAGCAGCGACCCCGATACATTGCAGCGGCACGAGGCGCAACTCAGCAGAACGTGAGCATTGACGTCAACGGATGCAATCGGAGCTCCGCAATATTACTTTACCTTATATTAATGTAATAATTAAAAATCATTCTAGATCTAGCATCGATCTGATTCACTTCTTTTTTAGTTGTAATAATTATATTGTAATTTTTATATTATAATAAAGTATTTTATATTAGTTTCGTTTTTTTTTTTGGGTCCTTCGGCTGCAGTTAACGTAATTGGCGCAGTCGGTAGGATACTCAAAAGTTAGTTAGACTATCGTAGCTTTCAAGCTTTAACCGAGTATCCGAATCTACTACGGACCAACTGCAAGCCAAAAGGATACATCAAGACATCGATCCCGAGAAAATCGAGATGAAATCTATGTAAGTACACCAGAATTTTATCTAGTGTTGCTTCCTCTTTCCTAGTGTAAATCTTTCCCGTCAAAATTTTTCATCCAAGGAAATCATCCCACTGCGAACCTACATCGCGTAGGCAGCCACGTAGACAAAGTTTAGACTATAATAGAGATTTAAGTTGTTATTTAGAGTTAGATATAATTACCGAGGAACCAAAAATGGCCCACGACCCTGACACTATTTTCAAGGTTTTACGCCCAGTGCCAGAGTTCGATGGTAACCCTAATGTACTGACTAGATTTATAAATTTATGTGACCAAATATGTATGGCATACCTAAGTAATGAGCCTGGCAGTGAACTATCAAACTTATGTCTACTTAACGGGATATTAAATAAGATAACTGGACCCGCCGCGACCACTTTAAATTCAAATGGTATTCCTGAAAGCTGGCATGGCATACGCACAGCCTTAATCAATAACTTTTCTGACCAACGAGACGAAACGGCACTCTACAATGACCTCTCGTCAGCTACTCAGGGAAACAGCTCACCCCAAGAATTTTATGCACGATGTCAGACATTATTCAGCACTATCATGATGTATGTTACGCTTCATGAAACCTTGCCTACTACAATAGAAGCCAATCGTGTACTGTATAAAAATTTGACAAAGCAAGCTTTCGTACGCGGTTTAAAGGAGCCACTTGGCTCACGAATACGTTGCATGCGTCCTGATACAGTTGAAAAAGCCTTGGAGTTTGTACAGGAAGAACTGAATGTCATGTACCTACAACAACGCGGTGAATCTTTCGCTGAGAGGAAACCTCAAGCAACTAAGCCTCTCCAACCTAGTCATATGACCTTACCTTTGCAAAAACCATTCAGTTTTCCTGCACCGATGCCAATGCCCAATTTACAGCGACTTCAACATGTACCACAGCAACATGCCTTTAGGCCTAACGTGCCACCCCAGTTTAACATGCCTACGCGAACTCAACAAATGTTCCGTGTTTTGCCACCTAATTACACACCCCATAGTAATATGTTTAGATTACCAAATAGGAGTCAAGCCCATGACTCTGGTCCGAAGCCTATGAGTGGCGTTAGCCATTACGTACCTAAACCAATGCCTCCAACAGGTCTGACTGGTCACGTTTGGCTTAGATACGGTAACCCACCGCCTTCAAATTATTTCAAAAGTAGTACTATTATCCCGAATACCAATACGACTATTACAACTATGATGATAATTATGACTATACCAATACTGTGACCTATGACTATGACGACACACAGCATTACCATTACCAAGACGCGACTGAGATAGATGAACACGATAACGTAGACTGTCAACCTTCTACAAGCAGTACAACTCAGAATTTTCAAAAGGCTCGTTCTTCAAAAAAGCCAAAATAGAAGTTAACTTACATACGCAGAGACAGCTTCCATATACTCGTATATGTATTTTTAACCCCCCGTTAAAATTTCTAATCGATACCGGGGCGAATCAGTCCTTCATAAATCTGGAGGCCATACAAAAATATTTTCCACACATACCTTTAAATTATGATCCGTTTGAGGTAATCAACGTGCATGCTACAACTAGAAACGACTATTCGATAACTATCCCATGCTTTTCCGAATTCAAAGAACCTGATAGTATTAAATTATATATTTATAAATTTCACGACTACTTTGATGGCCTGATTGGTCTCGACTTATTAGAGAAATGGGAAGCTAGAATAGATCTAAGGGATAGACTACTTGTAACGCGATTAGCTAGTAATCCTATCTTAATGTATAACTCTAGGAATGTTAATTTTTAAGAGGACGTGATACCATCCCAATCATCGAAATTGATAAAACTACCTATTAACGTCCATGATGGAGAAGCCTTAGTTAGCGAACAGTACATCTCTAATTGCATCATAAACGAATGCCTTACATCGGTGTCAAACAACCGCGGTATTATAGAGGTATTTATTTAACCCGACTCCGCATGATATAATTTTCTCCCTAGACCGCCCACTATGTGCCGAGACGTATAACATCGAGTCCTCTCATAACGTTCAACCAACCCCGCGTTACAAAGAAGTATTGTCACGTTTACGCACCGACCATCTAAATGTCGAAGAACGCGCTAATTTAGAACGATTATGTGCCAAATACGCTACGTTTTTATATGGAAGGCGAACAAATAACTTTATTTATTATATATTACTATATATGCTATATTACTGATGTGTTACAACAACAAAATATGAAAAATTTATTGACATGGTAAATTTAAATATATAAACATGTAATATATCATATTATTTAATTTTTTCGGTAATAATTCATGGTAATAAAATTTATTTATAACAATAATTAAATCATAGGGAATATAAAATCGTTTTGTGACTTAATTGAAGTATTTAAGTGCATACGTAACTTAATCTATAAAATTGCATTATTATTTTTATTAAGACACAGTAATAAAACCATTAAAAAACTATTGAATCGTTAAGTAGCTTATGAGTACTTTCAACTTAATCATAATATATTAAATATAGAATATTTAATAAATAACTTTAAAAAAATATATAATAGCAACCCAACATGAAAAATATCAACTGTTAAAGTTTGAATGAAATTAATAATCACTCAGGTGCTAAATTACCTCTTAGGGGCCTATACCACCTCAGCTCAAATTCTAATTTCGCATGCTATCTACCAACATGTTTATAATCACTAATACTGTAAGTAGATGGTCATGTAGAAAGAATGAATGCGGAAAGACTGACAAAGCAAATATATGTTGCAGAAGTGAATGGAAGAGTCGGAAAGGGACGTCCTAGGCGGAAGTTTGTCGACCAAATTGGCGATATACGAGTACTAAGAGTGGGCCAAATTAAGAGTACCCTTAACCGGCGAGCATGTATGCGTAGGTATATGGATGTGGAAGAGGCGAGAGAGGTAAGATCGTGCTAAATGGAAGTCTGTAGTCTCTGCCTACTCATCTGGGTGACAGGCGTGAGTGTTTATGTATATGTTATGTATGTAAGTAGATAGATATATGTAAGTAGATATTTTTTCTATCGATAAAATTTTACGGAATCTCGTTTTCGTATAGCATAGTAATTAACATTAATCCCCAAATTTACCATATATTTACTTCAAAATTAATGCTGCTATATTTTCGGCATCACAGAGGATCTTGCAAAGCCATCTGAGGTACCATGGGCCCTTAATTTCTTCTTCGTTGTTTTTGGCTCAATTTTTATATTCCTCCAAATTTCACTTATTATGACGTTTTAAGCTCGAAGAGAGATTTTAGAAAAGCACGTTTTTTTATTTTTTCAAAATTGAATATTTCAAGAACAAATCGATCGATTTTGATATGATTTACGGCGATCGGCGCAATTTTTCATCTTAACAAAAGCCTATTACAAAAAATATTGTTTCGCGGAAAGTTTACAAATTATTTCTGCTTATTCATAATTATCTAATTATGAATAATCAGATATAATTCATAATAATCTAATTGGTTGCATACAAACAATTTGAAAATAATATACGTTTTAATAAAATAAAAACTAATTCTAGTCTAAATATCAATAAAATTAAGGAAATAGAACAAATTAAACTTTTTGGTGTAATTATAGATCGTAGATTTGTAAAACAGCATATATATTTATTTAAACAGTCATCTGATATTAATCCTAGGCTTAAAAGAAATTCGAATAGATTAGTTCTAAGCGAAGTTCCGAAGTCAGCTAAATATAGTAAATGCTGTTTATCAATGTGTGTACGTATATATACAACAAAATACCTGACGAAATAGAAAACACTAGATAATCTCTCTCTCTCTCTTCCTGGCTATGTGTCCCACATGGTGGTGGGGTCAGCCTTTCTTGTCTTACGCCTCCACTTCGCTCTATCCTCGACTTCATTTTCGGAGACTTCGCACTCTCTCATGTCCTTTACCACTACATCTTTCCATCGTGTTTTGGGTCTGCCCCTGGATCTTCGACCTGGGATGGAAAGTTGTAGTGCCAAGTTCCCTACGTAGTCTGGTGGCCTTCACTTCACGTGCCCATACCATCGCAGCCTACTTTCCTGCATCTTGTCTGCGATGTCGCGCACGCCCAAGCTTCCTCGCACGTACTCGTTGCGGATTTTTTCGAGCTTGGTAACGCCGCACATCCACCTCAGCATCTTCATCTCGGCGACTTGCATGGTATGCACATTCTTTTGAGTTACGGCCCATGTTTCACTGCCATACAATAGGACTGGTCTGATGAAAAATAATAAGTAAAAAGAAAACACTAGATAATATAAACTTAAAAAAAAAGATTGTACCATTGGTTAATTGACAAAAATATTTATAACATTAAGGAATTTCTGACAGTGTAAACTACGTTTTGACATTGTAAAACATATAATTTAAATACAAAATGTTTAATTCGTTAATTTTTAATACTGTATATGTTATTTTGATTTAAATGTAATTTGCATGCTATATCATATTAAAATAGCAAAACATGTGGGCATAATAAAACCCTGAAACATCTGTATAATTACCATGTTTAATGCAAATAAAGACTATTATTATTATTAAATTATACAAGCCATTTTACAACCTTGTTTTTAATTTGTACAGATAAAGTGTATAAAGTTACAGCCTATATACGTCCCACTGCTGGGCACAGGCCTCCCCTCGTTTCTGAAAGGGTTTTAGGGCAGGGAAGTATCCGCCGCGCTGCCCCAATGCATGTTGGCGAACTTCACATGTCTTCGAAGTATTTTTTTCTTATTCCTCAGACATGCAGGTTTCCTTACGATATTTTCCTTCACCGCCGAGCACGTGGTAAATCAGCACTTAAAATTGAAATTAACAATTTCATTGGTGCCGGCGGGGAACGAACTCGGGTTACTCGTGTTCTGTTAGTGTGTTAGTGCATAAAAGTTTAGAATTTTGCTTATTTTGTTATACAAATGTACACTAAGATAATCATGTTGGCGCTTGGAAAGGACGTGCAAAACCCGATTGTAATATTGTACGTTTTTCTTCTACTTTGTCTTTGTTGTACGCTGTATCAAGATGTTGTTTGTCTCTATTTTACTATAAACACACTGTGTGATCTAAATTTAAATTAAACCTCAAAAACGCGATTGCAGATTCAACCGATATCATGAAATTAATATAGTACATTAAAATATCATGATAAAATATTATCTCACTTTCATTCAACGCTTGCCAAAATTTTCACGTCACAAAGCTATAGAGAATATGATTGACAGCAGTTGATAAATTTTTGTATATAAATAAAGTTGATAAATAGCCGTGGACTGTTCTCATATATCCGAACATTTTCCATATCTAAAAACTCCTTTATCCTCACATCATATTATGTTAAAGAAATTAGTGATAAAGATCTTTCTTTATATTTTATTTTACATGGATTGAAAAAAAAATTAAAAGATTATTATGACATAAATTTGTATAGAGTTCTGTGTAATTTGATATATCTTTACACATAATAATCTACTCATATAATATATCAAAACAAAAGTCGTGTCTGCGATTCTGATAATTTTTAGACAAAAATAAATCTAGGTGGCTCGTAACGTATAAAATGTTATGAAGTTTGTTAAAGCCAAATTAGTGATTAATAACATTGCTTTTTAATAAAGATAATAATTAATTTGCAACTTTCCGCTAACTAAATAGAATTTGAGCTGAGGTAGTATAGGCCCCTAAGAGGTAATTTAGCACCTGAGTGATTGTTAATTTCATTCAAACTTTAACAGTTGATATTTTTCATGTTGGGTTGCTATTATATATTTTTTTAAAGTTATTTATTAAATATTCTATATTTAATATATTATGATTCATCATCATCATCATCATCATTACAGCCTTTCACAAGTCCACTGCTGAACATAGGCCTCCCCCAAGTAATGCCACAAAGCACGGTCCTGAGCCACCTGCATCCATCGACTTCCTGCATGTCTTACCAGGTCGTCACTCCATCTAGTGGGGGGTCGCCCTACACTACGCCTACCGGTACGAGGCTGCCACTCGAGAACCTTTCTTCCCCATCGGTTATCGGTTCTTCGAGCTATATGGCCGGCCCATTGCCACTTCAGCTTACTAATCCGTTGGGTTATGTCGGTCACTCTGGTTTTACTGCGGATATCCTCATTTCTGAGTCTATCACGCAGAGAAACTCCGAGCATAGCCCTCTCCATAGCTCGCTGAGCGACCTTAAGCGTCCTCATACGGCCAGCAGTGAAGGACCACGTCTCAGATCCATAAGTCATCACTGGCAACACGCACTGGTTGTACAATCTAGTTTTTAGAGATTGAGGTATACCTGACGAAAAGATATGTCGTAATTTCCCGAACGCTGCCCAGCCGAGTTGAATCCGTCGATTGACCTCTCGGTCGAAGTTGGACTTACCTAGTCGGACTATTTGTCCAGGTAAACGTACTCGTCAACAACTTCGAGCATAGTGCTCCCAACAACTACCGGCATAGGTGTGACATGGACATTGAACATGATCTTTGTTTTGTCCATGTTCATCTTAAGACCTATCCGTTGGGAGGCACTATTGAGGTCATTGAGCATAGTGCTTAAGTCCTCCAGCGATTCTGCCATAAGGACTATATCGTCGGCAAATCGAAGGTGAGTGATGTACTCGCCATTGATGTCAATACCGTATCCTTTCCAGTCCAGTAGCTTGAAAACGTCTTCCAATGCAGCGGTGAAGAGTTTCGGGGATATAACGTCACCCTGTCTTACACCTCTCTGCAGTTGGATAGGTTTCGAGCTCTGGTTCTGTACTCGGATAGCCATCGTAGCCCTACTGTACAAACACTTCAGCACTTCGATATACCGACAGTCAACTTGGCACCGCTGAAGGGACTGTAGCACCGCCCAAATTTCGACGGAATCAAAGGCTTTCTCATAGTCCACATACGCCAGGCAAAGTGGCAGATTGTACTCTTCAGTCTTCTGTACAATCTGCCGCAGGGTATGTATGTGGTCTATGGTACTGATTAAGTTGAAAGTATTCATAAGCTACTTAACGATTCAATAGTTTTTTAATGATTTTATTACTGTGTCTTAATAAAAATAATAATGCAATTTTATAAATTAAGTTACGTATGCACTTAAATACTTCAATTAAGTCACAAGACGATTTTATATTATAAATAAATTTTATTACCATGAATATTACCGAAAAATTAAATAATATGATATATTACATGTTTATATATTTAAATTTACCATGTCAATAAATTTTTCATATTTTGTTGTTGTAACACATCAGTAATAGATTCCGCTGTTTTTTTCGGTATCAAAATTTCATTCAGGTAGCAAGGTCAATATTGCATACATTAAGTATGCAAGATTGACAAAGGTCAACAAACAATTCGCTATTGTCATGTCTATTTTTTACTTTCCAAAATACAATGAATTTAAAGTTATATTACGATAAATTAACACTGTTTTGTTTTAAATATTTAAATAAATTAATGTTTTGTTACATGTATTAACTTAATAGATATTTGAGTGATTTTTTAAATTATTGTTTGTATACAATATAATTAACATCATAATATTTTTAACAACATTCGATGTCCAAGCGCCAATGCATTTTGGATGTACCTATGTAGTAGGTAGTAGTTATAACTATAAACGATAACGATAATACTATTTAAACATCTGTGTAAATTGAACGTTTAAAATTATCCTTTTAAGGTAAATTTTACTTGTTATCTTAAAATTAGGCGTGAACCACACCGTGTGATCATAGTCAGATATAATTGCAAACGTTGCCTTATGCGTGCGTACTTTGGAATTTAAAACAAAGTTGTCTCAATTTGCTTGCGCTGCTTGGATTACAATTTGTATTTTTATTTGTGTGTTGCTATGTTATTGACAACGATTATGTTGCTTAACATTGACTTCTTTGTTCTGTTCATCTTAATGTCAAATCATAAACTGTTAACTATTATAATTTACTATTTTCTGGGAAAACAGTACTTATCTGAGTAGATAATGAAAATATTTTCTTCGCTTATTACTATCTTGAAACTCATTATATGTATAATATTGTATACAATAAATCGATTATTCTTGTGCCATTATTGTGAGTCTCAATCCCTGACTGACTCTGTAACTGAATATTATATGAGACTATTTTATGATATATAGTAAAAGATGTGCTTAAATTTATGGCTAAGTTACGGAACACAAAATTATAAATGAAAATATTGATAGTTTATAGTTCTGAGAGTAAGGTAAAAAAAAATATCTGAGGTTAGCATAACCTCATACAATCGACCTGATTAGCTGAGAGTTTGAAGAAACCTAATAATCAATTAATTTTTAAGGTTGTTCGGATACTACAAAATGCGGGATGGGTTTTAATGTATTAGTAATGATGATTTCTTAAATTTACGCGAACACTACGCATTGAATAAAACTATTATTTACGGATTTTATCGCGTTTAATTACTTTAATTTATTTTTATTATTATCCCGACGTTTCGGGTGCTGTACAGCGCCCATGGTCACGGGGGGGACTGAGATGTTTGACGTCCCAATGTCATAGTTGGTCCGGCTACCTTCAGTTTTTTAATATTAATTTTTGGTCCGATTTACGCAAAACGAGCTTATAGTATCATGAAGTCTTGCAGTGGTATGCTTGGGTTTGGGTTTAATTTTGTTAATTATAGGATCCCAAGCAGATGGTAGCACCCAACCATCTTCTCTATTGAAATTTGGACGTTTTTTAATTTCAATAGCCTCGCGTATCATCCTTGGTAGGAATCGGTGTTCTTTTGCGAGAATTTGTGGTTTATCAAATCTAATGTAATGGTGGGGACGATCTTGAACATGTTCGCAGACTGCAGACTTCCCGGAGCGTCGGTGCTTCACATCATCTATATGTTCCTTCACGCGGGTTTTTATAGATCTCTTTGTTTGACCTATGTAAGAGAGACCACATTCACAATCTAGCTTGTACACACCTGCATCTTGTAGAGGAATATTACATTTGATGGATGGTAAAAATTGACTAATCTTCTTCAGCGGCTTGTAGTATGTCTTAATGGACGCTCGCTTCAAGATGTAGCCAATCTTGTCCGTGACTCCTCTAACATATGGTAGTAGAGCAGGCACGCGCTCGACTGTGGCCGGCTTCACTCGTTCACTGTGACGTAGGTGCGGGACCCGAAGCTTGTTGTCTTGCAATACTTGCTTGACGTGCTGAAGCTCCTCGGCCAGATGTTTTCTGTCACAGATCCCTCGTGCTCTCTGAAACAAAGATTTACCCACGGTAGCTAACTGTGAAGGATGATGGTGAGATTCACCATTTAGATATCGGTTGGTATGGGTCTTTTTCCTATACACAGTGTGACCAATAGTGTTATCAGGATTTCGGATGACTAAAACATCTAGGAAAGCTAAAGAATTATTTGCCTCTAACTCCATTGTGAATTGTATTTTAGAGTTTATGGAGTTAAGGTGGTCTAAAAATGCAGTTACTTTGTCAGATGGTAAAATTGTGAAAGTGTCGTCTACGTACCGCTTGTAGAACCTTGGATTTACAGGAACAGTAAGAAGGGCTTTCTCCTCAAAGTCCTCCATGAATATGTCGGCGACTATGGGAGACACAGGTGAGCCCATCGCCACACCATCTACTTGCTTGTAGAACTCCTCCTTCCACAATAGATAGCCAGATGTGAGGCAATGTTCAAGTAGTATTGCATATTCTTGAGGCATGTTATTTTCTTCTAGCTTCCTAGTTACAATTGAGATGCAGTCCACAATAGGTAGGCATGTAAATAGTGACTGAACATCAAAACTGACCATAGTTTCATTGTTAGCGAGATGTAGGTCTTTTATCTCACTCACAAAATGGTATGAATCCTTTGTGTGTGCTCTGGTATGTCCTCTTAGTGGTGATAGTATTTTTGCTAAGTATTGTGCCAGCTTATAAGTTGGTGAATCGATCTGGCTCACTATGGGACGTAGTGGAGCATTTGGTTTGTGTATCTTCGGTAACCCATACAACCTCGGTGGTTTGACACATGATGGTATTAGCGAATTCACGTCGAGATTTAATTTTTCGGAGTATTTCTTTATTAAATCGCTAGTTGTTTTAAGCGTGTTAGTTGTAGGGTCTGTTTTGACCTTTTTTATATGTACTTTCGTCCGATAAAAGTTGTTGTATTTTAAAATTATATTCCGACGCGTCCATTACTACCGTAGCATTTCCTTTATCCGCGCGGAGAATCGTGAGTTCTGGTCTGTTCCGTAAGTTATTTAGCGCTGTAAATTCGTCTTTGGGAAGGTTTGGTTTCGGCACTGAACTACGACGTAACAAGGACGAAATATCTTGACGTATGGCCTCCAAATCTTCCTTACCAATATTATTCTTAAACAGACAATCCTCAACACTGCAGATAATTTCTTCGTACGGGATTTTTCGCGGAGTTAATGCAAAATTCATTCCCTTCGCTAATACTTTCATTGTCGGTTCGTCCAGTGTATGTTTTGACAAATTATAGACAGTGCGTTGTTTATAGTTTGTGTCTATAGTCAACGGTTGTTTATTGTTCTGGCGTTGACTTGGATGTTTGGCATTTGATTTGATCGTTAATTTTTGGTATTTTTCTATTTGTTTATTTTTGCATTCATTGTATTTTGATGTTTCTCGTTTGTTTAAAGTTTCGATGCAATTATTAAAATCAAATGTCGTTAAAATTGTCTTTAGTTCACTGGACAAATTGTCTATGGTGTTGTTTATGAAATGTAAATCGAACCGTTTCTGCTGAATCACCGTCCGTAACAACTTTTTACTTGCCTGATTTAAGATCTTAGCGCTTCCTCGAATGTCCTTCTTTGTTGATATTTTAACACACGTAGGAATGAGATTATGGTCTCTGCATCTCTTCAAGAAATTTAAAGATGTTATATATCTTGCGCGCTTGGTTTTAAGATCTTCTAATCGGCGAATTTTATTTGCTATTACCAGTCCGTACTGGTTCACATAATGATTTCTTAAATTTACGCGAACACTACACATTGAATAAAACTATTATTTACGGATTTTATCGCGTTTAATTACTTTAATTTATTTTTATTATTATCCCGACGTTTCGGGTGCTTTACAGCGCCCATGGTCACGGGGGGGACTGAGATGTTTGACGTCCCAATGTCATAGTTGGTCCGGCTACCTTCAGTTTTTTAATATTAATTTTTGGTCCGATTTACGCAAAACGAGCTTATAGTATCATGAAGTCTTGTAGTGGTATGCTTGGGTTTGGGTTTAATTTTGTTAATTATAGGATCCCAAGCAGATGGTAGCACCCAACCATCTTCTCTATTGAAATTTGGATGTTTTTTAATTTCAATAGCCTCGCGTATCATCCTTGGTAGGAATCGGTGTTCTTTTGCGAGAATTTGTGGTTTATCAAATCTAATGTAATGGTGGGGACGATCTTGAACATGTTCGCAGACTGCAGACTTCCCGGAGCGACGGTGCTTCACATCAGCTATATGTTCCTTCACGCGGGTTTTTATAGATCTCTTTGTTTGACCTATGTAAGAGAGACCACATTCACAATCTAGCTTGTACACACCTGCATCTTGTAGAGGAATATTACATTTGATGGATGGCAAAAATTGACTAATCTTCTTCAGCGGCTTGTAGTATGTCTTAATGGACGCTCGCTTCAAGATGTAGCCAATCTTGTCCGTGACTCCTCTAACATATGGTAGTAGAGCAGGCGCGCGCTCGACTGTGGCCGGCTTCACTCGTTCACTGTGACGTAGGTGCGGGACCCGAAGCTTGTTGTCTTGCAATACTTGCTTGACGTGCTGAAGCTCCGCGGCCAGATGTTTTCTGTCACAGATCCCTCGTGCTCTCTGAAACAAAGATTTACCCACGGTAGCTAACTGTGAAGGATGATGGTGAGATTCACCATTTAGATATCGGTTGGTATGGGTCTTTTTCCTATACACAGTGTGACCAATAGTGTTATCAGGATTTCGGATGACTAAAACATCTAGGAAAGCTAAAGAATTATTTGCCTCTAACTCCATTGTGAATTGTATTTTAGAGTTTATGGAGTTAAGGTGGTCTAAAAATGCAGTTACTTTGTCAGATGGTAAAATTGTGAAAGTGTCGTCTACGTACCGCTTGTAGAACCTTGGATTTACAGGAGCAGTAAGAAGGGCTTTCTCCTCAAAGTCCTCCATGAATATGTCGGCGACTATGGGAGACACAGGTGAGCCCATCGCCACACCATCTACTTGCTTGTAGAACTCCTCCTTCCACAATAGATAGCCAGATGTGAGGCAATGTTCAAGTAGTATTGCATATTCTTGAGGCATTTTATTTTCTTCTAGCTTCCTAGTTACAATTGAGATGCAGTCCACAATAGGTAGGCATGTAAATAGTGACTGAACATCAAAACTGACCATAGTTTCATTGTTAGCGAGATGTAGGTCTTTTATCTCACTCACAAAATGGTATGAATCCTTTGTGTGTGCTCTCGTATGTCCTCTTAGTGGTGATAGTATTTTTGCTAAGTATTGTGCCAGCTTATAAGTTGGTGAATCGATCTGGCTCACTATGGGACGTAGTGGAGCATTTGGTTTGTGTATCTTCGGTAACCCATACAACCTCGGTGGTTTGACACATGATGGTATTAGCGAATTCACGTCGAGATTTAATTTTTCGGAGTATTTCTTTATTAAATCGCTAGTTGTTTTAAGCGTGTTAGTTGTAGAGTCTGTTTTGACCTTTTTATATGTACTTTCGTCCGATAAAAGTTGTTGTATTTTAAAATTATATTCCGACGCGTCCATTACTACCGTAGCATTTCCTTTATCCGCGCGGAGAATCGTGAGTTCTGGTCTGTTCCGTAAGTTATTTAGCGCTGTAAATTCGTCTTTGGGAAGGTTTGGTTTCGGCACTGAACTACGACGTAAAAAGGACGAAATATCTTGACGTATGGCCTCCAAATCTTCCTTACCGATATTATTCTTAAACAGACAATCCTCAACACTGCAGATAATTTCTTCGTACGGGATTTTTCGCGGAGTTAATGCAAAATTCATTCCCTTCGCTAATACTTTCATTGTCGGTTCGTCCAGTGTATGTTTTGACAAATTATAGACAGTGCGTTGTTGTATTGTTGTTGCAAGACAACAAGCTTCGGGTCCCGCACCTACGTCACAGTGAACGAGTGAAGCCGGCCACAGTCGAGCGCGCGCCTGCTCTACTACCATATGTTAGAGGAGTCACGGACAAGATTGGCTACATCTTGAAGCGAGCGTCCATTAAGACATACTACAAGCCGCTGAAGAAGATTAGTCAATTTTTACCATCCATCAAATGTAATATTCCTCTACAAGATGCAGGTGTGTACAAGCTAGATTGTGAATGTGGTCTCTCTTACATAGGTCAAACAAAGAGATCTATAAAAACCCGCGTGAAGGAACATATAGCTGATGTGAAGCACCGACGCTCCGGGAAGTCTGCAGTCTGCGAACATGTTCAAGATCGTCCCCACCATTACATTAGATTTGATAAACCACAAATTCTCGCAAAAGAACACCGATTCCTACCAAGGATGATACGCGAGGCTATTGAAATTAAAAAACATCCAAATTTCAATAGAGAAGATGGTTGGGTGCTACCATCTGCTTGGGATCCTATAATTAACAAAATTAAACCCAAACCCAAGCATACCACTGCAAGACTTCATGATACTATAAGCTCGTTTTGCGTAAATCGGACCAAAAATTAATATTAAAAAACTGAAGGTAGCCGGACCAACTATGACATTGGGACGTCAAACATCTCAGTCCCCCCCGTGACCATGGGCGCTGTAAGGCACCCGAAACGTCGGGGTAATAATAAAAATAAATTAAAGTAATTAAACGCGATAAAATCCGTAAATAATAGTTTTATTCAATGTATTAGTAATGAGTAAAACGAGAATTTTTTTAAGAGTTGTGTAGGAACTTTGTCCACTATCTAGATCATGTATGTACGCGAGCGGTAGGTAAGCAAGAGTATACGTGAAAGATTTAGTACAGTAATTATATATTAAACTATATGAGCTGAAATTCTACAAATGTAAAGAAGGGTAAATTAAATGATATTTGCCATTTTCTTGATCACGTATGCACGCGAGTAAGAGAAATGGCACAAATATTTAATGAATTAGTAGCTATAATGCTATTAAGTAAAATTAAAAATAAATAATGGTCAAAGCAGTATAAAATAAATATATTAAGTGTAAAAAAGAGAATTAAATAAATATGTCTAAAAGTGTAAAGAAAAAATGAAAATAAAAAAGTATTGTCCGGACTATACAATTTTTAGAGATTTAAGTGACATCTATGTTATCGAAAAACTACACAGGTACACAGACGGACAAAAATTCTTAATTTTTTTAGGTTCAGTATCCCTTGTTTAGTCCTTTGACTTCCTTTTTTCAGGAAATATTACAGGAAATATTACAATATGGTAGTTATTTGAAAAAAAAATACTACGGCGTTTCGCTTACAAAATAACGGAGTTATATATTATAGGACACTAACATATAAAGAAACTACAAGTGGTAAAATTATAAATTTTGTACAACCGACTTAAACATAATTAAAATAAGAACATCATCAATGTATATAACTCAAAAGCTACCGGTCAGATATATATACATAATTAGTATACATGAGTACCGAACAAGTACCGTAAGCTGAAGCGATGGGCCGGCCATATAGCTCGAAGAACCGACAAATGATGGGGAAAAAGTTTCTCAAGTGGCAGCCTCGTACCGGTAGGCGTAGTGTAGGGCGACAACCCACTAGATGGAGTGACGACCTGGTAATATATGAAGGCAGTTGATGGATGCAGGTGGCTCAGGACCGTGCTTTGTGGCATTACTTGGGGGAGGCCTATGTTCAGCAGTGGACTTGTGAAGGTCTGTAATGATGATGATGAATGACTTGCGCTGTAATTATTCGGAATCGTTCTGTGAGGACACCTACTAACCGTTATTTATTTAATCTCGCCGTTTCGTCACTCGAGAACCTTTCTTCCCCATCGGTTATCGGTTCTTCGAGCTATATGGCCGGCCCATTGCCACTTCAGCTTTCTAATCCGTTGGGCTATGTCGGTCACTCCGGTTTTACTGCGGATATCCTCATTTCTGAGTCTATCACGCAGAGAAACTCCGAGCATAGCCCTCTCCATAGCTCGCTGAGCGACCTTGAGCGTCCTCATACGGCCAGCAGTGAAGGACCACGTCTCAGATCCGTAAGTTATCACTGGCAACACGCACTGTTTGTACACTTTAGTTTTCAGAGATTGAGGTATACCTGACGAGAAGATGTGTCGTAATTTCCCGAACGCTGCCCGGCCGAGTTGAATCCTTCGATTGACCTCTTGGTCGAAGTTGGACTTACCTAGTCGGACTATTTGCCCCAGGTAAACGTATTCGTCAACAACTTCGAGCATAGTGCTCCCAACAACTACCAGCATAAGTGTGACATGGATGGATTAGACATGATCCTTGTTTTGTCCATGTTCATCTTAAGACCTATCCGTTGGGAGACACCATTTAGGTCATTGAGCATAGTGCTTAGGTCCTCCAGCGATTCTGCCATAAGGACTATATCTTCGGTAAATCGAAGGTGAGTGATGTACTCGCCATTGATGTTAATACCGTATCCTTTCCAGTCCAGTAGCTTGAAAACATCTTCCAATGCAGCGGTGAAAAGTTTCGGGGATATAACGTCACCCTGTCTTACACCTCCCTGCAGTTGGATAGGTTTCGAACTCTGGTTCTGTACTCAGATAGCCATCGTAGCCCGACTGTACAAACACTTCAGCACTTCGATATACCGATAGTCAACTTGGCACCGCTGAAGAGACTGTAGCACCACCAAAATTTCGACGGAATCAAAGGCTTTATCATAGTCCACATACGCCAGGCAAAGTGGCAGATTGTACTCTTCAGACTTCTGTACAATCTGCCGCAGGGTATTTATGTGGTCTATGGTACTGAAGCCTTTTCGGAAACCAGCTTGTTCGGGAGGCTGGAAGTCGCCAAGTCTGCGTGCGAGACGATTCGTAATGACTCCCGAAAAAAGCACGTAGACGCGGCTCAGAAGGGAAATCCGTCTGTAGTTCTTCAAGAGAGCGTTGTCGCCTTTCTTAAAGAACAAGACCACCGCACTTCCGCTCCACGCCTCCTGAGTAGTGCCACCATGGAGGACGGAATTGAAGAGCTTCTGAAGGACTTCAAGTACCGGTGTTCCACCCGCTTTCAGAAGCTCCGCTGTAATTCCATCCTCGCCTGGCGCCCTGCCGTTATTAAGGTGCTGCAGAGCCATTCTAATCTCGCTCAGACTGACGTCCGGGATATCATCGGAATAATATCGGATAAGTCTTGCTCTTGGATCGTTACTCACACTTGCATGTGGCTTCAACGATGATGTGTACAGCTGCCCATAGAACCTCTCAATCTCACTCAAAATCGGTGTCCCGGAAACGATGCTGCGACACTCAATCTTCAGCTTTGACAGTTGGCTTTTTCTGGCAGACAGATCTCTGGCAAAGACTTTGGAGCCCTGGTTCCACTCGATCGCTTCTTTACTACGAGCGGTACTAAAATTGTGTAAGTCTCGCCGCATACATTTGGAGATCTGTCTGTTCAGTTATCTGTATGCTGTCAAATCTGTTGACGATTGCAGCCCCTCATCTCCCGTCTAACAGACATGAGATTAAGAGTGTGATCGGAGAGTTTTTGTGTTCTTCTGCGGCGGGTCTTGCAGAACTTAGCTTCGACCGCATGGACAGTTTCCACGAGTGTGTCAATGATATCGTCCACTGCATTGCAATCCTCTAGGCACTGAAAGCGGTTACGTAACTCGAGCTGAAAGGTTTCGCGATACTGGATTAGAGCACGAGGGGGACGGAGCGTTGACTTAATTAGACGAGACCTCTCCAACTTAACGTTTAGGTTCAGTGTGCCTCTAACGATTCGGTGATCGCTGCCAGTTTTCACTCTTGCGATCACTGAGATATCACTGAACAGTTGGCGTCTGGTCGTCATAATGAAGTCAATCTCGTTTTTTGTCGAACCGTCGGGGCTCGAAGAGGTCCACTTTCTGTGGGGCCGCTTCTGGAAGAAAGAGTTCATCATAAAAAGTCCCTCTTTCTTTATAAAGTCGGCCAGCTGCTGACCCCTTGGGTTCCGTTGCCCTATCCCAAATTTCCCTACCTTCAGCTCACCGTTCTTTCTTGTGCCCAGTTTTGCGTTGAAGTCTCCCATCAACACCGTGTAGTGGGTTTTGGAGGAATGCATGGCTCTGGAAATATCCTCATACATTTCCTCCACCTCCTCATCGGGATGTTTCGGCGTTGGCGCGTAAACCTGTATGACTTTCAGCGAATACCGTTTGGTGATTCTGAGTATAAGGTACGCAACCCTCGTCGATACACTCCCAATCTTTAATACGCTGTTAACGAGAGACCTGTGGACGATAAATCCAACACCTCCTTGGGACAGATCGTCGCCCTCCCGGTGATAGAACAAGTTGCCGGATTCGAGAATCACCGTGTCCTCCCCCTCTCTTCGGACCTTGGATAATCCTATAATATTCCAGCGCAACTTGTCTATCTCTTCTTCAGCTCCAGGATCTTCTCGTCAGTCCTCAGAGTACGTGCGTTAAATGTTGCCAGGTTGAGTCGTCGTAGGTGGCAAACGAACCTCCACCAGAGATTCTTAGCACCCCCTGCCCCGATGTTACCATGGTCGCCACCGTAGCTAGGAATAGCGGGGCCACCGGGGACTGGGGGCCGTCTATTTGTGTTATTCTTCATTAGGGGTATATTACCATAGCTGCCACGCTTTGCGAGCGGGTTGGCAACCGCAGTTTTTTTTTGTACAGTTGCTGGTATCAGGAAGATGCTGCTGCCCATCTCCTGCCTGTTTCCCTCTGTCGCCTTTTACGACACCCACGGGAAGATATGAGGTAGTGGATATTCTTGACCGCCACTACACGGCTAGCACAGCGCAAGTACATAAAGTTATATAATATTGCTTATTGTGTATGTGAAATATATTTATAATGATTACACTTAATAAGGCACTTAATTATTTATTTAAACTTAATTTTCTTATTTAATATGAAAAACACGGTTAGTATGTAATGGGAGTAAAAAATGGAATCACAGAGTGCTTTCTAAAATGGAATATATGGCATAGATGAGCATAGATAACAAAACATGAGTCTTCTTTTTGTCGCGTCATGGACATGCGCTTTATGTTTACTATTTATGGTAATTTGCTCAATGTCTAACAGCCTCTCCCAACTTATTATTTTCTTCCTTTCATCGATCCGGCTTCTTTCTAATTCTTTGTGATCGACGTTGTCTAATTTCTGGTGTGTTATTGCTAGTTGTAGAATTTTCAGGTAATGTAGTTTGCGTCGGTTCTTGTTCCTGTTGTTCTTGCATACTGTACTTAACAGGATTTTTCTGCATAAAGCAACACATCTTGCATTGTTTAACCATCTTTTCTATATCTGTGTCTATATTCTTCCACCACACATAGCTTCTTGCTAATTCTTTCATCTTCACGATGCATGTATGCGCTGTATGTATTTCATCTAAGATAATGGGTTGTAACTCTTTGGGTATAACAATTCTTATTCCATAAAAAATACAGTTGCTTTGTAAAGAGAATTCATGAATTCTCTTAGGGTCACTTCTACCAGATTGTATATCTAGGTAGAGCTTTCGTAAGTCTGGGTCTTTTGTCATAGCTTCTCTAATTTCTTGTAGTGTTACTGTAATTTCTGAGATTTGATTTAAGTAAAATACATCATCATCTGTTAGTTTGTCATTTTCTGCCTCCGTAGACTTATTTAATCTTGAAAAGTAGTCTGCATTTGCATGTTCTGTTGTCTTCCTGAGTTTTATATCATAGTCAAATCCTGCTAAGAAGTTTTCGTAGTGCACAAGCCTAATTGCTGTGGTAGGTGGTGTAGCTTTTTCTTGATGTAAAATTCTAGACAAGGGTTGATTGTCAATAATCAATATAATTTTTCTTCCATAGCAATATTGGAAGTACTTCTTTAGTCCCCATATTAACGCTGCTGCTTCTTTATCAAGTTGGCTATAACGTTTCTCAGTTTTAGTTAGGGGTATTGATGCAAATGCTATGGGTCGTTCAGTCTTGTCTGGCATAATGTGTGATAACACAGCTCCAAATCTAGTAGGTGACGCGTCTGTAGCAAGGGTAACAGGCAAGCTCTCATGAAATGGTATTAACACTTTTTCTCCACAAATTTCATCTTTTAATTCTTGGAAAATTTTCTCACATTCTTTGGTCCACATAAACTCTTTATCCTATACCTTTAAACGAGCAATTCTTATTCTTATTCTATAATTGGAATCTCGGAAACGGCTCCAACGATTTTCATAAAATTTTGTGTGCAGGGAGGTTTGGTGGCAATAAATAGATCTAGCTAGGATTTATTTTTAGAAAATGTCTTTTTTCCGTGTTTTAGGCAATGAAAAACTGCTAAAATATCGTTAGAATAAGAAGGTAAATTTTGACAGTTTATTAACCAGTTCAGTTTTTTCTCTTATGTCGCTAAGATCAAAAAATATTATTCGTATTTCATCAGTATGTAATTTGTATCTAAATATAATTTCCAAAACACACGAACTAAAAAAAATCGAGCGAAAAATACCGAGCAAAGGTCGGTCAACCAGGTACTCTTTCTGTAATAGGTTGTAAAGTGGATTTAACTTTGATGCTGGAATTGGTATGAACTGTTGATAATAATTGATCATTCCCAAAAAGGTACGTAGAGATGATAGATCAGTAGGCCGTGGCTATTCTTGATATCGTTAATCTTATCTTGAGTAGGATGTAATCCATTTTAATTAATATTATGTCCCAAGTAATTTACTGACTTTTGGAGAAATTGACATTTCTTTCAGTTTAGATGTAGTCCACATTTCTGTATTTACTCACAAACTGTTCTGATTCTTTGTAACAATTGAATGTATGTACTTCCCTGTATAGCTATATCATCAAAAAGAAACAGGGTACACCATCCATTCCTTGTAGCGTTTGATCCATGTACCGTTGCCAAACATTTGGTGCTACCTTAACACCAAACATTAATCTTTTCACTTTATAGGTACCCCTACACGTACTGATGGCTTGCATCTCTGCTGTCTCATCACTGGTTAACATGTGTAGATATGCTTGATTGATATCAAGTGTACAGAAGTACTTTCCACCACTCTATTTTGAAAAGATTTCTTCTATTCTTGGAATGGGATAATTGTCATTTTCAAGATTTTTATTTAAAGTTGCTCTATAGTCTGCACATAAACGTACCTTGCCATTTTGTTTAATTACGGGGACTACAGGTGTACCCCATTGTGAGTGAGTGATTTTTTCAAGAATGCCTGCTTTTTCCAATCTATCAATTTCTACTTCTACTTGATTTTTCAATGCAAATGGTACAGGTCGTGGTTTCAAAAATATTGATACTGCTTCCTCCTTTAGTTTAAATGATGCTTGGAAATTGTTAATTTTGCCAATTTCTTCTGTAAATAATTCTTTATATTTTTCTAATAAATTGTGAAGCTTTACTCTAAATTCTTTATCTTTTATATCACTTTCTTCTTTATTTATAGAGTTAAGGTTAAATTGTAACTTAAGTTCTCTTAGCCATTCTCTTCCAACTACCGGGTCTACCTTCCTGTCTATAGAATAATAATATTCATATTCTTCCTATTATTTCTTTATTATTATATGAAATTTGAATAGTTGAGGTCCCAAGAGGTTTTATAATTTCTTCGGTGTATGTTCTCAACTTGACTGTAGTACTTATTAATTTTGAATTTGGAAAATTCTTGTAGAAATATTCAGCAGAACATGTAGTAACTGCTGCACCCGTATCCATTTCTAATTTATGCAATTTCCCTTTTAATGTTAAAGATATGTAGAAATTGTCATCCCGTACATGGATGTTCTGTAATTTATTTATTTCATAGACTTCCTCCTCAGAATTACTCTCTAGTTCTATTTGAATTTGTTTTTGCTCCTTGAAACAAACTGATTGTGTGTGCCCTTTTATTTTACATTTCCTGCAGTATAGTTTGTCTTTTATTCTACACTGGTCCGCTTTATGGTTATTTTTCCCACATCTAAAACACTTAACATTTTTATTTGTAACTTCTTGTGTATTCTTAGCAAATATATTCTTTTTATACTTCTTTACTGAAATATTATTTATTTTTGACTGTATTTCTGATCCCATTTCTTTAGTTTCAGATTTGGATGTTTCAATAGCTAATGAAATTCCCATAATATCATCAAACTTTGTGGTTGATGGTTCTTGTGGTAGTCTTTCCTTAATTTCAGCATTACGCAGCCCTCGAATGAATTGTACCCGGAGGTGTGTCTCAAAAGTAGACTGCTTGCAGTTGTTGCAGATAAAATTGCATTTTCCTCCGATCTCTTTCAACCCTGCCACATAGTTTGCAACTGATTCATACTCATTCTGTGTTCTGAGACAGAACTTGTGTTGCTGTGCCACTTCCCCAGGTTTCGGGGCTATATGATTACCTAGGATTTGTACTAGTTCATTGTAAGTTTTTGATTCGTGTTTACTTGGTGCTGTAATGTTTTTTTAAAACTTGATAGTATTTTGGACCAATGCAATTTAAAAATATATGTAATTTTGTAGTGTCGTCTGTAATTCCCTTAAAGTGACGCAATTATGTAATCTTTGTAAATAACTCGAAAAGCTTTCATTTATTTCATCGTATGGTTGTAAATTTATGCCACTAACTGGCTTTGCTCAAGTAATGACTTTTGTAAATTAGCTTGCTGTGTTTGCATACCTCGCTATGTTTCCATCATTTGCTTCAATACTGTAGATATTTGTTGTTCCATTGTGAATTTTTATGATATGAAAATGGAATTGCGTGAAGCGGGTTATCATCAAAGAATATGGAACCTCTGGATAGAAGGAAAAATGTAGGTAGGGTGCACGTGGCTTTTTTTCACAAGAATGAGGTTCAATAGGCGAGGCACATCAAAAAATCATTCCGCCTGTGGCACCGCTCTCGAGCGGTCGTGTCCAGGTAGTCCGCGCTCCCGTCCCCGCACGAAAGCACCCCTCTCACCCGCGCGCCTCCGCTCTCCCGTTCGCACCAGTCGGGCTGTTTCCGTTTGTGAGTCATCTTTCTTAGCACCGTTCTTGCCCCCTCGCTCTAGCGGGGAGGTCTGAGCGATTGTCTTGCTTTGCATTGTTATTTTATTGTTATTGTTTCTTGTTATTTTTACTGTTTATGTTTCTTGTTACTATTTTGTTAATATTGTATTACTGTTTCTTGGAATAGGCGTCACTTGCTCTTTTCAGAGCAAGCCCTTTGTTCTTCTCAGGACAAAGGGAACCCAGTTTCTTAGAATACATCGTTGACCTCCCAGTCCATCCAACATGTCTGTCATAGACATAAGCCAATTTGTGAGCCACGTTGCGGCCTTGATCTATCAATTTGGCCTAAATCACGGAGTACCCGTCAATGTTGACGAAACCCTTCTCTTCAGGCCTTTTAGCGCCAACCAGGTCCCCATTTCCCCTCAGGCATGTAACCCTCCACCCGTCATTGCGGCATTCTTAGCGGAGGATGACTCCGAAGCCATGAAGCATTCGGACACCGTGTCTGAAACTTCATCCACCCGTAAGAGGTCCGCTCCTACTTCGATCTCCTCACCCAGTAGCTGCTCCTCGGACTCATCACAGTCTGATCAATCAGTTATTGATACGACCCCCTTCACAGAAGTGAAATCCAAGCGCTGTTCGAAACGCGCTGCGACCTCTCGCGCACCTCCCGCCCCCGCACCCCAGAACCTGCTCGCCACCGCAGCCCCCGTCGCTGCCACAAAGAAACAGGTCCCGCTCCCTGTCTTTCAGGGACAAGGCGCAATTTACTAGACTTTCTAAAGTCTGTTACGACGCAGGCTTTAAATATGACCAAGCCACCAACCTTGGTGAGTCATTCAAAATCGTTCCGCAGTCTATGGAAGACTTTAGAAACATCACCAAACTATTCACATGCGAAGGTGTGCCCTATCACACCTACTCTCTCCCTGAAGAACGTAAAGTCAGGGCTGTCCTCCGCGGAGTTCCCTTTGAACTCGCCAACGAGGAAATCCTGGAGGACCTTAAGTCCCAGAGATTCCCAGTTGAGGCTGTGCACAAGATGCACAGCAGTAGGGGCAAGAGGTACTCGCTTGCCCTCCTCATTTTGTTCAACGTGCCGGAGGCAAAAGATATATTCCGACAGGTAAACACTGTGTGTCGCCTGCCGAGAGTCAAAGTCGAAGCCCCCTATAGGCGCGGTTTTCCGGCGCAGTGCCACCGCTGCCAACTCTACGAGCATGTGGCGGCCAACTGCTCAGCCCCTCCCAGTTGCGTTAAGTGCCTAGACCCGCATAGCTCAAAAGAGTGTCCTCGGCGCCGTGATACCGAGTACCCACTCGCTTGCGTCCTGTGCAGACAGGCCGGCCATACGGCAAACTTCAGAGGCTGCCCTCGCGCGCCTCGCCCCAATTTCGGCAACAAAGCTGCCAAAATAGCTCCGTCAGCGGTCAATGACCGTACATTCCCGTATATACAGTATACACTGCTATCCGCAATATCGACGTGAAAGAGATCGCAATTTTAGCACGCAAACTGCGCGCTTCTCAGTCCCCGCAAGACCGTCTGCTCGCGCTTACCGAACACCAACACCTTCTAAACTCAATATAAGTAGGCTTCCCATTTGTAAGCTGCCTTAATTAGGCAGCAACACTTCCCAGCGGCTACTCGTCGCTAGCGCCCCCCTTTCACCCAAGGGGGGTCGCGTTCGATACGGCTTAGAGATCTCTAGTTAGACCATTAAGCCAGTCCCTAAAAGGTGGGGTTTAGTGGGTAAAAGTCTCCACATAATGCTTATAGCATACCACGCAGCCGGCTGCGTGGTATGCTATAAGCATTCCCCACCTACCCTCCCCCGCTTTCCGGAGGGTTGCCCATATTTGCTTCGGGCGCAAAAAAAAAGCTAGGCACATTTTTACTATGTCACTTGTAGTTTGCGTAGATTCAATCACGTATCTCGTCGCCACTATTGTGTATGTGAAGTATATTTATAACGATGACACTTAATAAGGCACTTAATTATTAATTTAAACTTAATTTTCTTATTAAGTATGAAAAACTAGGTTAGTACGTAATGGGAGTAAAAAATGGAATCACAGAGTACTTTCTAAAATGGAATATATATGAGCATAGATAACAAAACATGAGTCTTCCTTTTGTCGCGTATAGACATGCGCTTTATGTTTACTGTTTATGGTAATTTGTTCAATGTCTAACACTGTTAAAATCCACTCATAAATATTTTTATCCAGTATTTTCTTCTTCATGTATCTCATTGAATTGTTTCATATTTCAATATACGAATTTAGAATCTTTAACGTGTTTATTAGTTATATTAAACAACACCATTTTATCTTGTATAACAAAAATGTTCATGTTATTGGTAGAGTATTGTCATGTGATGAAGGTCACTACCATCGCAATTCATCGCAACTGTCACGCAATTAATGTAACAACGAAAAAAAAATCAGTATCAAGGAGATTAATCCGTAAGGAGCCGCTGAAAAATTAAGAAAAGAGTATTTCAACTAATTTCGCGACATTGACATTGGACGTTCAATTCCTGTTGTATTGTTGTTTATGTTAATTTTTTTGACACTAGGCTTAAGGTGCGTCTGGAGCGGCCCCTGGGCTACCATAAAGCCACGTATATAATAACGATATTAATACAACATTGAAATAATCAAACTTTTTAATTTAAAAAATTCAAAAACTATAAGTCCAAATTAGTTCGATTAACATTCTCAGTCAACATATGTTTATAACTATTTACTTGTATTGTTTATAACTATTTTCCTAAATTATTCTAGTAAGATATTAATAGATAGTGTTCTTATCGTAGTTATTTTCCGTATATAGCTATATCCCTAGGTATATAACTATATTACGGCTTCGACCATCTTACTGTGACATATATACATTGTGTGCTTCTATAACCCCTCGTCTGTCCAAACCTCAGATCATATAAACAACAGGAGATACGCTCAGTAGTTGAAAATGTATCGGAACCCGGTGTCTCCAGTTGGCCCCTACCACGCGCCAACTACTACATAATAAAAGCAATAGATACACAATCGCGCACACACTCGCATTTTATAAATCAGAACATACTACACAACCAATTATAAACCTTATCTCATCATACACAGCGTGCATTTACAATGCACCGTACAAAACTTATTCACACAAAAACATCTGTCGCTATCATTCACTCACAAAAGCCGCTGCTGCTTCACGAAACTATCGTGTGAGTGAGAGTATCAGTAAAACACTTATCCATTGTGCTGTTAGACCAGCTGATTCACAGGTCGATTTGTACTTAGTAAGCAATGGTTTTTGTTCCTAATGAAAACATTTGATTTGGTTTTTCATCGTGTTTCTAGTACCACGAAGTAATGTTTTAATAAATTGAATAAGAAAGACATTAATATTTTAGTACTTACGTGTGAAATGAGATGCCATCTTTCATGTAATTCACAATACAGCTGTTATTTTTGCAAATAATCACTGAACAACGCGGCATTTTGTCAAAAATCACGAGCAGTGAAGACGTCACAAGTTGACATTCGACTAATTACCGAAACTGGCATCAGGCCGCTTTGCGGCCAGATGCGTTCGCAAGTGCCACGCCTCCTTGCCATATCTCCTGTTGTTTATATGATCTGAGGTCCAAACGCTATATTCTGGCGTCTCAATAATATGCTCGTCTGTCAAACGCCATAATATAGTTATGGATGCACCCCGTCCCTCTATTTTAGACTAGTATATTATATATATTATATTGTATTATTTAGGCTAAGCAACAAAACTAACACATCAGCATTTTATATAAGATTCCTAGTACTTAGTTGATGAGTCGAACGTCTGCGTACGAACAGACTCTTGAAGATTCGATCATTATTAAAGCCACCTCCAAATCGGTGAGACGTATTAATTTAGTTGTAGTTTAGTTTTTAAAAACTCCTTTCGACGTTCCCGAAATTTGACTGGCGCAGCCGGTAGGATTTGCTCGTGAAAGCTGTGCCGTCTCTCGATATATTCAGGTGTCCAAATTCGCCTGGATTCGTGATAGCGGTGCGATTAGCTGTTGGGCAAATTCAAGAACCAAATAAATTTGTCATCAAGGGAAGTGGAAGCGGAAGGCATGGGAATAGCAGCTGGTTGGTGAGTAAAACTCTTCACCATCCTTAATACCACTATTATCCTTCACCTTTAAATAATTTGTTATTATTGAGATCGGACTTCTCTCATTGTAACGTATCTGGTTTTTAATTAATTCCATTTAGTAATAGACACTCCGTTACTGTAGACATAACATAACGCTGATAAGCTGTTAAGGGACGCAGAGTGCCTTTCGCACAGAGATTATTGAACGCTTTAAAAAAAAATAAGACTTTTATAAAAGTAATAAACTAAAATCTAATTAAAAGTTTACTATAAAAGATAATTAATTAATGTATGTTTTATTAATGCTAGAGATATAATACAGTTTTATTTCATTTATTTTCTTTTTATTACATTTACAAATTTTACAAAATTTATGGTTAGATTAACTTTTATTTTATAAATTATATTGTTATATGCTTTAGCGTGTTCTACTTTATATGTTTTGTTATTGCATAAAATAGTGCACTATATTAACTGACTCCTCTGACTCGTGCATTACTCTATAACGATGGAACAACCACAGGCAGCAGAACGACAAACCGTTGTAATTAATCCCATACCAACAGAAATGCTACGGCTTATTCCACTTTTTAATGGCGATAAAAGACAGCTAAATTTATTTTTGAGGAAATCTGAATATGTCATTCGTAGGTATAGGGGTGACGAAGAACAAAATTTATATGTATATCACTCCATAACTAGTAGGCTTACAGATAACGCGGCGTCGCTCTTATCGGAACGTGAGGATGTCGTGACATGGTCCCAGTTAAAAGATTTGTTAACACAGCACTTCGGAGACCCGCGTAGCGAAGAGTGTATTAGTATTGAATTAGAATCCTTAAAAATTAAATCCGGTGAAAGCTTTCAAGATTTTTGTAACCGCATTCAAAGTATTCGATCATTATTAATTTCAAAAGTAAACATATCCGATGATAGTAATCTTAAAAGCGCTAAATTGGCAATTTACAATAATACGGCCCTAAACGTGTTCCTATACAATCTTCCCGAAAATATGGTTCGAATAGTGAGGTTAAAGAAGCCAGAGACTTTAGAGGACGCGCTGAGCATTGTACTAGAGGAAGTTAACTTCCACGATCAATACAATATGCGAAATCGTGTCCACGGTAGTAGCGGTTTAGGTTTAAGGCAGCCTCAAACATCAGTCCCAACGCAAGGATTTAAATTCGGTGATATGCCTCACACAGTAATGCAACCTTACGGATACAAACCAATATTACCAAGCAATAGTACACCAAAATTTAATTTCGGCATTCAAAATCAAAGCCAATTCAGGATGCCTCAATCTGGCTTTCGGCCTCAACTAATGCAGCAGATGAGTTACCGTCCACCTCAATTCGGTTATCGGCCACAACTTGGCCAACAACCACAACAGTTCGGCTATCGCCCACAATTCGGATCTCAGCCACAACATTTCGGCTATCGTCCACAATTCGGCTCTCAGCCACAACAGTTCGGTTACCGCCCACAATTGGGCTTTCAACCGCAACAGTTTGGTCAAAGACCTCAACAGCAATTTGGCCATATGCCAACTACGCAATTCGGCAATAAGCCACAAGTTCAGAAACCCAATTTTCAGGAGACTGACGTTTCGATGAGGACAGCCCCTCCAAGGCCACAGCCCGGCTTTCGATTAAACGAGTTGACTTTAAGAGAAAACGACGGACAGTATTATGACGAGTACTATGACACAGACGAGTATGTAGAACAGTATGACAATGAACTGACACCATCCGCTGAGGAAACCATTGACGAAATGACTTATAACGAACTTACAGACGAAACTCAAACTCAAACTATCGAAAATTTTCACATGAAAGCCTCGATAGGAGACAAGAAGTTATAGAATTAAATTGTGATCCGAATCTCAAATTACCTTATATTTATATTCCTGAAATAGATGCAAAATTAATGGTAGATACAGGTAGTACTAGATCCTTTATCAGCCCCCGTAAGGCATACCAACACTTTTATCAATATATAACACATGAACCATTCGAAGTAGTCAGCACCCACGCCTCTAGTAGACACGATGAAGTGATACAAATCCCTCTACCACCCACCTTTAAAAGTTCAGATTGCCACAAATTTTACCTATATGATGTCGACCCTCGTTACGACGGCCTCATAGGTAATGACCTATTGAAACAATTAGATACAATAATAGACCTTAAGGACCTTGTACTTAAAACCAAAACAACTTGCATACCAATAGTTAATAATAATTTAAATTACGTTATAACACTACCACCACGATCAGAACAGCGCGTAAAGTTGCCAACGGACCAGTGTTCTGGAGAGGCAATCATTGATTACAAGGAGTTTGTCAGCGGTGTACGAATGCCCAGTGCATTGGTAAACTGCGTTAACGGTTATGCCACAACAGTCTTACAGAATGTTCTTGACAATGAGATGATATTAACAGTAACGCGACCTTTTACCGTTACTAAGTACGAGACTACTCAATGTGACATAAATTTTACGAGTACCTATGACGACATAGGGATCGATAAGATACTCGAAGAAAATCTACTTAAGCTAAGACTTGATCACACTAACGATGAGGAACGCGACAAAATCTTTAGACTATGCCAAGAATTTAAAGACATATTTTACTGCGACAAACTACCACTGACCTTCGCTAATAAAATTAAACATAAAATACGTACAAAAAATGAAGACCCAATTTACGTCAGACCTTACCGACAAGCACCAATGCAAGTAGAAGAGATAAATAGGCAAGTAGACAAGCTATTAAAGGACAATGTTATTCAGGAGTCACATTCGCCATGGAATGCTCCTGTACACCTGGTACCCAAAAAGTTAGATGCATCTGGTGAAACTAAATTTCGCATGGTTATAGACTATCGACGTTTGAATGACATAACCATCGACGACAAATACCCACTACCAAACATAACAGATTTGTTTGACAAGTTAGGGAAGAGTTCCTATTTCAGTACAATTGACTTGGCAAGTGGTTACCATCAAATTGAAATAGAAGAACAAGACAGGCAAAAGACAGCCTTTAGCACTCAAAACGGCCATTATAAATTCCTCAGAATGCCATTTGGCTTGAAGACAGCTCCTGCAACTTTCCAGCGGACCATGGATAGTGTGCTAAGGGGATTACAGGGGATACACTGCATGGTATATTTGGACGATATAATTGTATTTTCAACCAGTCTGGAAGAACATATACAAAAGTTACGGACAATATTTGACAGACTTAGGACGACTAATCTAAAGATTCAATTAGACAAGTCTGAATTTTTAAGGAAGGAGGTTTTATATTTAGGACATACCATTACGAAAGAAGGGCTACGACCGAACACTGACAAAATTAAAGCTGTGCTAAATTTTCCTATACCTAAGACAACAACTGAAATTAAAAGTTTCTTAGGGCTGGTAGGGTATTATCGACGCTTCATAAAGGACTTTGCTAAGATCACACAACCCCTAACTGCATGTCTCAAAAAGCGAAATAAAATAATCATCGACGAAAAATATATAAGTGCGTTTGAAAAATGTAAAGAAATACTTACGAGTGAACCATTACTACAGTACCCGGATTTCGAAAAGATGTTCATCCTCACAACTGACGCCTCAAATATAGCTTTAGGAGCAGTTCTATCACAGGGCCCTATTGGTAGTGATAGACCTGTTGCATACGCGAGTAGGACGCTTAGTGACACGGAAAGTAGATACAGCACCATCGAACGCGAACTTTTAGCTATTATTTGGGCTGTAAAACATTTCCGGCCATACCTTTACGGACGGAAATTTGTAATTTACACTGACCATCGACCCTTAGTTTGGCTTTACTCATTAAAGGAACCAAACAGTAAACTCACCAGATGGCGACTACGATTACAGGAGTACGACTTTGAGATTATCTATAAAAATGGAAAACAGAATACAAATGCCGACGCCCTATACAGAATTAAAATTAATGCACTAAATTCAGACGACGAAGGTCATTCTATGGACGTTAACTTCGACAGCAAAGAGTGTAAGCTTAGGGACCATTTAAAAGACGTTGTTAAGGAAATTGAAAAACTAAATGCTGAAAATAAAAGACATAACGACTCTACGTCCACTGTAATAATATCAGACTCAAGTACTGTTCCCGCGAGCCCTATGTCTCTTTCCGACATAATATCGATTAGTAGTTCAGAAAAGGTTTCCGAATACCCAATCCGATCGCCTACAGAATCTAGTAAATCACAAACTGTGCATTCAGCCGTAGAATAAGAGTCGAACGGTATACCAATATTACATGAGGCTATCGATGCAAAGCCAAATCAAATATTAGTATTTTCGTGGTTCAAAAATGAATGTCAGGTTAAAGATATTTCTAGAAAGAAACAAAAAGTACTAGAAGTATTTTTACCATTAGATAATTCCGAGTTAATAAAAGAATTTTTAAAGAAATATATTAGGCCTAAAATTAAATATTTTATATATTTTGAACGGGAAGAACATCGAAAACAATTTAGTAATATCATTATACACCTGTTCAAAAGGGACATGGTTCAATTTTTCGAATGCACGGAACGAGTAGTTTTTGTTGAAGATGAAAAAGAACAAAGAGCGATTGTAGTTAAATATCACGAAGGAAAGTCATGCCACCGGGGCATTAAAGAGACGCTAGTCAGAATCCGCAGAAATTACTACTGGGATAATTTACAAGAAACCGTTTCGGCAATAATAAATAGTTGTACTGCGTGTAAAAAAATGAAATACGACAGGAAGCCAATCAAACCTGTACTTCAATTAACCCAAACACAAGATGCTCCGTTTCAAGAAATATTTATAGACCTGTTTAACATCGAAGGAAAGCATTATCTCACCCTTATATATGCGTTTAGCAAATTAGGCCAAGCGATAGAAATTTCAAATAGGTCTACTACCGAAGTAGTCCGAGCTTTGATGAAGTACTTTTCTTTTTACGGAATACCCAAAAAGATAAGTTCAGACCCAGGCTCTGAATTTAACAATGAATTAATTAAGGAATTCTTAAGCTTATATAAAATTGAACAACACATCGGAACCTCAAATAGCCCAAACTCGATGAGGCTTATAGAACGCTTTCACTCGACGATTATAGAAATTTATAGATTGGCAAAATACGAAAGAAAACCTACTGATGCGGCATCAGTTATGACGTATTCCATACTAGCTTATAAAAATACCATTCATTCGGTAACAGAGCTTACACCTTTCGAGGTAGTTTTCGGACACACGGACACGGGTAGCCCATTTAATACAGAAATTGATAAGCAGTATTTCCAACACTTAGTAAGAGACCATGCAAAGCGAACAAAATTCTTATACAAACATTTAGCAGAAAGTATGGTAGCGATTAAAGAAAAAATTAAGGAAAAACGAGGCGGTGAAAATGAGATAGTATTTCCGTGTGGTAAGACTGTATTTGCTAAAGATACCAACAAAAGAAAAAGCAAAGATAGACCGCGATATGTTAAGGCTAAAGTAGTAGGCAAAGCCGAAAGAAATAAAGTGCCAATAAAAGTAGGTGAAAGAAAGACTAAAGCCCCGATTAAAAATATCAAACGCCCTCCACAGGTGGTGCATACTGATGATTGCGATGCCGATCCTGGCCCATCATCTGCAGTCACTTGAGGAGAACCCAGGGATACTTCCGGTAAAACAAGGACAAGCATATGCACAAACAGATCACTGGACTATAATAAAGATTTTAAATTTAGAAAATATTTATGACGACCTAAATCTAATTATGTCGTAATTTCCCGAACGCTGCCCAGCCGAGTTGAATCCGTCGATTGACCTCTCGGTCGAAGTTGGACTTACCTAGTCGGACTATTTGTCCCAGGTAAACGTACTCGTCAACAACTTCGAGCATAGTGCTCCCAACAACTACCGGCATAGGTGTGACATGGACATTAAACATGATCTTTGTTTTGTCCATGTTCATCTTAAGACCTATCCGTTGGGAGGCACTATTGAGGTCATTGAGCATAGTGCTTAAGTCCTCCAGCGATTCTGCCATAAGGACTATATCGTCGGCAAATCGAAGGTGAGTGATGTACTCGCCATTGATGTTAATACCGTATCCTTTCCAGTCCAGTAGCTTGAAAACGTCTTCCAAAGCAGCGGTGAAGAGTTTCGGGGATATAACGTCACCCTGTCTTACACCTCTCTGCAGTTGGATAGGTTTCGAGCTCTGGTTCTGTACTCGGATAGCCATCGTAGCCCTACTGTACAAACACTTCAGCACTTCGATATACCGACAGTCAACTTGGCACCGCTGAAGGGACTGCAGCACCGCCCAAATTTCGACGGAATCAAAGGCTTTCTCATAGTCCACATACGCCAGGCAAAGCGGCAAATTGTACTCTTCAGTCTTCTGTACAATCTGCCGCAGGGTATGTATGTGGTCTATGGTACTGAAGCCTTTTCGGAAACCGGCTTGTTCGGGAGGCTGGAAGTCGTCGAGTCTGCGTGCGAGACGATTCGTAATGACTCTCGAAAACAGCACGTAGACGCGGCTCAGAAGGGAAATCGGTCTGTAGTTCTTCAAGAGAGCGGTGTCGCCTTTCTTAAAGAACAAGACCACCGCACTTCTGCTCCACGCCTCTGGAGTAGTGCCACCATGGAGGACGGAATTGAAGAGCCTCTGAAGGACTTCAAGTACCGGTGTTCCACCCGCTTTCAGAAGCTCCGCTGTAATTCCATCCTCACCTGGGGCCCTGCCGTTTTTAAGGTGCTGGAGAGCCATTCTAATCTCGCTTAGACTGACGTCCGGGATATCATCGGAATAGTGTCGGATAAGACTTGCTCTTGGATCGTTACTCACACTTGCGTGTGGCTCCAACGATGATGTGTACAGCTGCCCATAGAACCTCTCAATCTCACTCAAAATCTCAGGTGTCCCGGAAACG
Organism: Parnassius smintheus behrii; assembly: GCA_036936625.1. Lineage (NCBI taxonomy): Eukaryota > Metazoa > Arthropoda > Insecta > Lepidoptera > Papilionidae > Parnassius > Parnassius smintheus. The sequence goes on along the minus strand of JAUPFT010000008.1, from coordinate 35,211,178 downwards.
ATGCTGCCACACTCAGTCTTCAGCTTTGACAGTTGGCTCTTACGGGCAGACAGATCTCTGGCAAAGACTTTGGAGCCCTGGTTCCGCTCGATCGCTTCTTTAATACGAGCAGTATTAAAGTTGCGTAAGTCTCGCCGCATGCATTTGGAGATCTGTCTGTTCAGTTGCCTGTATGCTGTCAAATCTGTTGACGATTGCAGCCTCATCTCCCGTCTAACAGCCATGAGATTAAGAGTGTGATCGGAGAGTTTTTGTGTTCTTCTGCGGCGGGTCTTGCAGAACTTAGCTCCGACCGCATGGACAGTTTCCACGAGCTTGTCATTCATATCGTCCACTGCATTACAATTTTGTAGGCACTGAAAGCGGTTGTGTAACTCGAGCTGAAAGTTTTCGGGATTCTGGATTAGAGCACGAGGGGGACGGAGCGTTGACTTCATTAGACGAGACCTCTCCAACTTAACGTTTAGGTTCAGTGTGCCTCTAACCATTCGGTGATCGCTGCCAGTTTTCACCCTTGCGATCACTGAGACATCACTGAACAGTTGGCGTCTGGTCGTCATAATGAAGTCAATCTCATTTTTTGTCGAACCGTCGGGGCTCGACCAGGTCCACTTCCTGTGGGGCCGCTTCTGGAAGAAAGAGTTCATCATAAAGAGTCCCTCCTTCTCCATAAAGTCGGCCAGCTGCTGGCCCCTTCGGTTCCGTTGCCCTATTCCAAATTTCCCTAACTTCAGCTCACCGCTTTCTCTTGTGCCTAGTTTTGCGTTGAAGTCTCCCATCAACACCGTGTAGTGGGTTTTGGAGGAATGCATGGCTTTGGAAATATCCTCATACATTTCCTCCACCTCCTCATCGGGATGTGCCGAGGTTGGTGCGTAAACCTGTATGACCTTTAGCGAATACCGTTTGGTGATTCTGAGTATCAGGTACGCGATCCTCCTCGACACACTCCCAATCTTTACAACGTTGTTGACGAGAGACTTGTGGACGATAAATCCGACACCTCCTTGGGACAGATGGTCGCCCTCCCGATGATAGAACAAGTTGCCGGATTCGAGAATCACCTTGTCCTCCCCCTCTCTTCGGACCTCGGATAATCCTATAATACTCCAGCGCAACTTGTCTATCTCTTCTTCCAGCTCCAGGATCTTCTCGTCAGTCCTCAGTGTGCGTGCGTTAAATGTTGCCAGGTCGAGTCGTCGTAGGTGGCAACCGAACCTCCACCGGAGATTCTTAGCACCCCCTGCCCCGCCGTTACCATGGTCGCCACCGTAGCCAGGAATAGCGGGGCCGCCGGGGACTGGGGCAGCGTTCGGGAAATTACGACATATCTTCTCGTCAGGTATACCTCAAACTCTAAAAACTAGATTGTACAACCAGTGCGTGTTGCCAGTGATGACTTACGGATCTGAGACGTGGTCCTTCACTGCTGGCCGTATGAGGACGCTCAAGGTCGCTCAGCGAGCTATGGAGAGGGCTATGCTCGGAGTTTCTCTGCGTGATAGACTCAGAAATGAGGATATCCGCAGTAAAACCAGAGTGACCGACATAGCCCAACGGATTAGTAAGCTGAAGTGGCAATGGGCCGGCCATATAGCTCGAAGAACCGATAACCGATGGGGAAGAAAGGTTCTCGAGTGGCAGCCTCGTACCGGTAGGCGTAGTGTAGGGCGACCCTCCACTAGATGGAGTGACGACCTGGTAAGATATGCAGGAAGTCGATGGATGCGGGTGGCTCAGGACCGTGCTTTGTGGCATTACTTGGGGGAGGCCTATGTTCAGCAGTGGACTTGTGAAGGGCTGTAATGATGATGATGATGATGAAATCTAATTATTGCTCAATATCGTAAACTCAGTAAACTAATTGAAGTAAAGGAACCATACCCTCGCGAATTTATAAGCGTTAAAACCCATGCAGATCACATACGCGATTTAACCGTTCAAAAATTTCAACAACTTATGCCGCAACGTTTTAAGAGAGGGATCCTAAATCCATTAGGGTCAGTTTTAAAAATTATTACGGGAAACCTCGATCATGAAGATGCTCTAAAGTATGATAAACTTACCTCGGAGCTAAGTCACAACCAAATTATCGTGTCTAGGAAACTCACCTTAGTCTCTAAAATGTTGGACAGCTTTATTAATGCCACTGAAACCTTAAATAATAATTCCGTTATGCTAGATGCACGCCTAAAAAGTGTAGAGACAATGCTAAATCATCTAACGACTAGAGAAAATAACTGGGTTTTCTCTACATATATTTTTGGATTATTTAATTTATTCATAAGCAATTTTCGAACCATATTTGATAAATTAAATGAAATAGAGACCGCCCTAGCTTTTAGTAGAGAGAAAATTTAGTGTACCCACCAACCGAAACTAATTTGGTAAAATTAGAACAAACCATAAGAGTAAAATCTTACCTTAAGAAAAACCAGATAGCATTTATAATGGAGATTCCGTTAACTGATAATAATACCTACAATTACTTTAAGGTTTATTCCGTACCTATTTTCCGCGAATCCGTTAACGAAACAATTACCATATTCCCAAAATATCCTTACCTCCTGGTGAAAGGGACGAAATACTTACCAGTTACGAAACCCTGTCGCCCGCTTGCCGCTGGTGATGATTTCCTGTGTACCGAAGAAAATAGAGCCCTCTACCCTGGACTTACCTGCATAGAACAGTTGATGAAATTTGAGAATAACCTTACTTGTTGCACACAACACGCTATTATAATTGAAGATGTCAAAGTACAGCAAATTAAGGCAGAAAATTGGATTGTTTTTACAAAGCTAAGAACGACACTTACCAAACACTGCGATAACGAGATCAGCAAGCAACCCATTTTTGGAACTTATATACTAACCAGTGATGAGCCCTGTGACCTGGAGATACATGGTACTTACATTCATCACCACCGTGTTTACACAGAATACGAGGCAGCACTACCAGTTCCAGTCATCAACTTACCTCAATTACGCTCAACTACCAATGTAACAAGTACACGCGTAATTAACATGAATGGTGTCAACTTGGACGAAGTGAAGTATATGTCAAATGCTTTAAAACACAGTGAAATCTATTACACAGATTCAAGTGTCTTCAAAGGAGAAAAGGACTCTAACTTCAGTGTTCTAACATATGTAATTTTAAATTTTCTAGCCTTAAGTCTCCTATTGTTTTTAATATACTTATTAAGAAAAAAATGTATGCCTCACTTCCAAAATTATCGTAAAAACATTAAAAATGATATTTCCGATAATTTTGCTCTTAGGGAGGGAGGAGTTATGGATGCACCCCGTCCCTCTGTTTTAGACTAGTATATTATATATATATTATATTGTATTATTTAGGCTAAGCAACAAAACTAACACATCAGCATTTTATATAAGATTCCTAGTACTTAGTTGATGAGTCGAACGTCTGCGTACGAACAGACTCTTGAAGATTCGATCATTATTAAAGCCACCTCCAAATCGGTGAGACGTATTAATTTAGTTGTAGTTTAGTTTTTAAAAACTCCTTTCGACGTTCCCGAAATTTGACTATATGGCGTCGAGTGATAGCAAACTATTTGTAACATATATATGATATATATAACATACATATATATATATATATATAACATATATATATATATATCTGTTATGCATAATCTGATATATGATTTTAATATACTTACTATATATATATATATATATATATATATATATATATATATATATATATATACACACACACACACACACACACCCACACACACATACACATACACACACACGCACGCACACACAACAGCTTGTGTCAGCCGAAGTCGGAACGCCATTCAACTTACTTTGTGCTGACAAGGTTTTAAGTTGTTGACGTCACTTCGTAAAGATAATGAAAAATCTGAATATCCAACTGATCAAGAGATAAGAAAAATAAAATCAGTAAGCGTTATTTGGGTAGCCTTCAAGCATAAAATTATGCAGCGATTATTAACAAGTTATCGTTCATTATCAAAATGCGTCAAAATATTGGGTTGGAATTGAAGATTTATTTACTAAAAATTCAAAAGAAAACTATTTATCAGCATCGGAGTTGCAAGTTGCGAAATTTTTATTATTAAGCAAGTACAAGAGGAGTTTTATCAAGAAATAAATGATTTGCAAGCAAGAAGCAAAGTAAATAGCAAGAGCAAACTATATGATTTGCACCCAATTTTGGACAAAGACTGAGTTCTTCGGATTGGATAGAGACTTATTAAATGATCATCTAACACCGATCCCAAAACTAAGCATCCAGCTATCATTCCGAGAGACTCTAGATTAGTCAGTCTTATCTTAAATGAAGCACACTAGCTCACGTATCACGGAGGAGCACGATTAACAACATCTTCCATGAGACGAAAGTACTGGCTCATCGGCGGTATCAGAACCACTAAATTAAGACTTCGTCACTATGTCTAATGTCGGCGGCACAGCCCTGATCAAAACTCATGGAAGACTCACCCTCAGCAAGATCTAATCCTTCTTTTCTAAATTTATTTCATACAGGCGATGATTACAGCGGCTTTGTATCCGTGAAGGCCAACAAGGGTCGTGGTATCATGACTACAAAGGCATATATCGTAGTTTACGTTTGTATGGCCACAAAACCGTATATCTGGAACTGGCATCAGATTTAATGGCATCAGTGTTTTTAGCAACTTTACGCCACATGGCAATAAGACTCCTGGAAGAACTCCTGGTCACAGTGGTCAAGACCGCAATTTCATAGGAACTAGTAATATTTTGCAAAGAGAGAAGTTAGCGGTTCAAGAAATATTCATCCAAAACTTTATGTCGGAAGTTGCTAGTTTGGGAATTGAATGGTACTTTAATATCCCCGCTTTGCCATCAACGGGCGGTTTATGAGAAGCTAGGGTTAAAAGCTCAAAAAATAAAACATCTTAAGCGAGTAGTAGACAAACAAGCGCTTAATTTTGAAGAAAACAGCGCCCTACTTCTCAACCAACCAACCAACCTCAACAGGAGGAATGTCTAAACTCAAGACCTCTATGTGCATTAACCGAAGATCCTAATGACTTAAACGTTCTAATACCTGCCCGCTTTCTTTCAAGCGGTCCTACGTTGAACATCTATGATACCAAAACTGATTTAAAAATATATGTTTCATTTGCGGTCGTTGTGGTTGGCGACCGGTTGGCGTACAGCCGGAGGCGCTGCAGGCGGTCGGCGCCGGGAGCTCTCGTGGAGGCAGAAATGTTGGTGCCCATGGCGGTTCGGGAGTCGTCGTGACCACAGGTACTACCGAGTGTCAGTGCTTAGTGTAGTAAATGTGTTATGGGCAATATCAGTGTCAATGTGTGGGTGCAAATGACTTTTCATAAAAGAGCGCGTATGTGTTCAAGCAAAACAGAAGCACATGGCCTGGGCTCAGATCAGTATACACAGTTCCAAACCTGTGTGTATAAACTAGGCTTAGATAAAAAATTGCTTAATCACCTTGTATATAAATTTACTAATCAGATAATCATTTGCACGGTAGATAACAAACAATGGTATCACCTTTTAATTAGATTATACCACACTAGCATCCATCATATCTACATATCTCCACTAAACTCATCTTTACAACCCGGGAATATGTACGAGCATGTAATGCAACATACAATTGTCAAGTCATCATTTCCCAACTTTGCCTCTTTTACATATTTCCGCGGCAAATATATTTTAAAGACAGTTCGCTTATATCATATACAGTCGCTTATATCTATCAAGTGCGCTACGCGTAGCCATTATCAGTAGTTCCAGCCTTTTATTTTGTACCTAAACTTATCCACAATATATTTTTATCAAACTTATCAAGCGCCATCAATTTATGATACTCTTAGCGTCAGTACTACCCCGAACAATAGGCCTTCGAGCCGGATTTATCAAACTTAACAAAATTTTGTACTAGCACGCAATGCAACGTACAATTATCAAGTCATCATTACACAACTTGACTTATGGTGTGTTCGAGATAGGGAATATATATATATATATATATATATATATATATATATATATATATATATATATATATATATATATATATGTATATATTTATTTATTTGATAAATCAAGCACGCAATTAAAATAAAACTTTATCACTGCCCGCGAATGTCCGTATCAATTCGCATCTTTCCCCTTTCCTACGTCACGGCGGACTTTTCGTGGTTACTAATGGGTTATCAATAAAGAATAAAAAAATACATTGCGAAAGGGTAAGAAAGTTACTTAGGTAAGAAACCTATTCTGACTATGATCGACTAACCATATTTTCGCTACTGTGTGAGTTCTGTGGCGCCCAAAGTACGCAACTTGCAAGGCCGTTTGTCGCGAATCGCTAATTTGCGAATTCACTTGGAATAAATAGGTAGGTAGTATAAACAACAAAAAAAACCCGAAATACTATTACTAAATAAAATGTGATCGTATTCTACGGAGCTAAAAATCTTTTATGTTAATATTTATGTTAATACAACAAAAATATTTTAATTACAAGCGACTAGGATAGGTATGTAAGTATGTAAATTTGGATACTGAAGTAAATATCCACTAAATTATGTAATAAAGTACTTAAGTATTACTTCAGTCGTTAAATTATTACTTAATTATTTTTTGATATAAGTAGCTATCTAACAAAAAATAAGTAAATATGAAATAAATTAAGCTTTCATTGTCAATAATTTCATTATGTGATCCTGAAACTAAGAGACACGCCGCTGTCTGGGTGTTTCTTTCCGAGGAGTTGCCAACTAAGGTGAAGAGAGGTCGAAGCATGGGAAAACAGATGGTGAACTCGTTCTTCGGAAAGACAGGTTAATACGCAACAATTTTTTTAGAGGATCGATACGTGGTAGAGCAACGCTGCATCTATATTATGGTTGTAGCACGAATCGGTTGGTTCGACCGGGGATAAACCACGCTCTCACAAAATATCAGCGTAAAATAGCAGCTTAATCCGGAGACCCTTTTTCACTGGGAACGAAGCATTCCATTTTAGTCCTCAGGGGTGACAACGCATCTGTGTTTTAATTCTTAATCGAGGATAAATGTAGACGTCTATGGGCCACATCATCCACTTATCATCAGGTGGACGGTGTGCTCCTTTGTCATCCTTAATCGACCTAATCGATCGAAATGACCTCCCAGGATCTTCCTTCACCACGACAAGGCCTTGTGCCTCCAAGAAACAGTTGACTACTTGGCGACGTCAAACGTGGAATTACTGGGTCACCCGTCATATAGCCCAGATCTTGCACCTTGCGATTTTTATTTATTTCCGAAAAAAAAAAGGAAAACTTCGTGGAAAACGTTTTATGGACGCAGAGGAAGCAGTGGCTGCATTTCGAAATATCGTCGAAGAGACGGTTTTCTCAGTGGTTGATTCCTATTACAAATATATTTTTGATTATTAGATTAGTTGAATAAAAATAAAAGAAAATTCTTCATTGTTTTAACTCCATTTATTATTTTTGTACAAACTTTAAATATATAAAAATAAATTATTCGCAGTACAATCAAACTTAACCATACACCAATAAATATTACATGGCAAGATAATTTACAAAATATTTGGTAATTTATTTATATTGGCTTGTCTGGTTCTAAATACAGTTAAATTAGATTTAACTGTAATATAGCATCATATCACTAAAACTTGCATAAAATTCTCTCACTTAAAACAACAGTAACGTATTATGCAGTTTTAAACAAAACTAGTTTTATGGATTATATCCCCCCTCCCCCTTACCATGGGTGCTATAAAGTGCTCGAAACGTCAGAAATATCAATTAAGTTAATATACGCGATATAATCAGTCAATACTAGTATTATTTAAAGGTGGAGTCTTCGCCTAAACATAAGAAATCATTAGTATTATGCAGACTTTTAAAATTTATCACAAATCTGGCCACAGTCCATTAAATAAAGCTAAGGACTACGCTATTGTGACTACTTAACCTTAATACCTACTTTTATCAATCTTATAACTTAAAGCAGAGTCCAAACCTAAATCATTATTGTCAGCTAGATTCATTCTTCTTCTTTGGGACTTATGACTTTTGCAACCTTCTTCTCATCCGTATGAAGATCACGGTCGTCCCAACCCCATACACTATGACTTCCATCACCCGTCCTCTTTACTCTCTTTTCGATTATGTCATTTGAAACAGTCTTCAAATCATAAGCCCACCCGATTTTAGCCATAGTATCAATGAATAGTTTAGTAAAGTTTAAAGAATAATTTCCTAATTCTGCGGTTTTGTAGTCCCATGGGAAAGTATGATGATAGTTATGGAAGCCTTCTCCTAATACGACTAAAGACACAGGTTTGGTCTCAACTGGATTAATGTGTCTGTCATAGGGCTTAGAACCCCATAAATGGGCTACGGAGTTAACAAACCAGGTCACGTTTAAGACGTACACATAGCGGAATATAGCACACACGAAGAACGAATTCCACAAAGTTTCACCCCAAAGTAATGGAATGTATGTAGGTAGAACAAAGCAAGCTAACGGCATGAGAGTCAAATAGTACCTGGAACAAAAGAATTTATGACTACTTGAAAATCTTTTTTCGACAATTTACTGTATAGACAACATTTTAATGAATAGTATTTCTATATATTTTATAGAATCTACTCAATTTTCTTCAACAAGTATTAGTTAGTTATTTTTTATAGTACAAGGATAACAAACGATCTCGGACGGCGGCTCATGGACATATACATCTTTCCTCGATTGCGAATCAAAATGCAGATGCGTTGTCACCCGTACGACTAAGATGGAATGCCTCAATAAAATGGATCTCTGGTTTTTTACACTCACTATACGAATAACAACAGCTTTGAGCTGCTATTTCACGCTGGTATTCTGTGAGAGCGTGGTCCTTCCCCGGTCGAACCGACCCATTCGTGCGACACTTATACTACTAATATAGCTGCAGCATGGCTCTACCACGTTAAACGACAATTTGTATGATTTTTTTAAAATTTCAATCAAATTCAGACAGCAGTGGCAGCCCCAGGGCTAAGCACTCGCTAAATTTCATAGTGCGCAGCTGTTCAGGTTCAAACTATGCCGGCATCAATAAAATTGTTAACTGCAACTTTAAGTACTGTTTTAACTCGTACTCAGCGGTAAATTATCGTAAGAAAACTTTCATGTCCGAAAAAAATTTTGTCGGTCACCAAACATTGTGGCACTTTCTTGCGCTGAAACACATAAAAATGAGAGGGCAAGGAAGGTTTAAGGGCAAGTAGCTTTAGGGCAAGGAAAGCCTGTTTCCAGAAAGGGGACTAATAAGCTCCTTTTTTGTTTTTTCTTTTCTAAAAACACATTACTTCCACACTAAGATTTTCTTCTATATGGTGGAAGTAGCAGGCAGCAATTTATTATTTACTCTTAATTCTCTGCCGAATGAACTTAAAACTAAGACGGCAGCCCTATCTTGAAAAAATTTAGTCTTAGTAGCTATTCAGCGAGAAAAGGCAGATATTTTTGCACAACATAAAAAGAGCAGTTCTTGGCAGCATAGTTTTAATTTTAGCTCTTTTTTATTTATATAAAAGTAAATACATATTTATATTTGTTATTTTATTAGTATTTTAATAAATTATTTTTATTGATTATTTAAATAAATTATAACCAAGTAAAGTATAAAAATTAAACAGTTGGACTTTTTATTCACATAACTGTAATTTTTTTGTGAAATAAGTTAAATTTAATTTAAAATTGAAAGAACTGAATCTCCAATCATGAGATAAGAGTTAATCATAGAATAAACGCAACATGAACACGCAAGAAGGATTTATTTTAAACAAAACATATTGTTACGAGCTTGAGGTTCGTGACAATAAAAATTGCCGATAGAATTACCTAAATTAACACTTTAATTTTCTTTACACAAATTAAAACTTAAAACAATAATAATTAAGCGCACTAATTCACTTTATTTCGCTCCGAAGCTTCGCTTGTCTCGCCGAATTCAAATACTTCCCCGATCGCACCTTGCAGCGCCTATAAATACACATTAGTACCGAAACATCCAGAACATTCAAGTAAATACGCGCACCAATCGACAAAGCGCCGAAAGTTCGAGTCTCAGCTTATAGAAGCTTAGTTCTTCGTTTCCACAACAGATGGCGCTGTCGGTTGAAAGATGAGTGATGTCGCTTTCGGGAAAGCTCCCCTCGCTCTCGTCCCCGATAACAGATGGCGCTAGTGCCGGGTACATGACGTCAACTTAGGCGCGTAACACTGCCCCCTCCTAACACATGCTCGTCCCGAGCATTATCGGCCCCATAATAACGCGCCAGGCGATCCACATGGGCGATCTTAGGAGTCCTTCTTGCGCCTTTCTGTAACGGCTCCGCCATGTCAAGGGCTGTCCTATCCCATAGTGCACCAACATTGTAGAATTTCGATACTCCTCTACTACGTGTCTGAGGTCCCTTCATGGCCGCACAACTTGTACATGTACGACACCAATCCTCGACATCGTCACGATAATGGACCCAGTAAAACTGTCTCGGACCTTCAGTAGAGTTCGTTTAACTCCCAGATGGACTCTTGAACGACCATTATGACACAGCTGTAGAACATTCGGCATTTTAGCCTTAGGGACAACCATTTGCAAACGACAGCTGTCTCCTCGACCATTGTCCCATTTACGGCACAGGACTCCATCCTGAATCAGCAAGCTGTCCCTCTGGGCCCAATAGCCTCTAGTGGTCAAACTCATCGCTGAGACGTCGCTCCACTTAGGCTTGGTAGCACGGGCCTTCATCCATTCCAGAATCGGCTTGATGTCCGGATCTTCCTGCTGTGCATGTCGTAGGCTATCCCTCCACTCGTTGCTGAGGTGGTCTGTCTGAGCATCCTCACGGATACCACTTCCTTACTCTTTTGCCTAGTACAATGTTTCCAATCTTCAGGACAAGGTCTTCTTGACAATGCATCTGCGTTGCCATGAGATTTCCCGCTGCGATGTCTGATAGTAAAGTCGTATCCCGGCTGCTACTGGGCGGTGATGTTAGCCGCACTTCCCTTCTGAGATCGTTCACCTTCCCTTTCTAGGGTTCGCTTAGGGCAGCTGGATTGAAGACGGCCCCTTTCCCCACAGCAATAGCACCTAGGGCTGTATCCTTTATTGTGGTCGCGAACCGTAACTGCTGCAACCTCCCTAGAGCGAGGGGAACGACGATCTTGCCACCGCCAGGCGGTGCCGTTAGCTGCACTACCCTCTCGAGATCGATCAGCTCTCCTTTCTACAGTCCGCTTAGGGCAGCTGGAGCGAAGATGGCCCCTTTCCCCACAGCCATAGCACCTAGGGCTGTATCCTTTGTTGCAGTCGTGAACTGCCGCTGCTTCAACCTCCCTGACGCGATGGGAACGATGATCCTGCCGCACGGCTTCCACCTCCAGTGCATGGGCCAAGGCGTCCTTAAGCGTCTCGTGGTGCCCGAGCCTCACAGCAGCTCTGACTTCCAGGTCGCGGATGCCGTCGATGAACGTCTGCACCAGGTTCCCTCCAATGAGCGCAGGTACAGACCGGTATGCTTTTCGCACCAGCTTCTCCACCTCTCGAGCCCATTGCTGCAGGTTTTCATTAACGCACTGCACGCGATCTTTAAGCTGCGCACGAAAGACGTGTTCCAGGGGCGCGTCGGCATATCTCGCCTCCAATGCCTCAAGGAGCTGCTCGTAAGTCACTTCTTTACCGAGATCTTCTAGAACAGTTACCGGCCTCGTCGCGCAGGCCTAGTGTGAGAGCAGTTACGGCCTGACTTTTATTCCAGCCGTTTGCCTTCATAACAGCCTCGAACTGGATTTTGTAGGCCGCCCAGGAAGAAGTCCCGTCGAACGGCGGCACTTTGAATCCACGTACTGAAGGTGTTGTAGCTACTACGGGAGGTGTAGTTCCATACCCCAGTTTGAGATCGTCCAGCGTTTTCTTTACATCAGCCACCACGTTGTCTACCCGATTGTTCACTTGGTCGATTTGGGTTTTAGTTTCCTTGATTTGGGTTTCAACCTTCGCGATTTGGGTTTCAGCTTCCGACAGGCGGTTGTCATGCTGAGCAACCCTATCCTTAACCTCCTTTATCTCCTTCCCGAAGGTAGCGTGAAGATCCTTCATGAGGAGCATTTGCTCTCCCAACCGACGGGCCTGTTCCTCTTGTCCGTCCCGCAGCTGATCTTCCAAACGACGGACCTGTTCCTCCTGTCGGCGGGCCTGTTCATCCTGTCCACCCCGCAGCTGCTCTTCCAACCGACGAACCTGTTCCTCCTGTCGGCGAGCCTGATCCTGCAGCATCACCATCAGAGCACCTAAATCAGGTGCTGCAGGTGTGGGAGCTACTGACGGGCCTGCAGCCGGCGGCTGGCCCTCCGACGTCTGCGTTGTTGCATCACCAAATCTTCTTTGGTCCGTCTCTTGCTGGCGTTGATTTCGGGTACGGACACCCTCCGTTTCCTCCTTAGGTAAAATCAGCATGATTTTATCCCACTTCTGACACCAATTGTTACGAGCTTGAGGTTCGTGACAATAAAAATTACCGATAGAATTACCGAAATTAACACTTTAATTTTCTTTACACAAATTCTTAAAACACTAATAATTAAGCACACTAATTCACTTTATTTCGCTCCGAAGCTTCGCTTGTCTCGCCGAATTCAAATACTTCCCCGATCGCACCTTGCAGCGCCTATAAATACACACTAGTACCAAAACATCCAGAACATTCAAGTAAATACGCGCACACTAGTCTCAGCTTCTAGAAACTTAATTCTTCGTTTCAACAACAGACGGCGCTGTCGGTTGAAAGATTAGTGATGTCGTTTTCGGAAAAGCTCCCCTCGCTCTCGTCCCCGACAACAGATGGCGCTAGTGCCGGGTACATGAAGTCAAGATAGGCGCGTAACAATATTTAAATAAACAATTATTCACTTAAGTGTTCTCACTACCAAGGGTTAATAAAAAACCTTGTAGTTTCCGATAGGTAAAAATAATGTTACACATCAAGGCAGACTATAAGTCCATCAAAAGCTTGGGAAAAACTGGCCTTGCTTTTTGCACATTCTAAACATAAAACGTAGCAGAGTCAGTGAGCGCGGAGCCGATATTCTCTGGTAATGTTCTTCTGGTCTGGTAATACCCCTCATTACTATGAACGTTACTTCTATTTGAGTTCTAATTGAATTATAACATATTGAGAACTAAACCAAAGAGTTTTAGTACTTCGAATATCAATCAATGTTTTTATGACAGGATTAATTTACCAGGAATGTAAGCAAAAATAAACTCACTTCTTTTGAAAACGGAGTACGGGATCAGCCCAAAGATCGCCCATATCGAGTGTCTTGCCCTTAGCTTTTATTTGAGGGTGCTTTTTCACTAAGAGCCATCCAACGTGGGAGAAAAAGAAGCCACGTGTTGCGTTGTGAGGATCAGCGTCCGTTTCAGAATATTTGTGATGCATCCGGTGGTCTCGAGCCCAATCCAATACAGAGTCCTAAACACACAAAATTATAATATTGCGTTATTTAGGCCACACAACCAGATTACATAATGTACGTACATTATTTATTTTATTTAAAGTTCTTTTATTAATATGTTAGAGAATACAACTTATCAAGATCACGTACACTCAAAATATGCTGAATATTTTTATTACCATCTGGAAAAAATCTGCTGTTACAGGAGAACGGAAAGCCTATTGCACTGATATTATACATTTTTTATTTTATTTTATATTTAAATATTACAAAATTGATCTATCAATAAATACTACTCTGTATGTGTGTACTCGGAAAAAAGATCAGTGATCACAATTAAAACAAAGGGTAAAACAAGATCAAGAACAAACAAGATTTGTAATAATATTTACTTTCCTTCTTCAGGCTTTTAAGCGGTCAGGCTTCTTTTATTCTAAGGATTTCGTCTGAGTTGTTACCATACCTTCCCAACAACTCCGATGAAATTTTTATCTGAGTCTTTTCTGCTGTCAAATAGCATGGGTCAACCCATTTGCTGAGTACCAGTTCTTAGTATTCCAGCATGACAATGCATTTCTTTTTTTGCTTAAAAATAGTTGTACATTTACTACCAAGTGAACTGTAAGCTCATATGTCACTCTAATCTTCTCTATAATATCGACGCTGGAAATAAAAAGTTACCAAGCGACATTTGGGTCGATATTGAGTTATACTTTCATGCTCCTGCGATGAGTTTTATGAGGCTTAGTATTTTAAATTTCACAGATTTTTTGAAGTTTTCGGCGACAAACCGACGAAAAATATAGTTATTTCAAAAAATTACGGTTAAGGCATTTTGTAGTCTACTGTATATGTCATTAGTAAATTCAACCTGTTTTTGGTGTAAAATATTTACCTAAACTTACGAAAAAATAGCAATTTATTTAGTTAAATCTTCCTGTCTAAATTTTTCCCCCTCTGCATCTAACCTTTTTATATGTCCTTTAATATTAGTTATTTGTCATTTAGATATTTTTACTAGGTCCAATTAACGAAAAGATCGTCATTTAGTGATAGTTTTACTTCCTGTTAATTTGTCGGCTAGATAAATGTGACCTGCCGTTCTCTAATATTTTTGGTGTTAACATATCTCTTCCAGGGAGATTTATAATTAAAATTTGGTTGATCATTTCGCGTTAATATTGCACCATCGTGTGATTAGGCTCTGATTTAATATTTATGTGACCGTTAGTTTGGACATTGCGAAGGCCTTCGATCGGGTTTGGCACAAAGCGCTTCTTTCGAAGCTCCCTTCCTATGGGCTTCCCGAGAAATTGTGCAATTGGATCACCAGCTTTCTTGCAGATCGGAGCATCAAGGTCGTTGTAGACGGTGCAAGCTCCGATTGCAAGCCTATTAATGCTGGTGTTCCACAGGGCTGCGTGCTATCGCCAACGCTGTTTCTTCTGCATATCAATGATATGTTGCATACCCGTAACATTATTGCTATGCAGATGACAGCACTGGTGATGCTCTTTACACCGGCCGAGCCAATATTTCTCGGGAAAACGTCTCCGAGTGCCGGGACAAACTTGTGTCTGAAGTCGAGTCTTTGCTGAACAGAGTCTCGGATTGGGGACGACTAAATCTAGTCCAGTTTAACCCCCAGAAGACACAAGTTTGCGCGTTAACCGCTAAAAAGAACCCCTTTGTCGTATCCCCTCAGTTTCAAGGCACTCCCCTTGTTGCCTCAGCCAGTATCGGAATCCTCGGCGTCGACATATCGAGTGACGTGCAGTTTCGTGGTCACTTGGAAGGGAAGGCCAAATTGGCCTCTAAAAAGCTTGGCGTGCTCAGTAGAGCGGGACAGTATTTCATGCCGGCACACCGCCTGCAACTTTACAAGGCGCAGGTTCGGCCGCACATGGAATACTGTTCCCATCTCTGGGCTGGGGCTCCCCAGTACCAGGTCCTTCCACTTGACCGCATCCAGCGCAGAGCGGCTCGAATCGTCGACGACCGAGTGCTTTCCGATCGGCTCGATTCACTGGCGTTGCGAAGAGATGTTGCATCTCTTTGCGTATTTTATCGCATCTATCACGGGGAGTGCTCTGAGGAATTGTTCGGATTAATCCCAGCCGCCAAATTTCGTGAACGCACGACACGGCAAACGTCCCGATACCATCCACACCATCTGGATGCTTGGCGGTCCACCACTGTACGTTTCACAAGGAGTTTTCTTCCACGTACAACCTCTCTGTGGAATAGTTTATCATCGGCGATTTTTCCGGACCGATACGACCTGGGGACCTTCAAGAAAAGAGCTTACTCCTTTCTAAAGGGCCGGCAACGCACCCGCAATTCTCCTGGTGTTGCGGTTGATCATGGGCGGCGGTAGTCACTTAACATCAGGTGAGCCGCATGCTCGTTTGCCCCCTCTTCTATAAAAAAAAAAAAAAAATTGATATATGCGTAATCTTAGATCCGAAGACATGTTTGCGGGCTACCAAATTACATTTCATTGTTCATTTTTCATTTCGTAAACGTGAATATATATATATATATATATATATATATATATATATATATATATATATATATATATATATATATATATATATATATATATATATATATATATATATATATATATATATATATATATATATATATATATATATATATATATATATATATAACGCTAAGACTATGGGATGTAAAAGGACTTACTTTACTTTTTGTAGATGTGTCAACCTCATCCATTTCTAAATGTTACCTGATAAATCCCCGGGTAGTCAATAAATTGAAGAAAATCCAATCAAAATAGACAAAATTATATTCCGTGGATTAATGAGCAGCACGGAAATTACTGGTGCATTTATTTATGTATAGAAGAATTATAATGGATGAGTAATATTTAGGTTTTATTGAAAGTCTGATTTTCTGGTAAATTAAAAACATGGGAATAATAAATAATGATAACCCGATGTAATCTCCAGAATGTCATGTGAAGGACGTGGAAAATTTTAACGTAACAGATATTAATGTGACGCCAAAGTACTGATAGTACTAGTTGTAACAAACGTTAGCAAACGCTAAGGTATAACATTATTACGAAATATCTCTGTACTGATGAAAGTTAAATATCTCTATACTGATGAAGATCATTCCAAACGACATTGTGTTTATCGCGCGGTCAAGGTTAATGGTACGTTGATAACAGTGTTAAAGGTGAGTGAATAACGCATGCTGCCCCCGTGCTCTTCTCAAATGAGAAAAATATAGATTAAAAAAATTAAAAAATAAATATAATAAGAAAAATATAGATTAAAAACTGATTATAATATGATGTCTAGTAATTTCCTACATATCGCCATCATTTTAAAAACCCTGTATGAGTTACTGCTGAGCTTAAAACCCTCGTTCTTCCGATGCTGATTTAACCTTCACCGCAATATGTGTTTGGAAATGGAAAATGGGTAAATGGGGCCCTACACTCTATTGTGAAGAGTCAGAATGTGTCAAAAAAGGCACGTATTCACAGTGCTGCGTTGGTCCCCACTTTAACGTATGGTAGTGAAAGTTGAGTGTGGCAGAAGAAGCACGAGAGTAGAATAAACGAAGTAGAAATGCGGTCGTACTGGGACTACACACGCCGCTACCACACATCAAAACGGTAACGATGCGCGATTACGAACGATACAATCATTCCACTCATTTCAGTAAATTGTTTGAGGGCAAAACAGTTTTGCGAAATGCTGTAGAGTGGGGATAGATATATATGATAATCTTTCAAATGGAACCCTCTAAGAAATGAGAGGAGCCCTGTGCCCAGCTGTTGGACGTATATAGGCTGTAACTTTAACTTTAAATTTCAATTAATTTGAAATATTCATTCCGGAGAAGGTTTTATGCATGTTGCCCAACTTTACATTTCTTCGAAATATTTTTTTTTCTTACATTCTCAAACATGCAGGTTACCTCACGATGTTTTCCGTCACCTCCGAGCATTTGGTGCCATCTAACCCGGGTCGTACTGTGAAACTTACAGCGAGCGCTCAACACCTGAGCTACAATGGCTCTCAAAATTAATTGTTATGAAGAAACAATTATTCGATTATTACATCTTAAATTTAATAGTTAAATCGAATATTTAACACAATCACATAAAATGAAGCCCGTTATATAGTATCTATTATGTAGGTTGAAGACTAACCTGAAAAGCCATTGTGTTAAAAACAGTCAGCATTATTCGTAAAGGCAATTTAGCCTTGTAAGATTTGTGTGCCCATAGCCTGTGTGCGCCTGCCGTGATGCCAAGACCAGATGATAGGTACAAAGCTATTGCTGTAAACAAAACGGGAAAAAATCGTAGTAAAACTAAAAGCTATTCAGCAACAAAATGCGCAGTTTCTAAACAAGTAAGGGTGACTGACGAGCATGCAGTCCTCCTGGAAAAATATAGATGTTGCGGACTATACAAGAAACAAAATGAATGATCATCCCAAAGAACTAAGATAGTATACCTAGAACCTACAGTAAACGGGGTATCCGATTGTCATCTATAACTATACAAAATGCAGCAGCATTACGCTGCTATTAGAAAGCGTGTGCTTTCCCCTGCCGAGCCGCTTCATTCATCCTGCAGCCTAATACAGCTCCAAGGTGACTCTCCCACGTAGCTACAATTTATTTCCCTTATAAAAGTACAGATTGATATAAAATATACACCATATATCATGAGAATTTAACGGTGGTTTGATTCTACTTGTTTAAAATACAGCTCTTTATTGAATACAGGTTATGCAGGACTATTTTTACAACATGAGAACAAAGGAGTAAGTATTAAATCAAATTTTGTGGAACTACGTATTATTATCGAGTAATGAAGGTTATTAAAAAGCTTTTAATAGCTCGCATTATATCTATGTATTGATGTAATTGAATTTTTAATTTGGTTTAAACCAACTTCTGTACTTCTTAAATAAATATAATTTTTTTTAGAAGTATTAGGAACAATAAGTTCAATACAATAATTTCAGGACTGTGACCTACATAGTCACCAGGATCATCACGGCCAATCAATGGATCATCAATGCGCGTTGTATAAGTTCTTTTAGTATGTGTTCTGTACGAATATTGTCAAATATTTCCTTATTGTAACTGTGTAAACTTGAACTTACCAAACAAACTTGTAAACCACATCGCCTTGAAGAAGAATAGGTATGATCCGTACACTCCTCCTAAGTGTAATAGTGCGAAGAGTATGACATTCCTCCATACAATCTCCCATTTTCTCTTTTCCGCGCTAGGAGGCACATGAGTGACAGTTTTGTCTGCATCAGTTTCGAACAGTGCCCAGGATACAGCTTGTTGTCCTTGGGGCGGCATCTCGTTCTTAAATAAAACAAATTATGTATATCTTTATAATTAATAAGTAATAATATATATTAAAAAGTAATTAAAATTAAATTTAATGTAATGAAATGTTACTATAAAAGATAAAAACCATTTAAAATATTAAGTGTGAGTAAATTAAAATTAAAGAAAAGTGGAAGTTTTTAACAGTTCGAAATAAATTAAAAATTGTAATAATCTGTGACAACAGTCTCTACATAGTATAAAACAAAATCTCACCCCCCCCCCCACACCGCCGCCGTCGTATCCTTAGATCTTTTAAACTGTGCAACGGATTGCAATTCGGTTTTTATCAAATGACGGAATGATTCAAGAGAAATGTTTATATCTATAGCACATGCATAAATTGTCGAGATCTAAAAAACACTCATCCATAGCCAGGGTGGATCGCTAGTATCATTTAAAAATCGGTCCTACGGAGCTAACCCTCTAATACATATGTAAATATAAAGCGATAATAACGATCACGTTGATCTAAGTCTGATTGTTGTTAATAATACTCACACTTATAATAGTACATGAAAGTCACAACTCACGTACAACCTACTACAATATATAGGACTCTTGAGCAGTCATAGGAATGTAACAACGTTTTTGGAACCACAGAGTTTGGCGCTCACAAAATAAAAGTGCACTTTTTTGTTGCGACAACCCCGAACGTCATTTGTACCCGAACTCGGCCTACTTTTTAGGTTGTTGTAGGAAGTGTCATATTTAAAAAATTTTTATCCCTTAAGTTTTATCTAAACGTTTCTAAATTAAAATCAGTAAACTATAAACTATTGATATTTAGTGTCAACATTTTATTCGTAAATTTTAAAATTAAAATAGATAAAGGTGAAACGTAAACGCGAAAAAACATGTTAAATACATGACATTCAAGTTTTTTTTCCATTTACACTACACTGTTATCTATTTTAAAATTTAAGAATAGAACTGTGATTAAAATTTATAAACGTCGAATAATGTACCGTGTAATTTCGTTCTAAGAACATCCACTATCCGTTGGTGTCGTAAGAGGAAACAAAACAGAAGGTTTGCAGCAGCGCCTCCCTAATAACGGCATAAAATTAAAAAAAAAACTGGCAACTGTGGTAAATATCCTCCTTGTGAGATAATCTATGGGGGAATCCTATGATCAGCATTGGATTTTAATAGACTAACGGAAACAGTAAATATTTAACGATCTGCTTTGGTGCCTAATTTTGAGATCCTAGGTAACTAAAACTAATTGCTCCAAGACTAATTGTTTATAAACGTGCAATGTTATGTACTTAAAATGCCTCTACAATGCAGGTGGAATTCTAATCATTTGTATCACCTACGGAGATGACCTTGAATCTGATTTTAAAATCTGAAACTTTTTAGTTGCATGTTTTTAAATAATCTGTATGCAATAAAACAAGGAGCACAAATAACATTCTAGACAGCCTCTCCGTGAGACCGTGGTAACTCAAGAGATATGCACTCGCTTTGAACTTGTAGAAGTGCACAGCAGCAAAAATGAAGAGGACTGCTCATATATCGGCGGTGACTTTAGTTTACGTACGTTTCCTCGTATTTTAAGCACGATTGGATAAACATAAGAAAATTAAAAAAAAAAAATAATTTGTAATGGAGCAGAAGTCCGTACATTATTAGAATTGGCTGCTCCTTTCTTAGCTTCTGGGTTTTATAGAGTAGAATAATTGAGATATTTCCCCAGTGGTTTTACCAGTTAGGTCTACTTGATGAGAAAATTCCCTGTAATCTTACTTGTGAGACTATTCGGTAAGACTTTACGTGGTAGAGCCAAGCTGTAGGTATATTACAGTTGTAGCTCGAATAGGTCAGCTCTACCGGGGTAGGACCACGCTCTCACAGAATACTAACGTAAAATAGCAGCTCCAGGCTGCTGTGTTTCGTATGGTGAGTGTTGAGAACCGGTGACCCTTTTTACTGGAAATGAGGCATTTAATCTTAGTGCTCACGGGTGACAACGCATTTGCATTTTGATCCTCAATCAATGATAAATATAGTTTTCTATGGGCCACAGAAGCCACTTACCATCAGGTAGACAGTACTCAGCCATGAATATTCAATTATTTTTACCAGACTACGTGGAATACATAACGGGGTATTCCCATATTCATGTTTTATATATTTATGTAGATGTGCATACGTGTACTTATAATGACGTTATAATACAACTATGAATAAACCATCAAACAAGTGATTATTAAATGTACGTAAATGAACTTATAATTATGGGTGACTCCTTTTCCTTCATTAATTACCATTTTACTTATAATAATGTTGCTTATTACTTGAGATAATGTTTGCTTAAATTATACATTAATTATGTTACACTTTAATTCAATTGAATAAAATAACCATCATAAAATCACGTGTAAAGAATAAAAATGCTAACCAAACTTTATAAAATCTAAATTTCAATACAGATTATGAAACAGTTTTGCAAACCCCGTTTAAAGATATAAATTATAAAGTACTGTAGTGCAATAAGTAAAAAAAGCTATTGACGCTAGAACTTTCTACTAACCAAGGCGTGTAGATCTACCAGCACGGCGGTCTTGCCTGTGATGGCTGATGCCCAGCTGATTTGACGGTCATCCGCGTTGGTAGGACTGCACCCAAACAAGAGTTAACTCGGCATAAACACCATATTTGGACTGAGGTGGTTAACGAATGGCAGAAGAGATGGATGAATGAGAACAAAGGGCGCGAGTTCTTATCCGAAGAGACGGGATGGCTCAAGTCTACCTGGATTGTACCGGACTATAAAATCTCCCATATTCTCGGAGGTCATGATTTAGAAAGAGACTACATCGTATGAGAAAAAGATAAGAGTGCAATGAGACTGTGGGAGATGTGCATCAAATCTTGTGAGGAATATAATCTATACGAAGACCTGAGAGTGACTATTATGAAAGGATTAATAGAAGAGCAGGGACCGGTGCACTACGCGGATCTTATAAGCTCAGGGAGAAATTTTGCCACTCTGTGGGATGTCAAGCATCGATGGATGAGAGGCGTAACAGATTCGAGTGGTCGCAAAACGAAATACGTAGGCTTATTAGTGTTGTCCACCCCAGGAGGGAGAATGCGAAGATAAACGGAACGAGTAGTAGACAGAAAAACGGGGAGTCAAGGAAATGCGCGCGGAAAAACCGAGAGCACCTGAGTGTAGGTTGTTGGACAAACTTCAGCGTTTTCTTCCGACAGAAGACAAATCTTTATACGTGATAATTACACTAAGCCATCGTTAATTTCAGAACCAGGTTTTTTGTTTAACTTAAGTAGTTTTATTACCCAATTGCTGATAATTCACCGGCATGGGTCATATGGAAAAACAGCGTTTTTACATACAAAAATAAGAATTAATTAGGAACAATTATTTCTGTTATTATTACAGCCCTTCACTAGTCCACTGCTAAATATAGGCCTTCCTGCATCCATCGACTTCCTGCATGTTTTACCAGGTTGTCACTCCATCTAGTGAAAGGTCGCCCTACACTTCACCTATCGGTACGAGGCTGCCAATCGAGAAACTCTTTTCCTCATAGGTTGTCGATTCTTCGAGCTATATGGCGGGCCATTACCACTTAAGCTTACTAATTCGTGCAGTTACGTCAGTCACTCTGGTTCTGCTGCGGATATTTTCACTTCTAAATTTATCGCGCAGAGACACCACGAGCATAGCCTTCCCCACAGCTCGCTGAGTGCCTTGGAGTTTCCTCGTACGACTAGCACGACGTACGACTAGCCACATGCACTCATCTCATTTTCAAGTTTTGGAGTATGCTTGACGAGAAGATGTGTCGTAATTTCCCCGAATACTACCCATCTGAGTCGAGTCCGTCGGTTGACCTCTCAGTTGAATATGAACTAACCGAGACAGACTATTTGTCCCAGGTAAACAACTACTACCTACTCGTCAACAACTTCGAGCTTAGTGCTCCCGACAACTACCGGCATAAGCGTGACATGGACGTTACACATGTCATCTTCGTTTTTTTTTCATGTTAATTTTAAGACCTACCCGTTAGGAGGCACTATTGAGGTCATTAAGCATAGTGCTTAGATCCTCAAGCAATTCTGTCATAAGGACTATATCATCGGAAAATCGAAGTACTCGCCATTGATGTTAATACTGTGTACTATCTAGTCCAGAAGCTTGAAAACGTCTTCCAATGCAGCAGTGGAGGGTTTCGGGGATATAACGTCATCCTGTCTTGCACCTCTCTGCGGTTGGATAGGTTTCCTACTCTGTTTCTGTACTCGAGTAGTCATCGTAGCCCTACAAACACTTCAGCGCATAAATATACCGACAGTCAACTAGGCACCGCTGAAGGGACTGCAGCAGCTTCCAAATTTCGACAGAATATGCATTATTACTCAGACACTGCCTTACATCTGGCTACTGATTACGACTCCCGTAAATGCAAGATTCTACAAGCGGTACACATTTTCACAATTATAACTTTAGATAATGTAACTGCATTTAAGACCATCTTAACTCCATAAATTCTACAATAAAATTCACAATGGAGTTAGAGGAAAACAATTCCTTAGCTTTTCTAGATGTGTTAGTAATTCAGAATCAAAAATATATAAAAAAGACCCATACAGATAGATATACTTAAACGGTGATTCTCACCACCATCCTTCACAGTTAGCTACCGTCGGTAAATATTTGTTTCAGAGAGCACGAGAAATCTGTGACAATAAACATCTGATTGCCGAGCTCCAACATGTCAAGCAAGTTTTGCATGACAATCAGCTTCGGGTCACGCGCCTAGGTCACAGTAAACGAGTGTAGACGGCGACATTCAAGCGTATCCTGCTGTACTGCCAATTGTTAGAAGTGTCACTGTCAATATTGATTACATCTTGAAGCGTTGAACATACTTCATGCCACCAAAGAAGATTATTGAGTTTTTACCATCAGTCAAGTATAATGCATGTATCAGGAGTGTACAAACTTGATTGTGAATGTGGTCTCTCTTACATAGGTCAAACAAAAAAGTCAATAAAAACCCGCGTTAAAGAACACACAGCTGATGTGAAGAACCGATGATCCGGGAAGTCTGCAGTCTGTACTCGTAAACACGTACAGGATCGCTCCCGTCACTACACCAGATATTAAAGACCATTTCTCGCTAAATTCTCGCTAAGGAACACCAATTCCTCTCAAGGATGATTTGCGTACTGCGTAGATCGGAACAAAAATTAATAATTTTAATCTGGTGATGGCAGTGGTTAACCATAACATTGGGACGTCAAACACCTCAGTCACTCCGTGACCTTGAGTGCTGTAAAGTACTCAAAAATCGGGAATTAAAAAAAATTTAAATTAAATTAAACGCGATAAAATCCGTAAAAGTAGTTTTAATCAATGTGTAGTGTTCGCGTAAATATAAGAAATCATTAGGCGGAGTTTAATCCCCGGGCTCCCAAAAACACGTAAAGTCGTTGGTTCTCCATCTGATCTCTCATCGGTCGTGTTGGATTCCCGGCCCGTCAGACCATAAAAGTGAAGGAATGGAAAGTGTACCTGTATTTTTGACATTCCTTGAGAGGGGACTATGCTCAGTAGTGGACTTATAAAGAGCTGTAATCATTTTGGTGATTAAACTGAGGCAGAAGGTGGCCAAAATCATATTTCTGATGAACAGCAAAATAGCAATAAAATCCTGCGGTTGCCAACCCGTTCGCCAAGCGTGGTAATTATGGCAACGTTTGTCACTTTCAACTCGCATCATGGGGATACCCCCCATGATGCGAGTTGAAAGTGACAAACATCCGAAAGATATCGAACAAATAGACTTTTACGTTTATGTTATTAATTATGGCAACGTTTGTCACTTTCAACTCGCATCATGGGGATACCCACCATGATGCGAGTTGAAAGTGACAAACATCCGAAAGATATCGAACAAATAGACTTTTACGTTTATGTTATTAATTAATAAGATAAGTATATAATATTGAAAATTGTTCAATTCGTCAATTTCAAAATATAAGATTTCCCTTCTGAGTTGCGTCTATGTGCTGTTTTCGAGAGTCATTACGAATCGTCTCAGACGCAGAAATGACGACTTTCAGCCTATCGTAAAAGCTGGTTTCCGAAAAGGTTTTAGCACCACAGACCACAAACATACTCTTTGACAAATTGTATAGAAGACCAAGGAGTACAACCTGCCACTATGTGTTGCGTATGTGGACTATGAGGAAGCCTTTGATCCTGTCGAAATTTGGGAGATGCTGCAGTCCCTTTAGCGGTGCTAATTTCACTGTCGGTATATTGAAATGCTGAGGTGTTTGTGCAGTAGGGCTACGATGGCTATCCGAATACAGATCCAGAGTAGGAAACCTATCCAACTGCAGAAAGGTGTAAGACAGGGTGACGTTATATTCCCGAAACACTCCACTGCTGCACTGGAAGACATTTTCAAGCTACTTGACTGTAAAGGATACGGTATTAACATCAACGGCGAGTATTTAGCTCCATATTAATCTATGTGCTTATGACAAAAAACACTTGAAGAGCTAAGCACTATTACCTTAATAGTGCTTCCCAACGGATAGGTATTAAAATGAACATGAAAAAAAATTATGTGAAAAATCCATATCACACCTACGCCTGTAGTTCTTGGGAGCACTAAGCTCTCTCTTTTGACGAGTATGTTTACCTGGAGCAATAATCCGGCTAGTTAAGTCCAACTTCGACCGAGAGGTCAATCGACGAATTCAACTCAGCTAGGCAGCGTTTGGTAAATTATCGAGACATCATCTCGTCAGATATACCTCAAAAATTGAAAACGAGATTGTACTACCAGTGCGTGTTACCAGTGATGACTTACGGAACTGAGACATGGTCCTTCTCTGCAGGCCGTATGAGGAAACTCAAAGTTGCTCAGTTGCCTATGGTGATGGCTATGCCTGGGATTTCTCTGCATAATAAACTTAGAAATCTGGATATTCGCAGTAGAACCAATGTGACCGAAATAGCCGGGATTAGTAAGCTGAAGTGACAGTGGCCACCCACGTGACTTGAAGTACCAACAACTGATGTGGAAAAACGGTTCTCGAGTGGTAGCCTCGTACCGGTAGGCGCTGTGTAGGGCGACCCCCACTAGATAGAGTGACGACCTGTTAAGATATGCAGGAAGTCGATGGATGCAGGTGGCTTAGGGCCGTCTTTTGTGGTATTCCTTGATTTGATTGATTGGTCTATGTTCAGCAGTGGATATGTGAAGGGCTGTAATGATGTTACATTTATATATACCTATTTCATAAATTTACAGCTATTAAACATTACGTTAGGAAATATATATCAACCTAATAATTTTTAATTAATGGTCACTTACGTTTGCAAATAACGTAACTATAAAGTTGTTATGGGACTAGATAAGACACAAATAATAGAAAATTACGCACTTAAAAATATTGTTATTTTATAAAAACTGCGAGTTTGTCAGCGCATGCTCCCAACACTTTTAAGAACGATAGATCATTATGAAGTTGGTGTTATTACTAAATGTGTGTAAAATACGGTATTACCTTCAGAATATTATTAAAAATCATGTTATTCATTGCTAGACATCTAACATCGTGGCAACCCCTTGCCAGACACCCTTAATGTTCATGAAATTATAACTTTACTAACGTTATAGTATAAAAGCTGATTTTTATATATAATACTTATGAAGTAAGCAAATTAATGTTGTTTCCTAATTAGCCAGACATTTTTGATAGTTCTAACCCCCTACCAGACAAGCATGTAGGGTAGCTGTAGGAGCGAGCACGAGGCAGTATGTGTATGGGTGGGTGCGAATGAGATGGCGAGTTTAGTCTACCGCGATCCCTCACTGCTAGACATGGCGTTAATGGTTAAATTTATTTATTTGTTAATTTCTTTAACAGATAAAATTAACAGTTGAAATACTACTTTTGTAATAAATATTTTATTTTTATTCGGTTGTGTTAATTTTATTGCTTTAATTTTACGGGTGAAATATTATTTCAATAAACATTTCTTTATACTTTAATAAGTACAGCACTGTTTAGTATTAAAGTCTTGTTAAGCTAGGCATATTTAAAGGTTTATTAATTCAGTATTTATATTATATTATAGTTTAAAATAAATTGCTTATCATTAACAATGCTTATTAAGGGGAAATATAATCTTAAATGGCTTATCAAGATCCTTCGTTATGCCGAAAGTATTGCAGCATTAATTTTGAAATAAATATATGGTAAAGTTGAGGATTAATGTTAAGGATTATGTTAAACGAAAACACAAATTTTCTCGATAGAAAAAAAATCCAAAGTTACCTCCAAAAAAACAATAAACCGCTGTTATTCATAAAATACTTTAAATAAGATCATGAAACTTTGCATACTAACTGAACTAACTATATAGCAGTGCTTATGTTATTTACTTTTTTTTAAAATACCATTATTTTCACTGTAAAAAGAAATTACCTAAACTATCGGCGCGTAAGCTAGGCATGTCGATTCACTCTTAAAAAAATCGATCTCTGAATCGATTTGAATCGAAGGTACTTGAATCGATTATCGATTAAATCGAGGAATAAAAGATCGATTTTCAATTAATCGCGACATTTTCAAACATGAAATTTCAAGAATTTTCGTTTTTTTTTCCTTAACTTGTAAACTGTAATATTTTTTTTAAATAAAATATTAGTAATCTTATTGATTAACATTACTAATATTCCTTTTAACCACTCCTGGTAAGCTTGAAGCGCTTGTGTTAGGAGTGGTTCGCACATACTCCACTCGATCCCTTTTTTTACAAAGTGATTCCACGTAACACTTTTATTTGACATTTTACGCTAAAAACAACAACAATACTTTTACAAAAGTGCAAACTGCAACGTACATTTCTCGATGAATATATATATAAACCTCTATAAACTTCAATGTACGGTATAATATTTTTTACAGTACCTTAGTAAAATTATAATTTCATGAACATTAATTGTATCTGGCAAGGGGTTGCCACGATGCTAAGAATCTGGCAATGAATAACGTGATTTTCATTAATATTCTAAAGGTAATATAAAAAAAATCGCACTTTTTTATTTGATGAATTTAGATTGGTATTTTACACACTTTTAGTACCATTTGCCTGCCAAAGCCACTGTAATCCAAACTTCATAATGGTCCATCGTTCTTACCTGTGTTGGGAGCATGCGCTTACAGACTTTCCGCTTTTATAAAATAACTAAGATCTGGGATTAACGGGCTCCTAGACTATAACATTTTATATTATTTTACGTACATGTATCAATCAATCAATCAATCACACGATAGTTTTCGTACGGAAAAGCGCGGTAATTTATTTATTTATTTATTCATTTATCACTTATTTGTAAAAGTACGTAATGTCATTATCATTTTCTACCCGCCAACCGAAATCAAAATCTATAAGAAAATATTTATAAGAATATGTGATTGATAATATATTTTAATACAAATTAATTTCATAATATTTATATATGTGTCAGATGAGCGTAAGTAATATTCTTTTACATAATAAAAATTGTTACCAATTTCAGTTGTGCTCTTTGAGTAGAAAAAGAAGTATTAGAATCACTGTATAGACATAGAATTAACACTTACATATCGACGCAAATAAACGTTTTGGTTCTATAAAAATTTGGATTGAGATATGTATTGCATATTATAGGTCTCAATCCAATTTCAAAATCTTTAATACAACACTACATTTACTGACCGATTCCTTACTAACATTTTATTAATTTGTACATAACTTGAAAACTGTAACGCTACTATAATTGTAACGTTACGAATCAGTATTTTTCTAATAATTTGCAATTTTATAGTGAATTAAACGCGATAAAATCCGTAAAAGTAGTTTTATTCAATTTGCAATGCTGTTAAATTTTGAATTTTCCCAC
Source organism: Parnassius smintheus behrii (assembly GCA_036936625.1). Lineage (NCBI taxonomy): Eukaryota > Metazoa > Arthropoda > Insecta > Lepidoptera > Papilionidae > Parnassius > Parnassius smintheus. The sequence goes on along the minus strand of JAUPFT010000008.1, from coordinate 35,182,293 downwards.
TTTACCTATTGAAAACTATCTTGCTTTATATCTCAAGGCAATCAGTGCCTATACCACTTTCTAATCCAAATTGAAGCACACATTTATGTATTTGTCTCAATTTTTATTTGTTGAATTGTCACATTTGTTCATATTGCTTTCTTTCCTTGATTTGACATTTTTTTGATTTTCACATCTACATCTATCCTCGATTAAGAACGAATATGCAGACGCCCTGTCACCCCTGAGAAGCAAAGGAGTTTATTCACTCTATTGTAAAGACACCCAGATTGTAATCAGACAGACAGACAGACGTCAGCAAATTATTTCGTTATTCATTTGCCGTTTCCATTACCAAATATACATCAAACCGTTTGGTTCGAATGCGTGTAATGTTGACAATAAAGACGTGGTATATTCAGTCGCATGTTATCACGCAATAAGGCGAAATTGAGTAACACTTCGCCGCCACTACTCGTGGCGTCGTCGTGCATGGGCAACCCACATAATATACAAATATTACATGCAAATGCATTCTATTCATAAGATTGATGGTAATGATGTTATTGACATGTTTATTTTCTTAAAAATAACAAACAACAGCATATTAGAGCCTTGAAAGTTTATAAAAAGAGGGAGTAACATTTATTTAAAAAAAGCGGAATAAAGAACAAAATAATAAGTAAATATTAGAAAATCTATACTTTTTCATGCACTTGAAGTCATTGCTAAGTATATTCAATTCAACTGAATCAAAAGTAAAGTAATAACACACAACAAAAATTTTAGCGCACAATGTCACAAAATATATTTTTCTTTTTAATAACACACTTAATTTATTACTAAATTTATACATAAAATCATGATTTCTAAATACATGTCCTTAAGTTCAAAATTATGCGTCATGCACATTTAAGTGTCGCCTAAATCACTTGCTCTACTTCTTGACAACTTGACACACACTCACGCACAACATTATCGTTACAGCTTATCAACGGTCCCCTATAGATCGCCTCAGCAGCATCTTCTTGATGACAGCTCGAATAATAAAAAGCAGCTGCCAAACCCACTGCCAAGCATGACAAATATGGAAAAATCACACCTTCCTTAATAAGCAATCAATGGGGATAGCAGATGTTCAGCAGTGGACTTTAATATTATGTAATGATGAAGATGGTGAATATCAAAGGGTTCAGAGTTTGGTTAGTAGGTTGATGATATTTACAGGAACAACATAACGGAACATAAGGCCGTAATATAAATATTACTATACGCTATGGATACCCCAAAATAATAATAATATGTCTTATTTAATTTATCAATAAAAGAAAATTATGTATCTTTAGTTCTCCTTATCAATTTCATTATACGATAAATGACCGCAGATAATAAACTTAATTCAATGACAACTTTCGGCGGGAACAATTGACAATTGTGTCACTCCAATCGCAAGTGGCGTGACACTGTTACGACGCGGGACACAATCGAACAACGATCATCACAATCACAATAAATAAGGACGGCGAATCAAGGAGTTCTCTTTTATACGACAATTTAATTTTTCTGCATTTAGTTAATTGTTAACAATTCATGAATTGCATTGCGTAAGCATTTATCAGCAACTTCCAACTTCCAATAACGAATTTAAAATGTAGAATTGCATCTATATTCTTTTGTTTAGGAATCTGTAAATTACTTAAGCACGATAAAGTCTATTTATAAGATCTTATTATATGCATCAGGTTTTATACAAGTATGATCAATTATTAATGTGTCATAAAAGATAATAAGTTTCGATTAAAATACAAACGGAATGTTATCAGTGGCACCGAACGCTACGCCGACATATAAAAACATATATATATATACGCCGACATATAATATTTTTTACAAAACAATATTCGCGATCAATTTACTTATGCAATATGTAAAGGTACCCTATCCATTATGAAATGGTTACATACATAGATACCATTGTGAAATTAACAGAATAAAATTAAAATACACGATTGATACCACTATTTGCTAAAATGTCAGTACCGGTACCATCGAACGTGTGGCGGTATTGTAAGCCAAAGTAACTACTAAGAAACATGAGGTTGTTCATGGTCAGATTAAACCTTGACGCCCTATAAAACCAAAAGTAGGAGGAGGATAGCTTCAAAAACATAAAATCGTATACCATAACTAATATATTAATGAAAAAAATAGCAAATAAGCTTTGGCATTATTTAGGAACATTTCGAAAATCAACTTGACAACAACTCGACGAAATCGACTAAAATGATTATTATAATATCAACTGTTAAAATGGCGTCGATAAAGCTGCCTTTCGCTGCCTTTTGACTCTTTATTATTTGATTGACTGATGAAGAGCTATCGTATCATATTCCTCTATGTAAATAAAGCCGTAGTTTTTGAGGTATAAAAAAGTTACAAAATTGACCGGATGACCATATTACACTCACCTACTATATCATTTTTTTCTGTGCCCAAAGGCCGACAGCACCGTATGAATTACCATGTAAGTTTAAAATCTTGATAATTTTAGCACTCGTTTTACTCGAAATTGCTTGCGCTTACAAAGGTGACATCGGATCTGCAGCCTTCATTCTTTGAAGTTGGATACAGATGGCCATGGACCACAAGCAGTCATTTACTGTCAGGGAACTGCAAGTTCGTTTGTTACTTCTACTTTATTTTAATAAAATTCGTTCGTAATTTTTTTCTTAATGATTGTTTTAAAAATATGTCCTTTTTTTAAGTATTTTCTTCAAAAAACCCGATTTTTTTTATTGAATAAGGATTATAAACGGGCTCAAAGCCCACCTGATGGTAAGTGAATGCTGTGTTCCATAGACATCTACATTTATCCTCGATTAAGAATCAAAACGCAGATGCGTTCTCACCTCTAAAGACTAAGATGGAAGACCTCGCTTCCATTAAAAAGGGTTTCCTGATCTCTACACTCATCATACGAACGAAACACAGTAGTATTAAACTGCTATTTTACGCTGGTATTCTGTGAGAGAGTGGTCCTTCCCCGGTCGAACCGACCCATTCGTGCTACAACCATAATATAGCTGCAGCGTGGCTACGTATAAAATACGGTAGAATTTACATATACCGCTCTTAAACTAAGGGGTTAGCCCTTTAGAGGGGCCTATATTGAACCCAATTTGTTATTTTACTACACGTCTGTATTCGAATAAATGCCAACCAACCTTTAAACACCCAAACAGTCTCTGAGAAGAAAACCGTCTGCGACAAACAGACCGACATACCGACATATCGCGATAATTACGTGTTCTAAATTTTAATATCAAGGACGTCAAAAAAATTTTTTGAAATAATTGCCCCCATAAAAAGTATAAGTTTTCTTTAGTCTGATATTTCGATGTGCACAAGAGAAGAAATTCTCCAAAAAAAAAAAAACAGATTACGTATACACTGAAACACCTCTTCAAATTCTCTTAAAGTGTAGCAAAACTAATCAAAGGCAGAACAAACCTTTAAAAGTTAAATTAGGAAGCACTAACAAAATAAGGACACTCATGATGGATACTACGTAATCATTTATTTTTTTCAGACACAAACCTAGAACCAATGTGTAACTCCGCCTATTATATGATGATATTATAAATTATTACCGTACCTTTCGAATTTTAATAAGCGATCATTAACTTCTTGCAGTGAACTTGAATTTTAAAACAAAACAGCACTGCAAGATGTGACCCGATTTATCTATCGCGAAAGACTGCGAATGAAAATTCGCTTAGAGCGATTTTATACATTGCCATTATACCATTATGCCCGTAAAGATGACCTGTATAGACGTGTCGCCTGACACGATCCATACGGAAAATGGGGTTCCGTGTGCACAGATACGAGATAAATTTTGCGTTCCTAAATGTTTTACAACGGTACATCTGTGTCTTTGAATATATTATATAATTATATATAACTAATAAACCATTTTTATTACTCTATATATACAGTTATTATTTTTCTGTAACTATCTCAATTCTCAATGTCATTTATGACACACAACATGTAACAAAATATTTTTTTTATTAACGGTGTCATGACGTAGTTACAGACTGTATTTTAAGTACGTAGTTACGTTTTGACATGTTCGAATATTCGAACTGACTTACGCACGCACACCTTAACACAGTTTTCCGCTACATTTTATATACTTAAACTAACTAAAATTGATACTTCCTCAGACCAACAAAAGAAGAAAGACGGATTATTTCGTACATTTTATATGAAGCCGAAACCGTGCTCAACTTGTTGACATGCACTCTCGCATACATCTTTTTACTTTCTTTCTTTATCAGCCCGTAAAGGTTTATAGATGGACGCACACAATATCATGCCCCTAATATCTTGTGTAATGGTTACATTTAATTTTAGATGCATACATGTAGTTGAGTGCGTGTTCTTGCAATGAACCACGGAGCATATTTGCTCCGTGCAATAAACTGAGCATGGTTTTGGCTTGGCTTTCGCATCCCTTGAAATGTACGCAGTGCCCTGCTTTTTTTTTGTTGGTATGAGGAAACTTAAAGTATTATTAATTTCTAAATATTTAGTAGTGTGCGAATCTCTGTAATCGCGTTTATTATCTGTTAGTAAAAGCAAAGTTACAGCCCATATACATCAGACCTCCGCTCATTTCTGAGAGGGTTCTAGGGCAAGAAATTGTCCGCCGCGCTGGCCCAATTCGTGTTGGCGAACTTCACATGTTTTCGAAATATTTTTTTTATTTCTTATTTCTCTGACATGCCGGTTTCCTCACGATGTTTTCACTCATCGCCGAGCACGTGGTAAATCAGCACTTAAAATTGCAATTAACAATTTCATTGGTGCCGGCGGGAATCGCACCCATTTTGCTTGCATACTGTGAAATTTACAGCGAGCGTTAACCATCTGAACTACCACGGCCCAATTTGATATCTGGTATGATAATAATGTTCTTATTATTTTATTTATCGAAACGCTAGTGGGCATCTGTGAAAGGTACGCGGCGGCTCATGGTCTCAGATATAATTGTAATAAGAGTGAACTACTCGTGTTTAAGGCTGGAAATAGAAAACCTAAGTCGGTTCCTCATGTTAAACTTGGAGGAGTTACACTGAGTAGAGTCACCAAATTCAGATATCAGGGACACTGGGTCGCCGAGGACCTTTCTGACAATTTGGATGTTGAACGGGAACGTAGAGCGTTGGCAGTGAGTGAGTGTAATATGCTTGCCCGCAGGTTTGCTAGGTGTACGAATGAAGTTAAGATAACGTTATTCAAAGCTTACTGTCAGACATTCTACACCTGCAGCCTGTGGACGAAGTGTACTCGCCGAATTCTTAATGCGCTGCGTGTTCAATACAACAATGGACTCAGGATGTTGTTGGGGCTGCCACGCTCTTGCAGCGCATCGCGTATGTTTTCTGAGGCACGTGTGGACAGTTTTGCAGCAATATTACGCAAAAGAATAGCCTCCTTAATGCGTCGCGTGCAAGACAGCACCAACGGCCTCCTAGCTTCCATATATGGAAGGCAAGATTGCCCTGTGATGAGGTACTGGAACACAGTGCATATGGGTTCCAGACCCAATATGTTTAATAATAAATAAATAATTTTTGTGTAATAATTTATGTATTTTGTGAATCTACTAACCCCTAGTTTTAAGTTTTAAAGTGTACTAACAAAATGGGTGTACTTACCTGAATATTGAAATAAATAATAATAATAATTAATTACGTGTGACTGCATTCACTCGTAATTAATAAAAAAGAAATAAAGTAAATAGGGCGCCACAATCTTTTGTGAAAAGTCAGAATGTGTCAAAAAAGGCACGTATGGCAATTCACAATGCTGTATTAGTCCCTACTTCAACGTATGGTAGTGAAAGTTGGGTGTGACAGAAGAAGCACGAGAGTAGAATAAAATGCAGTTGAAACGCGGTCGCTAAGGAGTATGTTAGGGCTGAATCTGAGTAACAGGGTAAGAAATTCCCCCCCGATCGGGTTCCCCCCCGATCGGGTTCCCGCCTTGTCGTGGCGGGGGGGCTTAGTAGCCGTGGCTTGGTCTCCCGCGGTGAACAAAGAGGAACCCAAATGGCTGGTCCGAGGTGGAGGGCCGGCCCGAGGTGGCCACTCCGAGTGGGCTTGGGAAGCCCGCTTCGGATGTGTTTCGGTGGACTGCGCTAAGAGGTGTGTCCTCCCCACCTACCGCTGCAGCTGAGGTGGAGTCGCGGAGGAAGAGGAGTGTTGGTATGGCGATGCGCCACTCGCCCTATCCTCCGCGACTCAAACGGGGCCGCACCGTTGATGCGGTGGTGGTGGGGCTGCGGGGGGAGAGGATTGTCGGTATTGCGAGGCGCCGCTCTCCCTACCCTCCGCAGCCGAATCTTGGTTGGCGGCGGAGCCATAGACCAGATCCGCCGCTGGGGTCGGGAAGGCTAGTACTTTTAAGTGCTCGTTTTTCCTGGCCCCATGGCCTTCTTGCATTGGACGCGGGGGCGTCCGTTGCGCAGATGAAATTGGAGGCCGAGAAGGAAGGCGCCCCATGTGTTCTGGTGCGCCTTACCTGTGAAGGAGAACGGGGAGGAATATTCCTCTCCCGAGGAGGTGCTGCCATGGGGCGGCAGGCGCTGGTGGGGCTGCGGATATGTGCGAAAGCGTTCCCGTGACCCTGCCAATAAGCGACAAAGGTGGAACACCATGGGGTTTTAGTCGGTGCGAGTCCGACATAACCCGTCCTTGCCCCCGCGAGGCGGGTATGCGTAGGCATTTCCCCATGAAAAAAAAAAAAAAAGGTAAGAAATTGTGTGATAGAAGAGTGTGGTTTGCAGGATGATGCGGTGACCAGGATTAAGAAAGGAATACTTCGGTGGTTTTGGTCATGTAGAAAGAATGAATGAGGAAAGCCTGACAAAGCAAATATATGTTGCAAAAGTGAATGGAACAGTCGGAAAGGGACCTTCTAGGCGAAATTTTGGTGACGAAATTGGCGATATATTAAAAATGGGCCAAATTAAGAGTACCCTTAACCGGCGAGCATTTATACGTAGGTATATGAATGTGGAAGAGGCGAGAGAGGTATGTCAGGATCGTGCTAAATGGAAGTCTGTAGTCTCTGCCTACCCCTCCGGGTGACAGGCGTGAGTGTTTATGTTATTATTTGTAAATTTAAGAGTAGGGTGCAGGTTAAACAAAATAATTTAGTACAGGTTGCCGAATAACGAAAATGCACGAGTGATCTTGCAGCTGTATTATCGTACATTTACAGATTTAATTTAATATTAAATAATTAAATATTCTCTCTCTTATCACTAAACATTATCTTGACAAATGTTCTCTAACTAACGATATTCAATATAACATGAATGTGATAAAATTTGATTTAAACAAAACCAAAATTAATGAAAAGTGTAATATAATAAATATATGAAATAAAAATAAAATCAGGTTACTAACATTTTTACGCGTAGTATTTTACTGTGCAAAGTTTGATAAAAAATAAAAAGGTGAATGTTTGCTTTGACTTTTTATTTAATCGGTATGCTTTACACGTATGTGAGCTACGGTCTCGTAGATTCATATATCTCCCGTATCAAGGGTCAACCTTAGGTACCTACGCAATTATTGCAGAATTTTACAAATGGTCCCTCCACGTTTTCCTTCTAGAACTAGTCGTTTCCTTTTATGAATTCGAATTTAATTTTACCGTCACCTGTCCACAGGCAAATTACCCATATTTTGACCAAGTAATACATTATATAAATTGGCCCTGAACTTGGTAGTACTGATTAGCTCAAAATAGTATTTTTCAAAACTGTTAATATTAGCCGCTTATCTTACACAAATGTTAATTATTGTAGGAAACATGGTATAAATGCAACTTGGTAGTACCATTTGCTTTTTGTGTTAATTATGAAAACGTCAGATTTAAACAACTAAAAGTCAATTTTCTTTTGTCATGTGCATTTCACTCTCTCACAAACTAAATAAGTTTACTTTTATTTTTTGAAAATAGCTTAATTTGATTACTATTTTGTATCATAACTTTTAGCAACTCTAAAATAATTGATATTGAATGAAATATTGAATTTATAAATCTACATCATAAGCCACTAAAACCAATTTTTTAATTTAAAAATTAATCGGTTTAAAAAAATTATAAGTTCAACAATCATTTAATCTTTGTGCCAATGTGCTTTTTGTACCATTTTTATGTTTAATATGATTATCAGATAAGATTTCATGCAACCAAACGTTGGATTCTTGATTTTTAGGCGCTAGTAGAACATAACTACGCGCTTTGCGCTTAAGGTATAATATTAATAATAATGTAGACATTCTAATACAGTTAGGAGACATGGATAATGGGGATAAGTTGTTGTTACTAGACATAAATAGAGCGTGAGTAACCTTATGTTCATTGTTTTCTTGAAGTGATCGATTGTTGGACCTAGCGTCATACGAAGAAGAGGTGAATACGATATTATTTTACATTTGTTTCCTTTCCGAAAATCAAAAGCCGGTAGTTAGTCCAATCCCATGTTTTTGACATTATATTGCTTCGCTACCAATAATATGTCCAGGCGAATAAATGACTGGCATGTTAGTAGTGAAAACTAGATGTCTGATCACAATCACATTAAGTTTGTGATGGGAGCATCACCAACTTATGAAACCCTTGCTTTTAGGGATCCAAAAGCGACCTCCTGGGATATCTACAGATATAACCTAAGGAGGAATTCGAAAACGTTTCCTAAAATCATCAAAACGATCAAAAGTCTGGAGTTAGCACCGGAGACAGTAACCATACGTATCCTTGAAGCCTTTGAGGACAGTTGTCCCGTCAAAACCAAGGCCTTAACACGAAAAGTTCCATGGTGGATTACTAAGCTAAAAGAACTTAGGGAAAAGACCAGGAAACTATTTTGTAAGCCTAAAAAATCCAAAGAGTGGGATATTTATAGTACAGCCCTAACTGAATATAATAAAGAAAATAGGAAAGTAAAGAAAGCATCGTGGAATAAGCTATACGAGGAAGTTGAGTCTTTGCCTAGCAGTCCAAGACTACACAAAACGCGATCGAAAGCTAAACCTAATCAGATCGGGATCCTTAAAAAGCCTGATAATAACTTCACTAATAGTGAAACAGAAACATTGGAGTTACTAGCGTCAACCCATTTCCAAGGGTCACATAAGACTTCTGCCTAGAATTCTTTCAGAGCCCTACGAAGGCCATGTAGTTAGGACTGGTGTAGGGCTGCAAAGATAATAAGGCCAAACCTGGTGCAGTGGGCTGTTGACACCTTTTGTATTGGTTTGCTTTCCTTACTTTTCTATTGCATCCTTCTTTCCAATTAACCGCAAAACAAAACTTTTGGCGCCATCTGTTGGTTCACAACAAAAGCGTCTATAAAAGAAGTCGACGCGATCGATACACACATGTAATCGAGACTCAGGACGAACTGCATCGGTAATGGCTGTTCTAGTCTAAGCCTTCCAATATAAAAATTAATGTAAATAGCGTTAGTGAATGTGCCGGGTCGACCCAGATGTGTGCATAGACTATATAATCACGTAGGAGTGTGGTCAAGGAAGACTGAAGCCTTCCACATCCGAAGATATCGTTGAAGCCAAGTTGGAGTTGATCGCCGCTGCCGCTAACCGTGAGTTTACCTATTTCATTTACCCTTCCTGGTGGGCCAGACTAATTTTCTCTCACTGTAGGTAAATTAAGTAGCAATTCCAAAATATGTTTCTAATTACTTTTATTTCAAGTAAGAAGTGTCGCGATTACTACAAAAAAGTTCAATCCGCGCATTTTTTTCTATTCTAACCTTTATTCATAGTAGTCCGTACGAGCGCGAATGTCCTATGGTATTATGGGTTCAATTCATTCGAAAACTCCAAAATTACAGTTCATAGCAATTCACAAATAAAATTTACAAATAAAAGTTAAGTAAAGTACTCATTTCATTGGTTTAATTTGAACGATATAATAAGAAGCAACTTACTAAATTTATTTGATATAATTTTAAAAATAGGCACAATTATTCTCTGATATTGATTACATGAATTATAATTCCTTTTGTAGTAACTAAACACGGAGGTAGTAGGTTAAAAATTTTACACCACATATTCAATACTGATCGTTGTTTCAATAGGCGTGGCACAATATATATCTACTTATTAATAGCGACATTATTGGTTGGTTAAAAAATTAGGTTTGTTTTAAATTTACGGTTTTATTATTTATAACTTCAAACATAATGACAGATAAAACAAAGTCGAACGCTAGTGAATTTGAGAGACAACTCAAGTTGCTTACTATTCAAAGAGAATATGCATTTCGAGAAATTCAAATAATATATGACTTATCGAAGAATATCCAAACGGATACAACTTCTACGTCTCATTTCGAGGCTAGGTTTAAGCGTATTGATTTAGTGCGTAAAGAATTCTTGGATTATATTATTGATACGGACGATATTATTGATATGAAGCCCGTGATTGCCTTTGACGACATGTACTACGCCATCGATGCCGCCAGGGCTGCTCTAAGCGAGGGTCGCACTCGAGCCGACGCGCAATGCGACCCGGACCCGAGTTTGACTTCCGGATTATCATATCAAAGTACGAAACCATACGCGCAAGCACGCTTACCAAAACTCGAATTACCGAAATTTGATGGAAACATTGAACATTGGCAAACTTTCTTCGATACATTTTCCACACTTGTACATGAAAACAATAATATAAGGTCAATCGAAAAGTTTCATTATTTGTTGACGTGTCTCTCGGGCTCGGCGCTGTCAACCGCGAAAGGAGTGCCGGTTACCTCTGACAACTACCAAATTGTTCTTGAAGCTCTTATCGAGCGGTTCCAAAATAAACGAATTTTGGCCGCGACGTACTTGAATAAAATTTGTAGCTTTATTCCTTTGGAGTCTGGTAACTATGCCGATTTACGTAACTTAACTAATATGTTGAATGAAACCGTTAATGCTCTGAAAGCTATGAAAATTAAGAACCTAGATGAGTTTATTTTATTTTATTTAGCTGCACGTGTTTTAGATTCTGATACGCGTAAACGTTTCGAGATGCAAAACGGGGAGCAAATTCCTACCTTTTCGGATTTATTAATTTTTTTACAAAGTTATGTTAAAGTGCTAGAAGTTAGTCAACCGGGTAATTGTTCCGACTCTGTTTTTCGGTCAGGACAGTTGCATAAAATTTCCGTGCGTGCCACCGGGACACGAAACAGCCACAATAATAAACAATATCATAAAACTACATCGTTGGCTTCGAACACTGCTATAGGTCCAAATGCTGCAAATAAAACAGCTGATTGTCTGTGTTGCGGGGCGGCACATGCGCTTTTCAAATGTCCGAAGTTTCAAGAACTTGATATTTCTGAAAGATATGGCTTAGTGTCTAATAAAAATGTTTGCATGAATTGTTTGCGTTTAAATCATAATGCCAATAAATGTTTTTCGAAAAATACATGCTCAACTTGTGGTGAGCGTCACCATTCGTTGCTCCACGATAACACCGCCATTGTTGCTGTTCCGTGTTGCTCCACTGACAGGACTATCAATAAAACAGCAGCTACGGCTGACGACTTAACCGCGACTGCGAGCTCCGTGACTACCAGCGCTCACGTTGGTCACAGTCGTGCTCTCGTTCTACTCGGCACATGTGTAGTGCGCGTGCGCGGTTGTGGTGCTCCCGCTCAGTATACTACTGCCCGCGCAATTATTGACAGTGGAGCTCAGGATAGTTTTATGACGTTATCACTCGCTCAACGTTTAACCCTAAATTTTCCATTCGTCGCTGCAATTTAGCTGTAGCAGGCTTAGGAAAAAATGTAGTGCATCAAATTAAGGGTGAAACTTCATGCGTGGTAATGCCAACGGATTCTGATAGTCCAAACTTCACTATTAATGCTATAATAATGAATACCATAACAAGTAAAATGCCTGTCGTAGAAGTACCATCTGGGGTTCGTGCAAATTTTAAACATCTAGTTCTAGCAGACAAACAGTTCGATAAACCCACTAATATAGACTTGCTGCTGGGCGCAGAACTATTCCATAAAATTTATGATGGCCAACGCCTAGAAATAGGTCCTGGTTTACCAGTCGCTCTACACAGTGTCTTTGGGTGGGTGCTCACTGGCAAAATTAATTACAGCTCTCATTCTCCACCTATGGTGTCTTCCCTCGTTTCTTCCACGCGGCTTTTGAATGACGTGGTCAAGCGTTTTTGGGAGGTCGAAGAACCACCGAAAACATTTATAGCGAATCCCGAAGAGGTAAAATGTGAGGAACTATACTCCACTCTTGTGTCACGTAAACCTGACGGTCGTTACGTCGTCCCTTTGTTACTAAGGAAGCCTTGTGATGATCTGGGTGAATCTTTCGATATGGCAAAATCACGCTTATTCAAACTCGAAAAGCGACTTGAGCGCAATGTAGAATTAAAAAAGGACTATTCTGCTTTTATGACGGAATATTATGATCTGGGGCATATGCAACCCGCAGACGTTGGATCAGGCAAATTCGTAATTCCGCATCAGTGTGTACTCCGCCCTCAGAGTACTACGACAAAACTACGTGTCGTTTTTGATGCAAGCGCCAAAACGACGAACGGAAAATCATTAAATGATATCGTATACACTGGTCCTAAGCTACAAAACGACATTGTCGATACACTGACAAAATTTCGTCTTCACGCAATCGTGTTCACCTCCGATATTTCGAAAATGTATCGCAATATAGATTTACGTCCGGAAGACCGAGGGTGGCAACACGTGTTGTGGAGAAATTCTCCAGCTGATCCTGCGCGTGAATTCGAATTAAATACAGTGACATACGGTGTAACTAGTTCACCGTACTTAGCCATTCGTACCCTGCATCAACTAGCGGTCGATCCTGCTTCTGAGTTTCCTTAAGCGGCTGACGTTTTACTTCATGACACTTTTATGGACGACATTACGACGGGAGCGCCATCTTTAAAACAAGCACTTGAGCTGAAAAATGAACTTATTAAACTACTGAACTGTGCTCAATTTGAGCTGCGTAAATGGTGTAGTAATTCGGCCGAATTTATTGCAGCTCTACCATCCGAACATTATCAAATACCCTGGGTCTTTTGTGATGAAAATCACGACCACATCCTTAAAATTCTGGGTATCCAATGGGACCCCGTAGAAGACTTCTTTACGTATTCGTTTTCAGAGTTCAATTCCAATTTAACAAAGCGTGCAATATTATCAAATATCGCTCGCATCTATGACCCAATTGGTTGGCTAACTCCTGTCATTCTAATAGCCAAACTATTGCTTCAAGATATGTGGCGCCTTCAGCTGAGTTGGGATGAACCTGTTCCACCTGAGGTCGCTCACCATTGGCACAACTTTATCTCTGAAATTCAACTTGTTAAACAGATTGAACTGACTCATAGAATTACATATGATGACGCCGAAAGTTATCAATTGATTGGTTTTTGTGATGGCTCTTCAAAGGCATATGGATGTTGTGTGTACTTAAGGACAGTTCGTGCCAACCACCAACCAACAAAATCAAAAATCGCACCCCTAAAACCATTAACGGTTTACCGTCTAGAACTTTGCGGTGCTGTACTTTTAGGACGAGTTCTTAAGCACATGCAAAAATTGCTGCGAGATAAAATCCCTGTCAGTAAAGTGATCGCCTTTACTGACAGTAGCACAGTTCTAGCATGGTTACATACGGAACCTCATAAACTAAAGACTTTTGTTTCCCATCGTGTTGCGAAAATCATCGACGATGTATCCTTGGATAGCTGGCTACACGTATCGACATATGATAATCCTGCCGATCATTGCAGTCGAGGTCTCAGTGGTTCACAACTGGCGACATGTTGTATGTGGTGGTCAGGTCCAAGTTGGCTCGCTAACGATTCCTCCACTTGGCCAATAAAGTTCAAATGGGAATCACAAGCTTCCGTACCCGAGTTGCGCTCTACTGCTCATGTGTCTCAAACGGATAACGGCTCTACTGAGCTTGATTTTATTAGTGGACTCTTAGACCGCTACTCCACGCTATCCCGCGTTCAGCGTGTGGTAGCTTGGTGTTTGCGGGCTGTAGCAGCGTTCAAACGAAACTATAAAACTAAGAATTTCTTGAGCGTATCAGAGCTGGAGCAGTCTATCGTCTATATGGTTCGACATGAACAAAAACTTCATCTTACAGAGGAAATCAAAGCCGTTAAAAAACTGAATCCCTTTATTGATGATGAGGGATTGCTGCGAGTGGGGGGCCGTCTAGAGCAATCTAATCTACCCGCAACCGTAAAACATCCCGTACTGTTGCCAAAGGCGTCTCGCTTATCTTTGCTTATTATAGATTACTTTCATGTTAATTACTTACACTGCGGTCCTCGTACTCTTCAATCGATTATTCAGCGAAGATATTGGATACTTGGCATTCGTAACTTAATTCGGTCGCGTTTATCCAAATGTATTGCATGTTTTAGGGTAAAACCCGTTGCTTGCCAACCTTTAATGGGAAATCTTCCGTCGCCTAGAGTACAATCAACGCGGTGTTTCCAAAATGTGGGAATTGACTTCGCCGGTCCGTTCATAGTGAAGGAAAGTCATAGACGAAACGCTCGTACGTACAAGGCCTACGTGTGTGTATTCGTTTGCCTTGCAGTAAAGGCTATCCATCTTGAGGCAGTAACCGAGCTATCGACTTCTGCCTTTCTGGCAGCGTTAGATCGCTTCGTATCGCGTCGTGATCTTTGTACCTTCATAGTAACCGACTGCGGCACTAACTTTATTGGTGCCCGGCGCTACCTTAACGAACTACAACAAATGGTTTATAAGAACAATGATTCGATTGAGTCTAGTCTTGCGAAACGAAATATTGTCTGGCGACTGAACCCTCCTACCGGAAGTAATTTTGGTGGCATATTTGAGAGCGGTGTAAAATCAATGAAGTTCCACTTAAAACGCGTTATAGGGTCACAAGTGTTGACATTCGAGGAGTTAATAACGATCCTTACTAAAGTCGAAGCCGTACTTAATTCGCGACCGTTGTGCTGTCTATCCCCGGATCCTAATGAGGTCGATATTCTTACACCTGGACATTTTTGGCCCACGGTCCTCTTACATCGTTACCAGAACCTGAACTCTCTAATGAATATGTTTGCCCTCGGGCCCGCTGGCAGATGTTGCAAAAAATTACACAGTATTTTTGGCATATTTGGCAACGCGATTATCTCCATACCTTACAGCAACGCGCTAAATGGTTTCGAGAACAACCGAATGTTCACGTCGGAGATATTGTATTAATTGTCGATAGCAATTTACCACCACTAGAGTGGCGTTCAGGTAGAGTTCAAGACGTGCATCCCGGCAAAGACGGTGTAGTGCGTGTGGTCACCCTACGCACTACTAATGGACTCCTTAAGAGACCAGTGAATAAACTGTGTTCTCTACCATTAAATCAATAATATACCAATACTTGTCAATTTTTTTCTCATAATTAATATTATAGCCTTTTGTTTAATGATTTCTTAAATTTACGCGAACACTACACGTTGAATAAAACTATTATTTACGGATTTTATCGCGTTTAATTACATTAATTTATTTTTATTATTATCCCGACGTTTCGGGTGCTTTACAGCGCCCATAGTCACGGGGGGGGGGGGGGGGTGACTGAGATGTTTGACGTCACAATGTCATAGTTAGTCCGGCTACCTTCAGTTTTTTAATATTAATTTTTGGTCCGATTTACGCAAAACGAGCTTATAGTATCATGAAGTCTTGCAGTGGTATGCTTGGGTTTGGGTTTAATTTTGTTAATTATAGGATCCCAAGCAGATGGTAGCACCCAACCATCTTCTCTATTGAAATTTGGATGTTTTTTAATTTCAATAGCCTCGCGTATTATCCTTGGTAGGAATCGGTGTTCTTTTGCGAGAATTTGTGATTTATCAAATCTAATGTAATGGTGGGGACGATCTTGAACATGTTCGCGGACTGCAGACTTCCCGGAGTGTCGGTGCTTCACATCAGCTATATGTTCCTTCACGCGGGTTTTTATAGATCTCTTTGTTTGACCTATGTAAGAGAGACCACATTCACAATCTAGCTTGTACACACCCGCATCTTGTAGAGGAATATTACATTTGATGGATGGTAAAAATTGACTAATCTTCTTCAGCGGCTTGTAGTATGTCTAAATGGACGCTCGCTTCAAGATGTAGCCAATCTTGTCCGTGACTCCTCTAACATATGGTAGTAGAGCAGGCGCGCGCTCGACTGTGGCCGGCTTCACTCGTTCACTGTGACGTAGGCGCGGGACCCGAAGCTTGTTGTCTTGCAATACTTGCTTGACATGCTGAAGCTCCGCAGCCAGATGTTTTCTGTCACAGATCCCTCGTGCTCTCTGAAACAAAGATTTACCCACGGTAGCTAACTGTGAAGGATGATGGTGAGATTCACCATTTAGATATCGGTTGGTATGGGTCTTTTTCCTATACACAGTGTGACCAATAGTGTTATCAGGATTTCGGATGACTAAAACATCCAAACTCCATTGTGAATTGTATTTTAGAGTTTATAGAGTTAAGGTGGTCTAAAAATGCAGTTACTTTTTCAGATGGTAAAATTGTGAAAGTGTCGTCTACGTACCGCTTGTTGAACCTTGGATTTACAGGAGCAGTAAGAAGGGCTTTTTCCTCAAAGTCCTCCATAAATATGTCGGCGACTATGGGAGACACAGGTGAGCCCATCGCCACACCATCTACTTGCTTGTAGAACTCCTCCTTCCACAATAGATAGCCAGATGTGAGGCAATGTTCAAGTAGTATTGCATATTCTTGAGGCATGTTATTTTCTTCTAGCTTCCTAGTTACAATTGAGATGCAGTCCACAATAGGTAGGCATGTAAATAGTGACTGAACATCAAAACTGACCATAGTTTCATTGTTAGCGAGATGTAGGTCTTTTATCTCACTCACAAAATGGTATGAATCCTTTGTGTGTGCTCTGGTATGTCCTCTCAGTGGTGATAGTATTTTTGCTAAGTATTGTGCCAGCTTATAAGTTGGCGAATCGATCTGGCTCACTATGGGACGTAGTGGAGCGTTTGGTTTGTGTATCTTCGGTAACCCATACAACCTCGGTGGTTTGGCACATGATGGTATTAGCGAATTCACGTCGAGATTTAATTTTTCGGAGTATTTCTTTATTAAATCGCTAGTTGTTTTAAGCTTGTTAGTTGTAGGGTCTGTTTTAACCTTTTTATATGTACTTTCGTCCGATAAAAGTTGTTGTATTTTAAAATTATATTCCGACGCGTCCATTACCACCGTAGCATTTCCTTTATCCGCGCGGAGAATCGTGAGTTCTGGTCTGTTCCGTAAGTTATTTAGCGTAAGTTATTTATTCGCCTTTGGGAAGGTTTGGTTTTTTTGCCGACAATGAAAGTATTAGCGAAGGGAATGAACTTCGCATTAACTCCGCGAAAAATCCCGTACGAAGAAATTGTCTGCAGTGTTGAGGATTGTCTGTTTAATAATAATATCGGTAAGGAAGATTTGGAGGCCATACGTCAAGATATTTCGTCCTTGTTACGTCGTAGTTCAGTGCCGAAACCAAACCTTCCCAAAGACGAATTTATAATAATAATAATAATAATAATAATATTTTATTTGCATAAAACATGGTATATAATAGATTTTACAGAACGTTTCAGATCAGCATGTTTTGCTATGGCTATTCATAGCATGCAATTTTTTTTTTTTACATTAATATTTTTGGCTACAAAAATCCTTGACACTATAGAAATTACAATTATTTAGCCACTGATACAGTTTTAATTTAAATGATCTTGTATTTAATATTTTTAAATAATTAGGTATCTTATTATATAAGTGAACACACATAAATAAACAACTTTTATTATATTTTCTTATTCTAGGATTATCGTTTAGTACAAGTCTATATGGATCTCGACGATTGCGGGGATTTACATCATCTATCGTTGTAAACAACGTTTTGTGCTTATGTACAAACATGCATACTTCATAGATATAAAGTGATGGTAGTGGTAATAAGCCAAGTTTTTTAAACACTGGTTGACACGATTCATTTGGTTTTTGCCCACATATAGCTCTAATGCATTTTTTTGCGCGACAAATGCTTTGTTTTGATCATGCTGTTGCCCCACATTATAAGACCATACCGTAGTAGAGATTCTATATATGCATGTGTAACGCTCTCCCCCCCCCCTCTACTGTATAAAAATATTATAATATTAAAAATATCCCCTTTTTATTAACATTATATATATGTGACCAGGATTAATAAACTATGTTTAGATCCTTCTAAATGATCTCTCTAAAGGTTTAATAATAGGCCGTTTGTAATCTTTTGGCGTGATCGTCTTAGTTAGGACCCTTATTTACGTTGTGTTTGTTTGTAACTTAGTTCTTTTAGGTGTCTTTTGGAAGAATGAATATTCACTAGAGCAATTGAAAGCTGTTGGTAGTGCCTTATAAGCTAAGTGAACCCCGTTCACGAAGACAGGGCTCGAAAAAGGTTAAGAACATAAACGTCTCTATTCCACTTGTATCAGGTTTACATTATTAATTTATTATCATTTATCCCTTCCCGCTTGGAAAAGGCTCACAATATATTTATACAAAAAATACCCGATACAAGGGCTTCGCTCTCCTACATTTATTTAAAAAAAATGTAGGGGAGGTACACGGCCCCACACACGCCGTGCACGGTGAGTGCCAACCATTTTGATGCACTCCCCCCGCAGGGAACGCTAATTCGGGAACTGGACCGTAGTCCACAGCAAAATAACTGGCGAACCAGTAAAAGAGGCTTGGCCCCTTGTTAGTGCGTAAGCACAAACATCGACCGAAGTCGCGCATGTCAATGCGTGTAAACGCCATACAGAATACGAACGAATCCAGCCACAGTGAATGTACGTCACACGGTTTAGGCAAATAGGCACTCTGGCCTTAAACCCTCCGTGAGCGCCACCACCTGCCAGACCGCCGCTCCTGCAGACGTGATGTAAGTGTATGGCATCACCACCAATTGCATGATCAGCACGGCTACTAGCCGCAGAGCGTGTCATGAGTCTACCGCTCACCTCAAGGGAATGGGGTCCCACGTTGTGCGGCTTTCGGCCGCAGCCTTGAGAGTCTCCTCAGATCCTCCCGCCAGCTACCACCCGCATGAGTTCGACACATATGCTCCACCAACCAATACAACGGCAGATATAGCCAAAAGGCAGTTATAAGATAAGAGTAATAATTCGCCATCAGAAAGGGTTTGTGTCACTGACGTTGAGTAAATACATTTTCGATCATGTTTGTCTCACCCACCAACAAGTGGCCTTCAATCATTCAAAGGTGGGAAAGTTACAGAGATATAATATTATGTTGTTATATAAAACATCGTGGAGGGCAGACAGTCTGCAGCCCCGCAATGAAGGGACCCGACTTGGGCAAAGCTACTTAGGTGTGAGTCAAACCAAGACGCAGAGAGCGCCATTGAGAATAGCGTCCCACCAAACAATCATCGCAGAGACGCATTGCTGCAGAACGCAACAAGCATCAATACGACTATCGTCGGGCTTACACCATTCCAAGGTCCCCCATACATTCCAGCAGACATCACCACCCGTATACCTCCATCGACCAGAACAACAGGAATGCGTCGAATCAGGCGCAGCACACCCGCAAATCCATCACAAGACGCAATACCGCAAGTAGCAGTAAGCATCAATGCAACTATCATACGGGCGGCGCACCCTCACAACACACCCACATGACTCCTATCGACTTTGGCAACAAAGTTAGTATTGTTGTTATATAAAAAATGTCACCAACGTATCATAGTAGCACGCTACTAAGACGCCAATGAACAAAACTCCACGTATCATAGCGCTAATGCACTAAGACATGAAGTTGAGTATACCTGTTACACTTAAAAGTGCTACCAAACACACTCATCATCCCCATCCGAAATATAGACGACACATCGCTATGTGCAACGACGTCGCCCACAAACGGTATGGGTGTGCGATGTCCACGGGAAAGCCGTATTGCTACAACAAACCCGCTTACCACCGGCACTAAATTTGTTGTTATATAAAACTGCACCAACGTATCATAGTAGCACGCTACTAAGACGCCAGTGGACAAAACTTCACGTATCATAGCGCTAATGCACTAAGACATGAAGTTGAGTATGCCTGTTACACTTAAAAGTGCTACCAAACACACTCATCATCCCAACCCGAAATATAGACGACGCATCGCTATGCGCTACTACGCCGCCCACAACCGGTATGGGTGTGCGATGTCCACGGGAAAGCCGTATTGCTACAACAAACCCGCTTACCACCGACACTAAGATGTTAATTGTATACCTCCATCGACCAGAACCACAAGAGAGCGTCGAATCAGGCGCAGCACACCCGCAGATCCATCACAAGACGCAATACCGCAAGTAGCAGTAAGCATCAATGCAACTATCATACGGGCGGCGCACCCTCACAACACACCCACATGACTCCTATCGACTTTGGCAACAAAGTTAGTATTGTTGTTATATAAAAAATATCACTAACGTATCATAGTAGCACGCTACTAAGACGTCAATGAACAAAACTTCACGTATCATAGCGCTAATGCACTAAGACATGAAGTTGAGTATGCCCGTAACACTTAAAAGTGCTACCAAACACAGTCATCATCCCAATCCGAAATATAGACGACGCTTCGCTATGCGCTACTACGCCGCCCACAAACGGTATGGGTGTGCGATGTACACGGGAAAGCCGTATTGCTACAACAAACCCGCTTACCACCGGCACTAAGATGATATGTCTAGGACACATCGGTTAGCGAGTCCAAGTTTACCTCGGACCAATTGCTCGTGAAGCAGCACACACGCCACCATAATATTCCTTTTCAAGTCCCTAATAAGGACTAGTCATTTTGCTACAGTACTAGGAGCAGTCAGTCACCCGACCACCCCATACAATGCTTATGCATCAAGGAGACCTCCTATAAAATTGCTTTTGTATCATAGACCTTACTTTCATAAGTCATGTATATATAGGATTCGAACCCATGACCCTACTATTGTAATGCATATTAATCATAGAGACCTTCTATAGTATTGCTTTTGAATCACAGACCTTACTTTCATAAATCATTCATATATAGGATTCGAACCCACGACCCTACTATTGTAATGCATATTAATCACAGAGACCTTCTATAGTATTGCTTTTGAATCATAGACCTTACTTTCATAAGTCATTCATATATAGGGTTCGAACCCACGACCCTTCTATTGTAATGCATATTAATCACAGAGACCTTCTATAGTATTGCTTTTGAATCATAGACCTTACTTTCATAAGTCATTCATATATAGGGTTTGAACCCACGACCCTACTATTGTAATGCAAATTCATCATGGAGACCTCTATAGTATTGCTTTTGTATCATTGAGTTTAATATCACAAGTCCCTAATATAGGACTAGTCATTGTGCTACAGTACTTCAGGCAGTCGGGCTCCCGACCACCCCATATATATGTAGAACTGCAGGAATGTATCTCCGGCAGCTCATCCATACAAGACATCTATACATGAACACCTTCAATAACTTAGGAAAATTTTCTTTTATACGTGAACTCCTTCAACAACTTAGGAAATTTCTTTTATACGTGAACTCCTTCAATAACTTAGGAAAATTTTCTTTTATACATGAACACCTCCCATGACTTAAACAATTTTTAACAAATTTTCTAATTATCTTATAAACGTTATTTAACTTAATTTTATAATATTTTTTGACTTGTATTTCTATTATTTATCTTATTTTAAATATTTTTTCAAGTTTTTAAATAAATTTATTTATTATGAAAAAACAATAATTTTGCCTTTAATTTACTATGTTATTGGGATAATGTCTGAAATATATTAACTTTATGTTTATTAATTTGACTTAATTGCTTAATATATATCTTTTAAGACTATTTTTGACGCCCCTTTATATTGAATTTAATTATTAATAATAATATTTGGCCGTCACACATGGTAGGACATGACAGCGGTTTTTATGTTTGTTATGTTTTTTATTTGTTTAAGTGCATACACGAATTTATTTATTTTGATAGAGACATCGCTTACATGTAGTTTCCAATTTATATCGTCATCTATAGTTAAACCTAAAAATTTCGTATGACTAGCTGCTTTTATTTTTGGAATGTTAAGTTTAATATTATGTTTATTATTAGTGCATTTATTAAATTGTATATATAAAGACTTGTCTAAATTATTTTTTAAATTATGTATGTCAACCCAGTTAATTAAAGTATCTATTGTATTATTTATGTCAGCTTCGTGGTCACTCAAGTTATTATTTTTTTTATTGGAAGTCACGATTATTGAAATGTCATCAGCAAATAGAATACATTTATGCTTCGTAATATTAACAATGTCATTTAAGTACAACAAAAACAGAATTGGACCGAGAACACTTCCCTGTGGAACGCCATATTTCTTGTTTCGGTATTTGGACGAGTATGGAATTATGTCCCCATTTACATCGGCTTTAGTAATAATAACACATTGTTTTCTATTATAAAGATATGATGTTATCCAGTGAAGGGTTGGTCCTCTAATTCCAATCTTTTCCAATTTCTGTAACAATAGGTCATGCGAAACTAGGTCAAAGGCTTTAGATAGGTCAAAAAATAGTCCCGTTGTGAAATTATTATTATTGATATTTGATACCATTATTTTTATGAGTGAAAATATCGCACATGCATTTTTCATATATTTTTGATATTACGGATATTAGGGTTATTGGTCGATAATTATTAATATCATCTTTCTCGCCTTTTTTAAACAGCGGCTTAACTATTGATAGTTTCAATGTATCTGGAAAGATTCCACACGAAAATGAAAAATTTATTAAATATGTCAAGATTTCAATTAATTCAATTATACATTTTCTTATTATTTTTGTGTTTATGTCATCGTGTCCTTCAGAGCTAGTATTTTTTAATAGCATTATTTCTCTTCTAACCTCATTTTCAGACATAGGTCTAAGAAACATAGAGTTGACATTCGCGCTGTTAATGGTTACATTTTTCGCTTTAGTGTGTGTTGTTGATTCACTGGTCAAATCAATAAAATGATTGTTAAAAGCAGAAGCTATATCTACAGGATTCGTAAGAACTTTATTATTAGCTATAATTTTTTCTATATTTTTCTTGTCATATGGGTTAGATATTTCTTTTTTGATAATGGTCCATGTTGCTTTACATTTGTTATTATTTTTATTTATAAACTTAATATTAGCATTCTTTTTTTAAATTAAATACACATTTTTTTAAGAGCTTAGAATATGATAGGTAACGTAGTCTGTTAGCCTTACTTTTATTTTTATAATATTTAAATCTTAACATTCGTTTTTCTTTACAACTTACTTTGAGTCCTTTGCTTATCCAATTTTGTTTTTTATTTTGTAAATTTATTTTAATTCGTTGTTTTGGAAAACAGAGATAGTAGAAAAGGCAGAATAATTCATGAAATCGGCTGAATGCTGTGTTAGCATCATTTTTCATGTATGCCTCAGACCATGACAAATTCTTCAGGCATTCTTTAAACTTCCTGATGTTATCTAAGTTATAGTCTCTCTTGTAAACATAATATATAGCATTTTTTGTGGCTTACCTTTTATAGGAAAGCTTAACAATTGTGCTGTATCATGATCGGAAAGATACAGTGGTAGCAATGTTGCAGTCGCATTTTTAATGTTACTTAATATATGATCAATACAAGATGACCTACGTGTCGGAACATTGAAATGTATTTTCAAGTTATAATTGTAGGACAAATCTTGTAAATAGCTTGTGATTTTGCCTTTTTTAGTGTGTTTATATTAAAGTCTCCAGCTATAACTATATGTACTTTCGATTTGTATTTTTCAGTTAAGTCATGCAATAGTGTGTTTAACTTAAATAAGAACTGTGCTGGGTCGGATTGGGGGGTTCTGTAGAGACAAATAGTAATTAATTTAATATGTATGATTTCTATGCCGCATGCCTCGAACGTATTCTGGGTAGCATAATTTTTTATGAATGATAATTCATTGAACTATAGTTTAAATTATTAACATTTATGTACCTATTTTTAATAACATTAAATACAATTATTTTATTTTTACTAAAAGTATCTATTATAGTTTGTAATTGTGACAAAACTTGTTTTAAATTATGATCATTTTCTCCTAAACATATGACTAATTTATCATCCGGTTTTAATTCCATGTTGTGGCAATTTTTTATTATTTCGTTACTTGGTGCATAGGATTTCGTTTCACCAATAACTCTATAATGTTCATATTGTGTCTCTGATCTTGAGTGTGATAATGCTGCGGCTAGGCCAACGCATTGTTGAGAACCGATGATGTAAATAATTTTTTCATGGCTGTTATTTTGCTGTCTCGTCACGGGTTTTGAGGTCTTGCTCGATTTATCCTTGGTTTCGCAGTGAATATTTTGTGTCAGATTTGTTATTTTTTTATTGAGAGTTATGATCTCTTTTTCTACATCTCTTAATTCTTGTTGCAAGTTGATAATTTTTTGTTGAAGGCTTGATATCATCGAATTAGGGTGGGGATAGTTGTATGACGTGACTATCGGTGAGGGTGGCATGGAGGATAGACTGTGAAGTAGCAGGGAGTGTCTCTTCTTCTTAGATGTATTGCCTGTTTGAGGACTATCAATTTTTATGGGGGAATAGCATAGAGATTTTAATATTTTAATTTCTGTGGTTAACTTATTTATCTGTCTGTGAAGATCATTATTTTCTAATATTATGTTTTCTAACTCATTTTGAGTACTACGAAGGTTACCGTTTAGCTGAGATATTGTAAATTTCATTTTTGAGATTGACGTTGTCTCAGACATTGTGCCTTCTACGCTCTTTGATAATTTACTCGGCGTTGAAAATGATACATCAGATATATTATAGTCCGTGAGTATGTGCGAGTCTAATGTGTAAGATGTATCCTTCTTCGATACCTGTAAAGATTCAAAACCTTGCAATTTCTCTGTATAAAATGATTCTTCTAGGGATGTACATTGTCCGGGGAGGTTTTGTTTTTTTCTCACTGTGATATTAGTTATGTCGCTATTCACATCTTTTTTATTTTTTATACATGTTTTGCATCGCCATTTCTTTTTTCTTTCTTGATCCATTAGGCGGTATGTTTTTTCCGGGTAGCCATCACGGTCTAAATCATATCTATTATTACATAATGAACATATTGCAGTTTTCTTTATATCAACTAAGTTTTTGCATTTATAACATGTTACTACTATCGGCATCTTGCGGCCACTATTAGTAGTTTTCACATTGAATTTAGATGTCATGTTGTTGAGTGTTATGTGCAGGTTGATTATACTTTACTAGATGGCACTGATATGAATAATATTATGATGTATTGTTCATGTAGATTTTTTTTTAATTTTTGAGTCTGTCAACGGTCTTGCATAAAAATATTATATGAAATTTTAGATTTGTGTTATTATATATTGATATATATGCATGATTAGGTATAACTAAGGTAAAAATAAACTCACGGCACTATTCAATTGTTACAATCACTAAGTTTTTATCGTTTTGCACTAGTTTTTACACTTCACATTAAATTGTTTGATTATGCAATTAATCTTATAGTTTTTGCACTGATAACATTATATAGTATATATTAGCACCAAATATACTGAATCATAACAAATATCCACTTACTATCACGATAAGACTATTTATTTACTATTTTTATTTACGAGCTCGATGTTAACGGTGCCACTAGCGACATCTCATTATAGCGCTAAATAACTTACGGAACAGACCAGAACTCACGATTCTCCGCGCGGATAAAGGAAATGTTACGGTGGTAATGGACGCGTCGGAATATAATTTTAAAATACAACAACTTTTATCGGACGAAAGTACATATAAAAAGGTCAAAACAGACCCTACAACTAACACGCTTAAAACAACTAGCGATTTAATAAAGAAATACTCCGAAAAATTAAATCTCGACGTGAATTCGCTAATACCACCATGTGCCAAACCACCGAGGTTGTATGGGTTACCGAAGATACACAAACCAAACGCTCCACTACGTCCCATAGTGAGCCAGACCAATTCGCCTACTTATAAGCTGGCACAATACTTAGCAAAAATACTATCACCACTGAGAGGACATACCAGAGCACACACAAAGGATTCATACCATTTTGTGAGTGAGATAAAAGACCTACATCTCTAACAATGAAACTATGGTCAGTTTTGATGTTCAGTCACTATTTACATGCCTACCTATTGTGGACTGCATCTCAATTGTAACTAGGAAGCTAGAAGAAAATAACATGCCTCAAGAATATGCAATACTACTTGAACATTGCCTCACATCTGGCTATCTATTGTGGAAGGAGGAGTTCTACAAGCAAGTAGATGGTGTGGCGATGGGCTCACCTGTGTCTCCCATAGTCGCCGACATATTCATGGAGGACTTTGAGGAAAAAGCCCTTCTTACTGCTCCTGTAAATCCAAGGTTCAACAAGCGGTACGTAGACGACACTTTCACAATTTTACCATCTGACAAAGTAACTGCATTTTTAGACCACCTTAACTCTATAAACTCTAAAATACAATTCACAATGGAGTTTGGATGTTTTAGTCATCCGAAATCCTGATAACACTATTGGTCACACTGTGTATAGGAAAAAGACCCATACCAACCGATATCTAAATGGTGAATCTCACCATCATCCTTCACAGTTAGCTACCGTGGGTAAATCTTTGTTTCAGAGAGCACGAGGGATCTGTGACAGAAAACATCTGGCTGCGGAGCTTCAGCATGTCAAGCAAGTATTGCAAGACAACAAGCTTCGGGTCCCGCGCCTACGTCACAGTGAACGAGTGAAGCCGGCCACAGTCGAGCGCGCGCCTGCTCTACTACCATATGTTAGAGGAGTCACGGACAAGATTGGCTACATCTTGAAGCGAGCGTCCATTAAGACATACTACAAGCCGCTGAAGAAGATTAGTCAATTTTTACCATCCATCAAATGTAATATTCCTCTACAAGATGCGGGTGTGTACAAGCTAGATTGTGAATGTGGTCTCTCTTACATAGGTCAAACAAAGAGATCTATAAAAATCCGCGTGAAGGAACATATAGCTGATGTGAAGCACCGACACTCCGGGAAGTCTGCAGTCTGCGAACATGTTCAAGATCGTCCCCACCATTACATTAGATTTGATAAGTCACAAATTCTCGCAAAAGAACACCGATTCCTACCAAGGATAATACGCGAGGCTATTGAAATTAAAAAACATCCAAATTTCAATAGAGAAGATGGTTGGGTGCTACCATCTGCTTGGGATCCTATAATTAACAAAATTAAACCCAAACCCAAGCATACCACTGCAAGACTTCATGATACTATAAGCTCGTTTTGCGTAAATCGGACCAAAAATTAATATTAAAAAACTGAAGGTAGCCGGACTAACTATGACATTGGGACGTCAAACATCTCAGTCACCCCCCCCCCCCCGTGACTATGGGCGCTGTAAAGCACCCGAAACGTCGAGATAATAATAAAAATAAATTAATGTAATTAAACGCGATAAAATCCGTAAATAATAGTTTTATTCAATAGCCTTTTGTTATTTAGCTGGTAGATTTAGTTGTTAAATTATGTTGCCTTATATACCATTCCAATAGGTATGCAACTAAAATTGTATTGTTGTGAATACTATAGTAAGTTAGGTAAATATTATTCTAAGCTAGCTTCTATTTTTTAGTATTTAATTTTGTAGTGAGAACTGCTATTGATTATTTACTCATGATATCTGAAACGATTTCAAGTGGGGGGAATTATGTACTGGCTTGCTTTCCTTACTTTTCTATTAAATCCTTCTTTCCAATTAACCGCAAAACAAAACTTTTGGCGCCATCTGTTGGCCCACAACAAAAGCGTCTATAAAAGAAGTCGACGCGATTACTACAAAAAAGTTCAATCCGCGCATTTTTTTCTATTCTAACCTTTATTCACCTTTAAACCATTTAAAACAAGCGGGGAGGATGGAATGATTCCCATCCAACTACAGAGGGGTATGGATATCCAGTGAAAATCTCCAGAGTAAGTTTTGCATGGGGATATATTCCAGAACGATGGACAATTTTCATAGTTCTTTTTATACCTAAGGCTGGTAGCCTTATTCAGTGTCATTGATAGGATCGAAAAAGCATTGGAGGATAAAGAAATAGCTCTTTGTGCCTTTCGAGATATTGAGGGTGCCTTCGACAGTAGCCTATCTTAATACAACTGGTTGAGGGCCTGGTATCTTAAAAATGTTGACACCACAAACACCAATGGGTGAAGTCGATGCTCTACAAACAGAAAGGCAAAAATAGCGCTGTTTCAAACTTCGATTGAGATTGCAACTACAAGAGGCTGCCCACAAGGAGGTGTTTTATCAACCCTTCTGTGGACTCTTGCGGTTGACCAACTGTTGTACAAAATGACAGACCCACAAATTGATACATTGGGTAATGCTGATGACCTTGTGATCATTGCGAGGGGCTTTTGCCAAAGTACTTTATCGTAAATCATACATAGAGCCAAAATCACCATAAATAACTGGTGTAGGGATAACAGTTTTTCAGTTAATAAGTCTGATGAGACTATTATAATACCCTTTACCAAAAAGAGACGGTTGGACAAATTAGGCACACCAAAATTTTATGGTAAAGAAGTACCATTTTCCACTGAAGTTAAGTACTTGGCCGTAACAATCGACCAAAACTAACGTGGAACTCTCACCTTAGCAACGTGTGCAATAAGGCAAAAATTGCTTTAGGTACGTGCAATCGTTTGGTCTGGCTGGTGATTTGGTTGGTTTGAAAATATAAGAAAAAATATTGCTAGCGATAAGTACCTAAGTCACAAAATGGTGAATAAACGTAACAATATAAAAAATATTTATAACCGTGTTATTTAAGAGGTAGTAAAAAATTATTTACAGGTTGTGGTTGATACGTAAAACGCTATGCGCTTTTCATAACCATGTTTATAATAAAAATAATAAAATTAGAATAATAATATAATATTTCTTAAAGAAATATTATATAATTTCATTTTTATAAAAACTGGCTTTAAGTAAAACCTGTTTCGATGCCTTCCTTAGTCCTAGTGTCCGCTCAAATAGTGAGCTAATATCAAGTAATAAACATGTAAATATACTAAGTATGTTTATAATACAAACGGATAAGTAAAAATTTGCTATAGGTATGAGGGAACTCGTATGTAACAGATATACTGGTAAATTTAACTTGAATCTGCCTAGGCACATGTCTAGTTTACTTTCATATCGAAAACTACTTCGTCAATATTTTAGCTTTAGACCACCACACACAGCATTTATATACAGGGATTGCCACAAGAAAATAATTTAAGACACTGTTTAAAGGGGAATGGCAGGCTTGTATGGGAGTTTCGTACCGCTAATAAAATTTCGTGTTTTGGGATATTTTTGGTTTTAATTGGTACATAGTAGGATAGACAAAGCCCTTTTAAATTATTAGATTTTTAGAACTTGGGAGACAAAAGTTATAACCATTTTTAATTTTTAAGATTATCTACATAGACCATAGACTAATATTTAATATTAAGAACTAGTGTCACATTTTTTTTATTTAACTGGCTTTACGGCTTCATCATTCCTTTCATAATCTTCGCTTTTATATATTTTTTTCATCACAATATGCTGATGCGTCACTTTTTGCGTCACATTTTTTGGGAGATTATATAAACATCAAACCACTTGTTTCATCGTTTTTTTTTATAGGATAGGGTGACAAACGAGCACACAGTCCACCTGATGGTAAGTGGTTGCTGTGGCCCATAGACATCTACATCTATCCTCGATTACGAATCAAAATGCAGATGCGTTGTCACCCGTGAGGACTAAGATGGAATACCTCGTTTCCAGTAAAAAGGGTCTCCGGTTCCCTACACTCACCATACGAAATACAGCAGCATTAAGCCGCTATTTCACGCTGGTATTCTGTGAGAGCGTGGTCCAACTATACTACTAATATAGCCGACCCATTCGTGCTACAACTATACTACTAATATAACTGCAGCATGGCTCTACCACGTATAACTATACTACTAATATAACTTTTCTCTAATATAGCTTTTCTCTAATAATATAGCTTTTCTCTAATAGTTCACACGCGCAGACTTTTACGAATCAAAATCTACTTCAAGCAACAAAACAGGAGCGAGGAGGAGTATGTAGATCGTTACATATAGGCAAATAAACGTTTTTCTGATAAAGTAAATATGCTATATTGCTTTTCGCTACTCTGTAGTGCTTTACTAACTATTATTTTTATGGAATGAGGCTGTAGCCCATAGATATCTACATTTATCCTCAATTAAGAACCAAAAGGCAGATGCATTGTCACTCCTGAGGACTAAGATGGAATGCCTTGTTTCCAGTAAAAAAGGGTCTTCAGATCTCTACACTCGCCATACGAAACACAGCAGTATTAAGCTGCTATTTGCTGGTATTCTGTGAGAGCGTGGTACTTCCCCGGTCGAGCCGACCCATTCGTGGTACAACCGTCATATAGCTGCAGCGTGGCTTTACCAAGTATAAATAGTCTTTAAAATTGTACTTATCATCTGTAAAGCGTTCGAAACGTCAGGTATTTAAAAGTTAAATATACGCGATAAATTCCGTAAAAAGTAGTATTATTTCAATGTTGACAACGTAGTCTTACGCGCCATTTTGTTGTGGCCCATTAATCTGCGTCTTGCGCTACGCTAAGCCGAATGAGTGTTACAATGATCTAAGTGAAGTTATGGACTAGACGTGCTCTTTGAGAAGATCTGATCTTACCCTAACGAATTTTCACAGACAATTTGGTAAGTAGTTTTAATTTTATTACTGGTTTTGTAATTGTTTATGTGTTATATGACGGTTTAATTTGATTAATAAAATCATGCATTAATCTATATTTTTCCTGCACCAATTTTGTGGTACCAATTCAATATATGTACTTATAGTTGTTTTGGGTATTATTTTTATATTTTTATTTTGTTGCAAATGTTGTTAATAATTTTTGTTTTTCTAATCGGTAGTCATTCTTGCTTGGTCAGTTTTGCTGGAGATGACGTCGGAAAGTAGTCCTAAATTTTGATGTAAAAGGACAGTAATATAACACCCACATTCAATGTTGCATCATCATTGCAATTGGTGCATGAAATTGAGGTAAATATGATAAATTTCTTGCAGTTTTACTACAAAACGTACTGTTAATTAAATTTTTAAGTGTTTGTTGTTGGTATTTGTGGATCTTTCATTAGCTTTATATCGTTTTGTTCACTTTTTAGATGGCGGGTAACTCGATCGAGATTCTGCGACTAAATACAAAGATGGCTGCTGGAGCATAATGAATACGACGACATTTGGAGCGAGTATTCTTATCGTCTACCCTCCACAATAATGACAAAATGGATGCCGCGACTGGCGATGCTAGAAAACCTGAAATTATCACATTTTATAATCACATAGCTCATACAGAACCAGAGCTCGAAACCTATCCAACTGCAGAGAGGTGTAAGACAGGGTGACGTTATATCCCCGAAACTCTTCACCGCTGCATTGGAAGACGTTTTCAGGCTACTGGACTGGAAAGGATACGGTATTGACATCAATGGCGAGTACATCACTCATCTTCGATTTGCCGACGATATAATCCTTATGGCAGAATCGCTGGAGGACTTAAGCACTATACTCAATGACCTCAATAGTGCCTCCCAACGGATAGGTCTTAAGATGAACATGGACAAAACAAAGATCATGTTCAATGTCCATGTCACACCTATGCCGGTAGTTGTTGGGAGCACTATGCTCGAAGTTGTTGACGAGTACGTTTACCTGGGACAAATAGTCCGACTAGGTAAGTCCAACTTCGACCGATAGGTCAATCGACGGATTCAACTCGGCTGGGCAGCGTTCGGGAAATTACGACATATATTCTCGTCACGTATACCTAAATCTCTAAAAACTAGATTGTACAACCAGTGCGTGTTGCCAGTGATGACTTACGGATCTGCGACGTGGTCCTTCACTGCTGGCCGTATGAGGACGCTCAAGGTCGCTCAGCGAGCTATGGAGAGGGCTATGCTCGGAGTTTCTCTGCGTGATAGACTCAGAAATGAGGATATCCGCAGTAAAACCAGAGTGACCGACATAGCCCAACGGATTAGTAAGCTGAAGTGGCAATGGGCCGGCCATATAGCTCGAAGAACCGATAACCGATGGGGAAGAAAGGTTCTTGAGTGGCAGCCTCGTACTGGTAGGCGTAGTGTAGGGCGACCCCCCACTAGATGGAGTGACGACCTGATAAGATATGCAGGAAGTCGATGCAGGTGGCTCAGGACCGTGCTTTGTGGCATTACTTGTGGGAGGCCTATGTTCAGCAGTGGACTTGTGAAGGGCTGTAATGATGATGATGATGATGATGATAATCACATAAATACGGCGTTGACATTTTTGATAAAATGTGTAGACAATACGATGTTTCTCGCAACAGTCACCGATGGCCGCTCACGATATTATACAATTTTGTAAACATGGCGGGCATAAATAATTTGGTGATATATGTCAGATGAATAATCATCAAATGAAAGTGATCCGTCATCAATACCTCCTAGACGTCGAATTTGATATTCCAAGACTTTCTATTGAGCGTCGTATATCCCAACAAAATATACCCAGAGGTATTAAACTGAAAGACGGACTACTTCTAAGATTGGCAGAACAACCCCTACAACAAAATATGTCTTTGGGTCGATGTGCTTTTTACAGCAGGGCTCATGACCGTAGCACGCGCTAACAATGCAGCAAATGTATGAGGCGTATTTGTGACGAACATCAGGCAGTCGTGTGTCCCGAATATAAGCCAATAGACTCATTTTTTACCCGTTACTTTGTTTACAGACTCAATCAGGCCAAACAAACGCCTTAAATGATAAATATTACGTTCCTAAATGAAAATAAGATTAAGAGATCTCAACCCTTTCAAATATTTGTTGATTTTTAAGAAGTTTATGTATAAGTTACAAATTACATTTAGGAATCAAAATTTTGTTGATTTTATGAGCCATTTTGATGATAAAAATAAAGATGTTTAGTAACTATATGCTGTGTTTTACTCATTGTTTCGTCTTATTCAGAGAAATAATTGATTCGCACTGGTCTACACATGTAGCCCGCGCATGCGCTCAAGGAGTATAAGGGCGCGTGCACTCTAGTATTATACTCTATATATTTTATTATTAAAATATAAACACAATTCATGAAAATAACTTTGAATAGGTACCAAATTACTTCCATTTTTTCTGGTCATATGCTGCTTTTCACCAGTCTTCCCGAAAGTTTCCGAAATAAAAGTATTTTGCAACGAAAATCTTATTTTTTACAGATGCCTAAAAACTATAGCCGAACCTCACAAAAAGCAATTGCGTAATCGCAAAAAGACTATAAAAAGTAAGAAATAAATATATAACTAACTATCATCATCATCATCATAATTTGATAAATAACCAGTGCATACAAATGTTTAACTAAAAATACAGTGTATGTATTATGATTATAACATAATATACTAATTAGGGTATCTGAGGGTGTAATTAGGGTATATATATATATATATATTGGTGGATTTGGCGTTTGGCCTTCAACCACCAAACTGCTGGTTCAAATGTATTAAATAATGTTATGCGGTGCGGCTATTAATTTAAATAGAATAGTGGACTGTATATGAGCGCGGTGCGAGCGGTGAATGGAATTTAATTTATTCGTGATACTGCAAATCCCCTAAATTCGGGATATAGGAAGGACGTGAAGGAATGCATGTGCACCCACCTGGACTTCCGCTGATCTGCCTCGTGTCTCGATGGCTGCCGGCTGTCTTCACACTTATCAACTTCACAGATAATCACGAAATATAGCGTTATTGCAAATGTCTATACTTTTTACTATATGCTTGTATAATTCAATGTCCAAATTACACAAGGGCGGGAGCGATGATGCGAGATATAAGCGGTGCGGTTGGTTGCGTGTCTTCTCAACTTGTGTGAGCCCGTTAACACACGAATGCACATGCTGGGCATAAAGCGGTAGATAGGAAACCGGAAATGGGCTTTGCAGTAATCTTATTGGATAATAATTAACGAATCTCTTATAAGCGTTAAGCGATAGTGCAAAGTGGCGCGAACACCCCCCCCCCCCGGCCTTGAGGTATCCTGAACTAGCAAGTAAAGTATAAATATATATATATATATATATATATATATATATATATATATATATATATATATATATATATATATATATATATATATATATATAGATAAATACTTATATAGTAGCGAAATGAAGCGACGTTATGACCTAAGAATTAAACTAAATATATAAACGATAATGTAAAATTAACTATATTAATCACTGTGTTGGTAAAGGACACAGTTTGATAAGAGGGCGTTTTAAAGTGGAATTCTTAAGTTTAACTTGCGCAACGCGTACCACACCATCCTTACCGGGAAACAATTCGGTGACAACGCCTAGAGGCCACTGAAGCGGTGTCCACGTCTATTAGAACAATCGTCCCTACAAAAATGGCAGTAGAGTTCTTATTCCACTTCACTCTACTCTGTAATGTATGTAAGTATTCGAATCTGAAGCGTTTCCAAAAGGACTGAACTAAAGAATCTATTAAAGAAAAGCGTGATAACAGATTAATACGTTCCTTGCTTAAATCTGCAGCTGGTAAGCATTCAAGTGGTTTTAAATTTAGAAAATGTGCGGGTGTAAGTGCGGTAGGTTCCGATGGATCACTGCTTAATACATAAAGCGGGCGAGAATTTAAGATACACTCGATCTGACAAAGAGTAGTAAGCATTTCTGCATACGTGAGGATTTGCTTACCTATTACGCGAAACAAATGGGTTTTTATAACCTTAATATTGGACTCCCACAAACCCCCGAAATGTGGAGCGCTTGGAGGGTTGAGTTTCCAAACAATGCGATTATCGGTGATCACCTGACTGAATGCCTTATAATATTCTTCTGATTTTAAAAATCCATGTAATTCATGTAAATATAAACGCGAGGCGACAAAATTAGTACCGTTATCGCTGTATATAAATCGACACGGACCTCTACGAGAGATAAATCTCTTAAAAGCGTCTAAAAACCACGCCGAACTTAGATCAGACGCTAATTCTAAATGCACTGCCTTAGTAACGAGGCATATAAATAAACATGATGATGATGATGAAGCCTTCTGGCTTCGTATACCACGTTTACGCGTCAATGTGATATAAAGTGGGCCCGAAAAATCCACACCTGTGTGTTTAAACGCATTACACTGCTCTAGGCGGCAAGCAGGCAAGGCAGACATCATAGGGTAAATAGGTTTGGGTTTATGTCGAAAACAAATGTTACACCTATGAATGCGGTATCTCACTACACGGCGAGTTGATAATATCCAATATTTCTCCCGTAATGCAGCAAGTAAATACTGAGGGCCAGCGTGGAAATGTTTATAGTGATAATAATCAATTATAAGATCAACAATATGCCCCTTTTTTGGTAGCAATATTGGATGCTTTTGGGAATCCGATAAAGACGAATAATCTAACCGACCACCTACTCGAAGTACATCGTCCGTGATAAATGGCGATAACCTTCGTAATGTTGATGAACATAGTTGTCCTTTTTTAATATTTTTTATATCTTCGGCGAAAGCGATGCCTTGCACAATTTTAATAACTGTGATTTCAGAAATCTCTGTCGTCGAATCTGATGACGGATGCGGTTATAATTTTATTTATGCGCGGTAATTTGTTTAAAAACCTTAAAACGTAAACAACGGATCGTAAATACTTATTCCAATTAGAAAATTTTAAGCTTAACGAGATAAATTAGACTTTGACAGGCCTGTTGGTCTAGTGGTTAGTGACCCTGACTGCTACGCCGGAGGTCGTGGGTTCGATTCCCACCCAGGACAAATGTTTGTGTGATGAGCACGATCATTTGTTCTGTGTCTGGGTGTAATTTATCTATAATATTTATGTATTTAGAAATATATAAGTATGTTTATCAGTTGTCTAGTACCCATAACACAAGCTCTGCTTAGCTTGGGACTAGATGGCGTTGTGTGCGGAATATTATTATTATTATTATTAAATGGGTTTTCTTCCATGTCACTGACTCCAAACGACACAGTCTTTTCTTCTGGTAAACTGATATGAGTTGATGCGAACCTTTGTACAGGCCATTCTTTACACGGCAAGAAAACCCACGAAGGCCCATGTAACCAAAGGTCACAATTTAAAATTTGTGAGGGTAACAGCCCACGCGAAATATGATCTGCAGGATTTTCTGAGCCGGCGATGTGGTAAAAGTTATCCGGTAATAAATAGGACTGTATTTGCGAAATACGGTTAGCAACAAAGGTGTTGAACTTATGCGGTGAAGAACACGCCCAACAGAGCGCGACTTCCGAATCTGAAAACGCATAAATGTTGTCGATCGGATGCCTCAATGACAACGAATCGTAAACGGTGCGTACTAACTTAGCGAGCAAAACCAAGGCACACAACTCAAGCCTGGCTAAAGTTATAACCTTTAATGGTGACACTCGAGATTTAGAACATAGGAGCGTTATAATTGGAGGATTATTTCCGTTAACAACATGCGAATAGATGACACACCCGTAAGCTTTTTCACTAGCGTCGGCGAAGGCTAGTAGCGACACATGGGATTTTTCATTTACGCCGATATGACGTGGAATCTGTAAATGTGAGATTAAAGGTAACTCTGATACATATCGCTGCCATGTATTGACAATATTAGTGGGTGGAGTCTCATCCCAGTTAAGTTTAAGAACCCACAAGGCTTTAATTAATAATTTGGCGTAAAGTATTACTGGACCGACAAGTCCTAAAACATCTTACAAGCGAGCGGCTGCGGAGAGGATAGCGCGTTTGGTACAAGTGATCGGTGGCGGCGAAACAAGAAAGGAAAACTTATCGGTAGCGGGATACCAACGAAGGCCTAAAATTTTTAAAATGTCATTATCATCAAATGATACCGAGTCTTGTTGACGATGTGATGCTGGTATATGTTGTAAAAGCTCCTTGCAGTTACTTGTCCACTTAACCAAATCGAATCCACCTCGGCGAAACATTTGGATAAGTTGAGTGGCGGTGTTCATATATATATCCCTTTACACTACAGAAGCAGCAAGGGGATAGGACTCCCTTTCGTCAGCGGCTAACTGGCGTAAAGTGCGAAGTGCGAGGAAAGGGGAAGAGCGTAATCCGAATGTGACGCGATTAAATTCATATGATCGTATAGTTTCTTCTGTAGAAAACCGATATAAAATGCGTTGAAAAGCGCGATGGGATTTTTGGACTTCGATACACAAGTACATTTGCCTAACATCTGCAAAGAAAGCGATGCGATAAACTCTAACGTTTAATAAAATATTAAAAATGTCTGTTTGTAAATTTTGCCCGATGTGCAAAATGTCATTCAAAGAAATATCGTTATCCGACTTAGCACTAGCGTCTAAAACGATGCGTAACTTCGTTGTACTTTTATCATTCCGTACGACAGGGTGATGCGGCAAATAAAAAGAAGGCTGTATACAATCATTATCAGAAGCAGCGGATAAAATACCCTTATTAATGTATTCCCGTATAACAACATTGTATTGATCGCGAAGATCGGGATATTTGTTAAAGCGTTTTTCCAAAAGTAAGAGGCGTTTTTTTGCATTCATTAAAGAGTCACCCAATATGTCGGGCCTTTTCTTAAATGGCAGGGCGACCACATACCGTCCGTCGCTTTGGCGGTAAGTAGTAGAAGTATAAATGTCTTCACATTCCTGCTCATCACGGCTCAAATATATTTTTTGCGGAAGTTCTTCAATTTTCCAAAATTTTTCCATTATATCATTAAGACAATTTTGATTTAAATTTGTATCGTAAGAACGGGAAACTAATGAACGCGAAGAATGATGTAATATAGCGACTTCAACATTACCCATAATAATATATCCGTGTGATGTTTCTATGGCACTAGGCCATTGCGAATGAATTAAGCTTTCAGGCGACAAAAGTTTTACGTAGGTATTAACCCCCAATAAAATATCTATAGACCCAGGTTGATAAAACTGATCATCTGCTGAGCGTATTTTATCTAAATAGCGAATTTTTGAAACATCTACTATCGAATCTGGCAACTGACCCGTGATGATCGGAGCAACTAATAGTTCAATATGATAAAATTTGTTATCATTAAAACGAGACGTGAACTGCAGTGAAGTGACTCCTAAAATCTTTTGGGACACACCACCGATCCCGTGTACTTCGGTAAAACGATTTTTATTCGAAACGGAAAGAAATAAGCGTTCACAACAATCCTTCGTAATATAGTCGCTTTGGGATCCGGGGTCAACTAAACACCGAATAAAATGTTCATTGTCGTATTTATCTACGACCTTTATTTTTGCAGTCCCCAATAAAGTAGTATAGCGTGGGAGAGTACTATAATCGCGAGAAATATTACATGAAGAGGTAAGTGTTTTTTCATCTTCCACCGTATTCGAATTGTGAGCGACAGAAGAATTAATTATTATCGTTAACTGCGCGGTTAATCGAATGCGAGCTGCATGCATTAGCGTTAGGCGTCTGCACAACCTCTGAGTGTAACGTATTGCTGCTACGAAAAGCAGTCTTAGAACCATTCTGATGCGGGTCAGAATGAATTAAAGAATGGTGGCGCCGCGCGCAGTATATACACTTACGCTTCGATTTACAAAAAGAAGTCGAGTGTTTATTACTTAAACAATTAATACAACAATTGTTTTGTTTAATAATATCGTAACGTTGTTGTGTATTTAATTTTAAAAAGCGTGGACAAACATACAAGTGTTCATGATTATTTGATTTACAAAAGATACATGAATGCCAAGGATCTGTATTAATAAATGTTTTACTAAATTTATTTGAAAGTGATTTGTTTCGATTATTATTGGATGTAGATAAAGTATGCGAATTATTAAATGTATGGCATATAGCCCAATTCTGTTCGTATAATAAAATTGTACTAAAGAGGCGTAGTTTGGTATGCTAATTGTGCGACAAGACATTTCAAATGACTTAACAGTGTCATGATCTAATTTTCTAAGTGCAATATTTAAAAACAAAAAATCAGCTAAGTCCTCAATTTTTAATTGCTTTAGAGCATTAATTGAAGCATCAAATTTGTCCATAAATTTATGATAACCTCCTGTTGTGTTTGCGTTCACCTGTGTTAAATCCAATAGTTGGTTAATATACGTAGATGCGAGTGTGCGTTCGTCATTATATCTTCCTAAAAGCGCATTCCAAATAATAGAATAATTTTCTGCGGTAGGGGCTAACCCGGCACAAACTGATAATCATCAGTTAATTGTAAATTTTCGTGAATTAATGTCTTAAACTGTTGATAAAACATGGACCACTGGCGTATGTCTCCGTTAAATGACATTAATTCAATTGGCGGAAGTGAAGTTTTTAATTTAGTAGGAAATCTATTTTCTAACGTAACAGTGGAAGGCGATGTGGATATTTTCGTAGTTTGGCACTTAATACGACATTATAAATCTTCAAATGAGTTCCAAGCCTCGTAATCAACGTCTGCATTAGGGTTTAATTTTAAATGTTTAGTATTATAGTTATCTAGAACTTCTTGAAACTCACTACGTAATTGTTCTATATTCGAAGCGATGCTAAGAAATAAATTCTGCTCGTCCAAGGAATTAAATGCGCCCTTTGAGGTCTCGTAAATTTTTTGTAATCGTTCGTAAATATAATTACGTTTAGCGATAATAATTTTTAAACTAACTTCTTCAACCGAAACCAGTTTAGATTCTTTGCTTCTCGTCGTCATTTTCAACAAAGAAATGCGGACTAAAATTATTGCGATAAGTGACGGTAGAATTAGTTAACCGGGGAGCGAAGCAATCTCGCGTTACTAGAAAGATGGCGGTTAATCAACAAGAAAAATATCATTAAAGGAATAATGAAGCGGTGTGGTATGCGTTAAAAGGGTATTATAATACGTGTAATAAGCGATGCTGGACAAATAATATTGAAGTTAGTATAATTAGAACTACAATTTATTATGATTTAATAATATATACGTATATAATTTTTTGTAATATATAAAAAAATGAATTTACTTCTCCGGGCCTAAAGGTTAATTTAATCCCGGCCGAAGTGACCAAAAAATATATGGTGGATTTGGCGTTTGG
This sequence comes from Parnassius smintheus behrii, assembly GCA_036936625.1. Taxonomy (NCBI): domain Eukaryota; kingdom Metazoa; phylum Arthropoda; class Insecta; order Lepidoptera; family Papilionidae; genus Parnassius; species Parnassius smintheus. The sequence continues at coordinate 35,141,785 of JAUPFT010000008.1, read as the reverse complement.
CCTTCAACCACCAAACTGCTGGTTCAAATGTATTAAATAATGTTATGCGGTGCGGCTATTAATTTAAATAGAATAGTGGACTGTATATGAGCGCGGTGCGAGCGGTGAATGGAATTTAATTTATTCGTGATACTGCAAATCCCCTAAATTCGGGATATAGGAAGGACGTGACGGAATGCATGTGCACCCACCTGGACTTCCGCTGATCTGCCTCGTGTCTCGATGGCTGCGGGCTGTCTTCACACTTATCAACTTCACAGATAATCACGAAATATAGCGTTATTGCAAATGTCTATACTTTTTACTATATGCTTGTATAATTCAATATCCAAATTACACAAGGGCGGGAGCGATGATGCGAGATATAAGCGGTGCGGTTGGTTGCGTGTCTTCTCAACTTATGTGAGCCCGTTCACACACGAATGTACATGCTGGGCATAAAGCGGTAGATAGGAAACCGGAAATGGGCTTTGCAGTAATCTTATTGGATAATAATTAACGAATCCCTTATAAGCGTTAAGCGATAGTGCAAAGTGGCGCGAACATATATATATATATATATATATATATATATATATATATATATATATATATATATATATATATATATATGTATATATATATAAGATCATAAAGTGAACATAATAACAAGATGTCATAGGTTTATATATTACTGTGTTATCTATATAATTGTATATTATTGTGTTCAATATTAGGAGTACATAAGGTGGTTCGTTGCTATGTAAAAGAGCGCCTCTCGCCATCAAACGTAAAAGTTTGGCGAGTTTAGAATTAAGTAACACCACTGTCTTATAAATCCATTAATAAATAATAAATAAAAAAATCACCATTACAGCCCTTCACAAGTTCACTGCTGAACACAGGCCTCCTCCAAGGTATGCCACTGCCACGAAGCACGGTCCTGAGCCACCTGCATCCATCGACTTCCTGCGTGTCTTACCAGGTCGTCACTCCATCTAGTGAGGGATCGCCCTACACTTCGCCTACCGGTACAAGGCTGCCACTCGAGAACCTTTTTTCTCCAAGGGTTGTCGGTTCTTCGAGCTATATGGCCGGCCCATTGCCACTTCAGCTTACTAATTCGTTAGGTTATGTCGGTCACTCTGGTTCTACTGTGGATATCCTCATTTCTAAGCTTATCACGCAGAGAAACCCCGAGCATAGCCGTCTCCATAGCTCGCTGAGCGACTTTGAGCATACTCATACGGCCAGCACTACTAACTATGCTGAAACAAAACTTTGCGGGATTCTAACAACCCTTAGTGTTTTAGTTAATGCTAAAACCGGTTTAAAAAGCCGCACTCTAGGGAGATCACCTGCTACACCTTAAGATAGGGAAACCAAACTAGAATTAGGTCTATGTACAATGGAAAAATGGGGTCGGGGAATTTCCAAATCTGTAGTGATTGACATAGTGGCAGAGTTCATAAAAAGAAATAAAATAAAAACTTCATTCATAAATTATATACCAGGTAACGATTGGTTTCTTTAATTTCAAAAGCGACACAAGCTATCCATTAAAAAACCTCAACCAGTTTAGAGTACTTGCAAAAACGTATGACGGATTATTTTGATATACACGACTTGAATACACGACTATTTCACTTTACTAGGAAGTACCCTTGAGAAGTTAAACCTAAACGACCCGCAAAGCAGCAACTGGTTGTTGGCGCAGATGGCGCAACATGCACAAGAACAACGGCTGGATCTGCAAAAGAAAATGTTACCGTTTTGACGACTTTCAACGCGGCTGTCATCAAATTGAATTCTTTAATTGTATTTAAAGGGAGGTACGTATATGACCAATGGATAGCATATCAAAAGGAAGAATATGATATTGATGTTGCTTGTGCTTCTAGCAAACGCTGTTAGATAGAGACAGAAACATTATATAATTATATGGTTAAAGTTATAATTCCAAGTTTGAGAGAATAAAGACCAGTGCTCTTCGTTTACGATGGTTATAGCATCCACGTTGACAAACGAGTCATAGCATTAGCAGCAGAAAACGACATAACCATTTTAAAACTTCCTGCTAACTTATTACAACCTATAGACTTAGCGGTCTTCAAGTCATTTAAAAGTATTTGGGACAAAACGCTTGTGGAATGGCAACGCCAAAATGTCGGATTTAAAATTCGCAAGAAAGAGTTTGCCGAAATTCGCACAAGCATGAAGAGTCAAACAACGCCAAAAGTGATCAAAAATAGCTTTAAAAAAGGAGGAGTCTACCCGTTTTACCCAAGTGTTATACCACAAAAAATTTCACCCAGCTATTTATAAAAGATGGCAAAATAACATGATAATAAAAGATTGCAAAATAACATAATATGTAAAAGTTTGCAAAGAAATTTAGCAAAACCCAAATTGCTGAGTCAGTCATCTATAGACGTCTTAAAAAAAGTATGACTAATTGTAAGGTTTAGGACATTATTCAAGTCAGAATTATAGTTTTCTTTTAAGGAACCGCTTTTGAAAAAAGTTACGCAAAAACCAAAAATCTTAAGTGTTAAAATGAAACATATGGAAAAAAGAGCTGAAGTTATGACACGCACATATTTGGATAAAAACCTAGAAAATCATCACAATAACAAAAGAACCATAAATTGATGATTACCAAGAACCTGGACCTGGACTGGAAGTTGCGTATATGCCCAATAGCACATATAGTTACGTGAAGTCAACATCTGAATTGAAAAAAGGAGGAAATGAAAAAACTCGTAACTTAAAACATTACGAATGTTTAACAAATAACGCATCTACAGAAATCTTAGATCTATACAACAAACAAATTATACCATAAGAGAACTCTCCAACTCAACATACTTTTTATCGCACCAATTTGGCCTACTCCTGTCATCTTCATGTATCTATTGTAAATACACAAACAAAGACAAAAGTAGCAATTACCATTATTTAAAGTTTTGGTAACGAAATATTAAAAATTATTACAATATAAATCTACTTCATGTGTCCATGTTCTGTTTCACAAAAATTTGCGCGTGTATTGGTCAACATTGGCAAAACATTGTAGGGGTGGTTTTGATCGGTAATTTTGTTTAAAATATGATATTATTTGTTAGTTTAGAGCTTAAAATATAACATATTATACATGTAATTACCGAAAGTAAGACACTCCGGCCATTAAATTACTTTTTCGACATTATTCTTGCAACTTTTAAATACACATTGCGGCATTAAGAAACGTGTTTACATTGGCTGTATTTCAAGTGAACTAAACGAAACAAGAGCTCACGTCTCATGTGCGCTGTTATATACTTAGATGGATTTCTTGCGCCCACCCGACATCTAGTTGGTATTGTTGATCGAAGGTGATTATGAAAACATCACAAATAAAAAACGAAACCCTTGCCTATCTGCATTCTATTGGATACTATTGAATTATTAGAGAGTAAATAGAGGCGAGACAAAACAATTCCAAGACCATTTTGGTGACCAAAGACCGTCCAATCTTACCCTGATGCACCTTATACATACTTTTTTTGAATTTATTTGCCAAGTTGTTGTTTTTTTATTACTATTTTGTTTTTCCTCGTATTGACATGTGTGCAAATTTTTAAATTTAAGTGCCTAATTTATGTGTGTGGTATGTTTGCAATAAATTGTTCTTTCTTTCTAGTCACTTAGCACTAGGTGAGCCGCATGCTCGTTTGCCGATCTTCTATAAAAAAGGGTATTTTCCCGTACCGTGAGGACAATTTACATACATAAATTTCACAATTACAAACGTTCAGACCCGGAACAATTATTTATATGCTATACAAATACTTGTTCTGTGCGGGATTCGAACCCTCAGCCCCTAGCGCTGCAACTCATTGCTAAGTCACTGCGCACGGAACCGTCACAATATTACATAAAACGACTCAGCAATGAGGCATGAGTCAACCAACAAAACTTATTATCACCGTTTAGTGTTACATGATAGATGCAGGAGGTAAACACTGGCTGACCTATGAACTTAGATACTCACCTTATAGAGACTCTCGAGTTAAGTCACTCTTATTCTTCATGCCTTAAGTATTTTCGATACGAAGCTTTATCTTTAACATAGCAACACGGAAAAAACTGCTAACCTACAAAGGTGGTCAAAGGTCATCTGAACTATCACTTACCTAGTCTCTAATTATGCATATATGTGTAGTGTAATTGTAGAAATTGTAGACAATGTTCATTGTTACAAACGCAAAAATGTATTTAATTAAAATTAATTACAGTTATGACATATGAATATTTTTGATAGATTGCATCTGCCGTATACTGGTTTTTGTAAAAGTCACACTATTAATTTTAGTTTGCAGTGAGATTTCACGAGTGGGTTCTTCTAAAATGTTACTCAATTCAACAGCTAATGGCAGAATAAATTCTCTTCTACGTATTTTCCTGTTGGTTATTTCTTTGTACAACACCCAGGCATTTATTGCAGATAAATCCAAAATATTATATAATACTTGTACCGGCCATTTTCTAAAGGGTGATTTTGTGCTATATTAGTACTATATTGTGCATATTTAGTTGAATTGTAACACATAACAATTTCGGGTTTTTTCTTGACATCTCCACTGTGTATAAAAACACTATATCTAGTATGTAATATACTCAATAACAAAACATTTTGCTTCTCTTTGTATGGAAAACAGTAAGTATGCATTGGTTATTTTATATTTTTCGTGCTTTGGTGTCATATAAATAAATAAAAATGCTACACTTTTTCGTAGGATAGGGTAATGTAAGATTGCGCGTGCGATAAAATTGCGCACTTGTCATTACTCGACATCAGTGCAAAATACTCTGCCAACTTCAGTTTTGTTTTGATTGCTTTGGATGCCAGCATGCGCTCCCGAAAAATATTGAGATACGAAAGAAAACGGGAAGCCCAGGTGGGTTCAAAGTTTTTGTACCCCTTTGATCTAATTTTTTGACGTTTTGCAAGCATAACTGAAGTACCTGTAGAAATTGCAATGTATTACTGATCGTTTTACTTGCGTTCACTGTTGAAATTTTGACTAGTGACAAAGAAGTTCAATAATTTTCTAAACGATGGCAGTAGTCTCAATATAGTTGCGTTGGTTGCCAAGTGTGAAAGTTTGCGTATTTAGGGGGTGGATAACATTGCGTGCGCAGACTGACACGTCACTACGTAAAGCAGTATTCATTTATATGAATAAATATTGTTTTTTTCATCAGCTTTTAACAGCGCTTCACTTCGTTGTAGAATTTCATGAAGACCACGCAAAAGTGACCGTAAAATTTGCAAGCCTTCTACCATCTTATACGTGGTAGAGCCATCCTGCAGTTATATTAGCAGTATAGTTGTAGCACGAATGGGTTGGCTCAATCGGGGAAGGACCACGCTCTTACAGAATACGAGCGTAAAATAGTAGCTCAATGCTGCTGTTTCGTATGGTGAGTGTATAGAATCGTAGACCATTTTTACTGGCAACGAGGCATTCCATCTTAGTCCTCAGGGGTGACAACGCATCTGGATTTTGATTTGTAATCGAGAATACATGTAGATGTCTATGGGCCACAGCAACCACTTACCATCAGTTAGATTGGGTGCTCGTTTTTCACGGAAAAAGGAGAAAGCAAGAGACTAGTTGCTTTGTCTTCGGGGATGTCTGATTCAACACTAATATACCGGTTGCAGCAACCACATTATGTGCAATATATCAATGCTAGGTAGATATGACGCTACGTTTAGTGCATGAGTAGAAAAAGATTTCTGTGACCACTTGACAACCATGGATGAAATGTTTATTGGTTTGATAGCCAAACAATTAAAGAACGCAGCTTACGAGTATGCATAAAAGTATAAAATACCCCATTGTTTCAATACACATACAAAAATTGCGGGGAAAGAGTGTTTTGTGGATTTAAGAAGCGCCACCCCGAAATTGCTCTTCAACAGCCAACTTTCACGAGCATTGCGCGTTCTATGGGGTTCAACAGACCACAGGTTGAACGGTTTTATGTGAAGCAGCTAGAAGAAAAATTAATGGAAAAAAGAAGCCTAATCCAAAAACTAACGCAAAGGAAGCTAAAACGGAGTTTAAAAAACCAAAGGCTTTACCAAAAAATAATGTATGGAGGTGTGGAGGATGCACAGCCTTATGGTGCATACTGGACCAATTGCGATATGTACAGGTGTGGTGCCAGGAAATTCTACAGATTATTTCGGTTTTGGGGTATTTTAATATGATTTATGCAAGTAATTCGCCTGAACAAACACTGCGCAATGTTATCGCCACCTATGCGCAATTTTACACACCGTGGTGTGTAAGGTTGCACAATTCTCGACTTCTGTTTTTTTGTTAATTAAGTAAAAAGTGATTATGTTTGCTCAATGATTAGTATTAAAAGTTATTCCCAGATAAGTTCCAATTTAATAATAATAAAGAAACCTGTCATTAATTCGTGTATTTTATTTTTATGAACGAATTATTCGTAATTGCGCAAACTTACACCACCCCACCCTACGATGGAATGTCACGTCTCCCTTTATTTATAGTACCAATCAAAGTTGTACGTTTTGAAGGCATGCTCTGTGTGAGAGTAACTCTGTGTGGAACAGTTGTCTGTTGTCACATTTTATATCTTTATTCAGACATGATTCCACAAAATTCATGACGGCGTATTGTCCAAGACTGATTTTCCGGTCAAGTTTCATCTTTTCCAAGATATGGGTAAGCATTCAACAAGTATTTCGATTTGTCGTCAACACAGAGCTAAAATTTTTCTCCACCCACATATAAAAGCATATAGATATGATAATATGCAATTAAAACAATGAAATGGTGAAGAAATCGCTTTAAAAAAAAGTCGTGGTTTTGAAGATATATAAGTTTTTATTTTCACAAATGCAGTTTTTTTAACAACTACTTTTATCGTTTTTTCGCGTTTTATTTCTTTGATTTTTAATTCCAGACGTTTCGGGTACTTTCCAGCACCCGTGGTTACGGCGGACTGAGGTGACTGACATCCCAATGTCAGTGTTAACCAGGAGTACCTTCAGATTTTTAATTTTTATTTATGGTCCGATCTACAGAATGAACTTACTGTGTCCTTGAAGTCTTGCAGTGGTATGCTTGGGTTTAATTTTAATTTCATTAATTACAGGGTCCTAAGCAGGTGGTAGTACCAAGCCTCCTTCTCTATTGAAAAAAGAATTTTTTTATTTCAGTGGTCTCACGTATCGTCCTTGATAGGAGTTGATGTTCCTTTTAGAGGATTTGTGGTCTATCAAATCTTTTTTTAATATCATCATTTTTTTAATATGATCACAAACTGCAAACTTCCCTGAATTTTGATGATTCACGTCAGCTCGCTTCAAGATGTAGCCAATCTTATCTGTGACACCCCTGACAAATGCTAGTACTGCACATACTTGACTGGGGCCGGCTTCACTCGGTCACTGTGACGTAAGCGCGGGTCCGAAGCTTGTTGACGTGCAGAATCTGCTTGACGTGCTGAAGCTCGACAGCCAGATGTTTGCTGCCACAGATCCCTTGTGCTCTCTGTAACAAAGATTTGCTCACGGTAACTAACTGTGAAGGATGATGGTGAGATTCATTGTTTTCTATACACAGTGTGACCTATGGTGTTGTTAGAATTTTGGATAACACATCTAGGAAAGCTAAGGAATGATTTGCCTCTAATTTACACAGCAATACGTCATTTAGGAACTGAGCAGGAAGCAAAATATTAGACTGATGCCATGCCCAACCCAAATACCATATTACTGTTATAACATGGGCACAGTATCCAACAGTTCGACGGCCGACAGTACTTTTTAATTGAACTTCTACCAGAACCATTGCCACTAATTAAAATATATATAAAATACACTTTACGACTAATGGTGATGACTTGCAATTATAGCCCTAAGTAAAGATCAGCTAGGGATTAAGTTTACTCCTTCCATAATGCTGCTCCTCTGGTTATTACACAGTTTTATCCGGTAGCAACCATTAAATCTTACATGCTCACCATAATAATATCGAGCTTGCTTTAATTGGTATGTGACACAAGCAATTAATATTAAGTCGCTGTAAGTTAAAACAGGAAATTCCCTAACATTTTAAAGTCTGCATTTATATTTCTAAAGTCTGCCTGCCCTAGCTCTATTTAGATTGCTTTCCCTAGCATACTTAGACAAATCATTATTTGTCTCCATATTTTGGTGAACTATTTCAAGTATTTGAGCCGCATCATCCCTGTCTCTTATTTTTGTATGGAATTTATTAATTATAGCTGCAGCCACAGCAGTCTATCATCAAAAGTGTAGAAGCCCTGTTAAAGTAATTTTGATGAAATATTTTAAATTCAGTATTTAAAATGCCATTCACCACCTCTACTACCCATATCGATACATAGTCACGGCTCTGGATTTATTAGCATATCTTGTCATTAACTGAGATTCACCATCTGCTGGAGACATTGCTGCGGCCCTTAGACATCCATATCTATCCTCGATTACAAATCAAAATGCAGATGCGTTGTCACCCGTGAGGACTAAGATCATTTTCTCGTTTCCAGTAAAAAGGGTCTCTGGTTCTCTACACTCACCATACAAAACGCAGCAGCATTAAGCTACTATTTCACGCTGGTATTTTGTGAGAGCATGGTTCTTCCCCGGTCGAGCCGACCCATTCCTGCTACAACTATACTTCTAATATAACTGCAGCATGGCTCTACCACGTATAACACACATATATAGTAATTGTAATCACAAAAGAGACATTGAAACATTGATTTGGTGTTAGTGGTGCTTTTAAATAATTAGTTATCAGTACACTGTGTGATGTATGATCTAAGCTTTGTTGTTCTGGGCGCAATACCTTACTCACTTCATATTGCAACGAGAACGGACTAGATGATTCAGATAGTTCCCATTCTGCAGTTGAACATGATGCTGTTCTATCAGATCATTGCCAGTAATTATGATACACACGGCATGACAACGGGAAGTGAAATAATGTAAAATACAAAAAATTAATTCAAAGTGCAAAAAATAAAAATAAAAGAGATTTGTTTATTTTAAACTCAAATATAAATAAAACATTTATCAAGTTAAATGTTACCGCACAAGGACGGACTTAATGCCCTATATTATTTAATAATTAAGGCCTGACAAGCTACCAGTAGTCCAAAAACAATGAAAAATCAACTGTCTCCTTTCTTGGTAGTTGATAAAACTGGTCAATCTCATAAATAAGCTAGTATGTTTGTCAGATATAGCTTGTGCAGATGTGAAAAAATAAAACAAGTTCTTGAGTTGATATAAAATCAGCGTAAAACATGTATAATTATCAGATATGAGCATCACACTTAATAAATTGAAAAATGGTAAACACTTACCTCACGTGGCGCAAATTGTTCCTCACGTGGAGAATCGAACCCAAACATGTGTGTGATCTTATTCTCATAAGTGACTTGTCAGTGCCACAGCTGATGTATACATGTTCAAGACGAACTATTGGTGCATTTTGCGAGTGGCACACTACACGTTCACTGTACCTAATAAAGAAGCTACAATTATTATATTGATATTATTCAAGTAAATTCAGTTATAAAGCATTTTAAATAGGTACAGAACTGTAAAGTAAAATTATACATAACAATCTAGTGGTGAAAGAATTCTCAAAGTTGGTCAAGTACTTTACGAGTTTAGCGAAAAAAAATATTCTTTGATAGTAGCGCCCTCTATAATAAAACTACGTTTTTAAGCACCATAGCAAAAAACGATTCAACATAGCCTAACCCGCACTCACAGTAAAAAACATAACCGTAATCCTTTTTCGTCTGTAGTCGGATAAACAACTGGTTGATAACGGTTCCGTATCGGCTGCTTTGGATAAATATCCATTGTCAACGGTTGTTTTAAACCTATATCATAACATCATAATAATTATCTAAAAATTATATTAGCATTGTAATAATGACACCATAAGTAATCGATCGAAAAGGGGAATCGATTTTTTAATGAGATTTGTGATTGGCAACACTTTTTATTTTATTCACAAACTAATGAATTACTGATTTACCTAATTTTATTCTTATCTTTTCGATACTTTTAATTTGTGCAAAAATATTCCCATCTTTTTAGGATAAATGAATACCGCGATTAATAACCATAAATAAAGATATATTTTTTTAACAAATGCACATTGTTGGGCGTTCCATGGCCGAAAATGGGCATCCCCCTTTGTTAGGTTCGTATGTGAGTCGCTATCTTCAATTTCTGGAAGTAATGAAACACCTTTATCTTCACTATCCGATTGATCTTTTAGCAAAAATTGCAATAATGTCAATCTTTCTGCTTCACTGGTACACTGAGACATTTTTCACGAAATATTAACCAAAATAATGAATTTGACTTAATGAGTAATGTAATGACAACAAGAACAGGCATAAAATTAAAATAAATATAATCATTCTACCCGCGACAACAATTTACGTTAATGTTATTCAAATAATGTAGTTAATGAACAGGTCAAATGACCCTAGCCGTCATTGTATGTTAATGTTATTTTTATTTATATCTGTATAAACTAATTACAATGTAAGTACTTTTGTGAATAAAACAATCGTAATTCATTAAAAGTAAGGAAGTAAAAAACTGTATAAACAATTACTGACAAAATAATTAGCGCTGCAAGTTCAAATTTGAGTCAAAAGACCCTCGCCGCCTTGCTAGCATTCATTAACTGTAACATAAAATGTTATCTATTATAACAGAAAGACTGCTCGACAAGGGAATGGTCATAATCGTGACCGCTGATCATAGGGTCACGGGTTTGAATTTCAGATAAAGTAAAATTTCTTACAAAAAAATCTCAGTAGTAGCCCGGAGTTTGAACAGTTGACAATGTTTCGCCTTAAGGTGTATCCCTGACCAAAATGTTGCGAAAGTGCGTTTTTCAGACTCTATTACCTCATTAGTTATGAAAAATAAACTACATCTAAAAGTACATTATTAATGTTCGATATCTGTTCATCACATTCCACGTTCTAATTTATTTTTATGTGCTAAATACATTTAAAATGAACTTTTAAAAATGACTAAAATTCTTGATTACATGCATCTGTTGCTAAACGAAACACTCTAATCATTTGAGGATAACCCTAATGGATAGATAATTAAAAAATCTATATTCTCCACGTATTATTTAAATTTTTAAGTTTGTTTTTCTCTTTTAATTGAAATAATTCCGAAAATTGTGTAAATTCTATGATAAAGGGGCGCGCGCAGAGTGCGGGCGGCATTCCGCTGTATGCGTGCGTTCGCACGAGGTGGCTGTGTCGCCGTCGTCGACGTTCCGTATTTTGCCGCAAACATAATATTATTTGAGTACCTACCAACCTATGCGCTTACGTCACGGTAATATTATTTATACAGTATTGTAACTCATCCGTATCTTTGAAATAAATCCTACAGCCGTGCGGTACATAAACATGCGATAGGGCTGCCTGCCTCCAGCATTTTTACATTTGCCCATTGATTTATGTGTTGTATAACTCAATGCATTTGCCTACTTTGTGTTTGCATTTAGTTTTATGATTGTACTTAAATATACTTTTCTATATAAACAAATATATAATAGGTACTTTGTGAATTGAATAGGAAGTGTTCAATAAAAACGCGTGTCGTTTTTTGATTGGTAAATTTAATTAAAAAAAGCATGTTTATGTTTGAATAACAAATCGGTCATATAAATTTGCGGCCGAAAAATATTTGCGCCTCAGCTGAGACGTACGAAATGCCTTATTATTAAAATTTTAAGTATAAAAAATCCGCATTATAATAATAATAATAATAATAATAATAATAATAATAATAATCCACAACTATCACACAACGCCATCTAGTCCCAAGCTAAGCAGAGCTTGTGTTATGGGTACTAGACAACGGATAAACATACTTATATATTTCTAAATACATAAATATTATAGATAAATTACACCCAGACACAGAACAAATGATCGTGCTCATCACACAAACATTTGTCCTGGGTGGGAATCGAACCCACGACCTCCGGCATAGCAGTCAGGGTCACTAACCACTAGACCAACAGGCCAGTCAAATTATAATATAAAGCTTAATTAAAAATTGTTTTGGGAAACATGGACAACTTGGAGTAAATGAATATCTTTTACTTGGTTATAGATACCTGCAGCTACTTTACAATTTATATGTTTGGTTTTAAATGAAGTTTGGATTTATTATTTTTTTATTTCTATTATATTTTCTGAAAGGGTCCTAGGAAAGGAATTGTCCACCGCGCTACCCGAATGCGTGTTGGCGAACTTGGCATGTCTTCGAAATATTTTTTTTCTTATTTCTCAGACATGCAGGTTTCCTCACAATGTTTTCCTTCACCACTAAGCACGTGGTAAATCAACACTTAAAATTGCAATTACAATTTCATTGGTGCCGGCGGGTATCGAACCCGGTTTGCTCGCGCACTGAACGTCAGAATTGTGCAAATGTTGGTCGCAGATATTTTACCTGCACTTCAAAATTTTATTGTGTGAGTATTTTAAACTATTTTTACGGATTTGATGAACCATATTAAATAAAAAATAGTCTCCTATCTTTCTCTCTATGTTTTGATCTCCTAAAACGAGTTTGAGTTGGTAAAATTAAGGCAAACTTAGGGTAGGGTTGTCAATTATTATTTTGATAATAAAACTAGTGAAATTCCGCGGTTTTATATGCGCAAGCGTGAACGTAGTTAGAACATAATATAACCTTTATGTTTTACATAAATATCTTAAAAAAACTTATTATTTTAATATGTTACTACCCATTAAATTAACAAGTTTATTGCATTTTTATTTGAGTAATTTTTTATGCAATTTCTTTATCTACGTCTATTTTTGGAACCTTTATTTAGTCTGAATCATACATAACACTATATTACTGATTTACTTACTTAAATGTAGTTTTCTTTTTTGCAGTTACAAATATCTTGTGAGGTTGAAAAAGGCGGTAATGAAAAAATAATAAGAAGAATAATAATTGACATCAGCCACTTCTTTTCATAAAAATTTCAAATCATGGTTTACCTTCACCGAACCACAACTTATATATATATATATATATATATATATATATATATATATATATATATATATATATATATATATATATATATATATATATATATATATATATATATATATATATATATATATATAATCGGAATCTCGGAAACGGCTCCAACGATTATGGCGACGAACGCTTGGATTTATTTTTAGAAAATGTTCTTTTGTCCGTGTTTTCAGGCAATAAAAAAACTGCTACAATTTAAGAAGGTAAATTTCGACATATCACTAACGATTGTTATAGCTCAGGTGGTATGTCGGTCGGGCGTGATATCGAAGTTCTGTGGTTCGCGTCCTGGCTCTGGTCCGGCTTTTTTTCCTTTTTTTTTTCAAGTTCCCTTCTTTTGTGAGAAAATCTATTATTTCAAACCCTTTTTTTAGTAATTTTTAAAAATACGAAAATTTTAATAAAACTAATTGCACTCATGATTTTTTATTCAAATAATCAGTTCAGTTTTTTCTATTTTGTCAATAAGATCAAAAATATTATTAAGGTTTCATCAGTATGTAATTTCTAAACGTAATTTCAAAAAAAAACGAGCAAAGCTCGGTCATCCAGGTACTATATATATATATATATATATATATATATATATATATATATATATATATATATATATATATATATATATAACCACTTATATATATGGGCGTATGTATGCACATATGTGTTCATTAATTAGCTGCAGCTGTTTGTCTATAATTTAAGGAAGTTAAAAAATTTGTAATTAATTTCTTACATTCAAGATAATAAAATTGACTATATATTTTATTTTGTTCTATTTATTAAAACCCATCCAGTATTACTAATTACAAATAATCACAATATCTCATTAGTTATTGTAATTGGGTAAAAAATATCTATTTAGTTACTAATATAGCTATATTTATTATTTTAATAATTACCTACCCTGTAGGTAAATATAAAAATAATAATTGTAGCAATATAACATTATAAACAGTAAATCTTCCTCAAACTCAATTTACTAATATTGTTCCTAAAGGAGGAATAGCAGATAAAAGATTAGTAGGTAATAACTATTGCTCCTCAAAATTATATTTCACCTCAAGGTAAAACATATCCTAAAATTCAGTAGCTAAATAAAATAATAATACCTACTATTCAAGCATATTTTTAATATGTAAGTAAATGAAAATAACAAAAATGAAGTGCACCTAATGGTGCTTCATTGTAAAGTTCGATGTAAAGTTCGAATCCATAATTAACATTTCGACAAATATTATAATTTATACTATATATACTAATTCAATATTATCAGTATAGTATACAGTTAAAAATAATCAAAATAGTCATTTTTATTAATTAGATAATATATGAAAATACATAATTCTAATATAATGCAACTAATATACCGAATAAAATAATTAATCAATGAACTATTTTATTGATTGAAAAATTAATACTACGTTCGTACCAGTAGGCGGCGTCTGCAGATTTCTTACGCGATAAATTGTAGCGAAAGCGTCGACAGACCAAACGCTCAAGGTCGTTCGCTAGAGGTATGGCCTTAATGCCTCATTAATCACTTAAAGCCGTCGGTCCTACGCCTGTCGTCTCTCTCTCTAATCGTGTTGGATTTCTCTTTCAATTGTGCTTACGAGAACACTTGTGCACTATAATCCTACCTTACGCAGTGGCCATTTTCCGCTGATTGCCGATGACTGACCATCATTTCCAAAATTCAGTCTGGCATTCATTATTATTACATTACATCAAATCAAAAGGGTACGATTCTAACAGTTAGTTAAATAATAGTCTGAAATCTATATGGATATATTGTTATTTATTAAATATACAAAAATAAATATTAATACGAACAGTATTAATTTATAGTGAATTTTAGAACGTATTATGAATTAAAAACTATTTTTTTATTTAATCCAATTTTCCCATACGTTTTTACATGGTAAAGCCATTCTGCAGTTAAATTACGTTTGCAGCACGAATGGAGTGAAAGGACTATGGTCTCACAAAATACGAGTGTAAAATATGAGCTTGAGCTACTACTACTTTAAAAAATGAGCTTAATACCGCTGCATTTCGTATTGTGAGCGTAGAAAAAATAATGTTACGAGCTTGAGGTTCGTGACAATAAAAATTGCCGATAAAATTACCTAAATTAACACTTTAATTTACTTTACACAAATTAAAACTTAAAACACTAATAATTAAACACACTAATTCACTTTATTCCGCTCCGAAGCTTCGCTTATGTCGCCAAATCAACACTGTCCCGATCGCATCTTGCAGCGCCTATTTATTTAAATTAGCAAAGAAGCATCCGGAATATTCAAGTAAATGCGCGCAAAGGAACGAGCGTGCGAGTGTAGATTTTCTAGAAACTTAGTTCTTCGGATGGCGCTGTCGGTTGAGAGATTTGTGATGTCATTTTCTGCAAAGCTCCCCTCGCTCTCGTTCCTGACACTAGATGGCGCTAGTTGACATAATCACGCAACACTGCCCCCTCCTAAGACATGCTCGTCCCGAGCATTATCGGTCCCATAATAACGCGCCAAGCGATCCACATGGACGATCTTAGGAGTCCCTCTTGCGCCTTTCCGTATCCGGTAGGTCACATCGTTGATCCTGGTTAAAATCCGGTACGGGCCGTCCCATTTAGCTTGAAGCTTAGGAGATTTCCCTTTGCTGCGGACTGGATTGTGCAACCACACTAATGAACCTTCGTTGAACCCTTTATTGTTCATTTTGCGGTCATACCGGGTTTTCATTTTCTCAGACATTTGCTGGCCCGATTGTCTGACGTGCTCATAAATGTCATTCATTTTGTTCCGCAAGTCATTTGCATAATCGGTTATACTGCGTGGGGCATCAGGTGGTATCCCGGTGATCAGGTCTGCAGGCAGCCGTAATTCTCTTCCAAAGTTTGCGAAAGCTGGTGTCACTGCTGTACTTTCGTGAACAGAACTTCGATATGACAACAAAAACGGTTGTATGTGCTTGTCCCAATCTCGTTGCCGATTGTCTACAACTTTTGCTAGGTACCTCTCCAATGTCTGATTAAATCGTTCCACCATTCCATCAGATTGCGGGTGATAAGAAGTCGTTCTTGTTTTATGAGTACCCATAACTCGGCAAGTTTCCTGGAATATTTGAGACTCAAAATTCCTTCCTTGATCGCTGTGAATCTCTAAAGGTACTCCAAAACGACAGAAGACTTCATGAACTAGTTTATCTGCAACTGTCGAAGCTTCTTGATTTGGAATGGCGAAAACTTCTGGCCACTTTGTGAGGTAATCCATTACAACCATGAAATACTTGTTACCGCTTTCACTCTCCGGAAACGGCCCCGCCACGTCAATGGCTATTCTCTCCCATGGTGCACCAACATTGTACAACTTCAATGCACCTCTACTACGAGTCTGAGGTGCCTTTACAGCCGCACAACTTGTACATTTGCGACACCAGTCCTCGACATCGTTTCGACAGTGGACCCAATAAAACCGTTTTCGGATCTTTAGTAGAGTTCGTTTGCTCTCAGATGGCCACCGGAACAATCATTATGATACAGCTGTAGAACATCCGGTACTTTAGCTTTAGGGACAACCATTTGCAAATGACAGCTGTTTCCCCTAACATTTTCCCATTTACGGCAGAGAACTCCATCCTGAAGCAGCAAGCTGTCCCACTGGGCCCAATAGCTTTTAGTGGTCGAACTCATTGCTGAGACGTCGCTCCACTTAGGCTTGGGAGCACTGGCCTTTATCCATTCCAGAATCGGCTTGATGTCCGGATCTTCCTGCTGTGCATGTTGTAAGCTGTCCTTCCATTCGATGCTGAGGTGGTCCGTCCTGAGCATCCTCACGGATACCTCTTCCTTACTCTCTTGCCTAGTACAATGGTTGCAATCTTCAGGACAAGGTCTTCTTGACAATGCATCTGCGTTGCCGTGAGATTTTCCGCTGCGATGTTCGATCTCAAAGTCGTATTCCTGCAGTGGTTCAATCCACCTCGCAACTTGTCCTTCTGGATTTTTAAACTGCAATAGCCATTTTAGTGCAGCATGGTCAGTTCGTAAGTGAAATTTTCGTCCCAGAAGATATTTGCTAAAATGCTGCAACGACTTTACCACAGCGAGCAATTCGCGTCTTGTGACACAATAGTTCCTTTCCGGTTTTGACAACGACTTGATGAAGTACGCTATCACGACCTCTTGGTCACCATTCCGTTGAGACAACACACCGCCAAGTCCTATATCACTTGCAACTGTGTCAACTATAAATTCTTTGCGTGCATCAGGGTATCCCAAAATAGGTGTTTTGCACAGACGGTCCTTGAGCTCCTGGAATGCGATATCGCAACTTTCATCCCAGCAGAAATGTCGCTTCTCCTCGGTTAGCTTGTGCAGAGGTTTGGCTATATCTGCAAAGTTCTTCACAAATCGCCGGTAATAGGAGCACAAACCCAAAAATGCTCTAACCTGCGTCTTGTCTTTTGGAACCGGCCAATCCTTGAGAGCGGCGATTTTCTCTAGATCTGTGCGGATACCTTCTCCCGATACTACAAACCCCAAAAAGTTAACTTGCCGTTGGAATAGTGAACATTTCTTCGGGCTCAACTTGAGGTTGGCACTCTGAATCTTCATAAGCACGCGTTCCAGGTTTTGAAGGTGTTCCTCAAACGTACGGCCTACGATGATGATGTCATCTAAGTAGACCAGACAGGCATCGCCAATTAGCCCGGTAAGTACAAGTTCCATCAGCCTTTCAAACGTTGCTGGAGTATTGCACAACCCAAACGGCATTACTTTGAATTGCCACAGACCCTTTCCCGTCGAGAACGCAGTTTTCTCCTTGTTCTTAAGGTCAATTTCAACTTGCCAGTAGCCACTTTTTAGATCCAGCGTGCTAAACCACTTTACTCCTGTAAGCATGTCCAGCGTGTCATCAATTCTTGGCAAGGGATATCTGTACTTCTTCGCAACGGCGTTCAGACGGCGGTAGTCAACACAAAACCGCATGCTGCCATCCTTCTTCTTCATCAGCACCACTGGTGAACACCATGGACTAGAGGAAGGTTCAATAACACCATCCTTCACCATTCCTTCAATCATGGTTTCCACTTCCTTTTCACGTGCTACCGGCAACCTTCTTGGCCGCTGACGGATAGGCAATTCTTCTCCTGTGTTTATTTTGTGTTGAACTAAGCCAGTCTTTCCTATGTTAGCATCGTTTGATGAGAATACATCGGCGTACTTGAGTAACAACTTCTTCGCCTTGACCAATTCGTTCGGGGAGAGAAAACTGCGACAGTCTTCTAAAAGTGTGGTCACTCTCGTTCCTGAATCCTTGCTGGGGGTCCCACTCGATATATATTGACACCGACGTAACCAATCCACTTCCTCACAAGTACCAACCAGTGTGCCTTTTTCTATAATCTGCTCCCGGTCACAAAGGTTCAGCACACGTACTCTTGAGATGTCAGCGGTTCTGACCAGGGTTCGAGCTACTTTCCTTGGAAGGTCATTGTTTACCCTTTCCACAAGTACACAACGGTGAGCTTGCCCAGCGTTTCGGGAAAGATATAGCACCTAGGGCTGTATCCTTTGCTGCGGTCGCGTACTGTAGCTGCTGCAACCTCCCTGATGCGATGGGAACGATGATCCTGCCGCACGGTTTCCACCTCCAGTGCATGGGCCAAGGCACCCTTAAGCGTGTCGTGGTGCCCGAGTCTCACAGCAGCTCTGATTTCAAGGTCGCGGATGCCGTCGATGAATGTCTGAACCAGGTTCCCTTCAATGAGCGGAGGTACAGATTGGTATGCTTTTCGAACCATCTTTTCCACCTCAAGGGCCCACTGCTGCAGGTTTTCGTTGCTGCGCTGCACGCGATCTTTAAGCTGCGCGCGAAAGACGTGTTCCAGGTGAGCGTCGCCATATCTCGCCTCCAAGACCTCAAGGAGCTGCTCGTAGGTCACTTTCTTACCGAGAGCTTCCAACACAGTTAAGGCTTGGTCGCGCAGGCCTAGGGTGAGTGCAGTCATGGGTTGGCTTTTATTCCAGCCGTTCGCCTCCATGACGGCCTCGAACTGGATTTTGTAGGCCGACCAGGAAGAGATCCCGTCGAACGGCGGCACTTTGAATCCACGTAGCTACTACGGGAGCTGTTGTTCCATCCCCAAGTTTGAGGTCGTCCAGCGTTTTCTTCACGTCAGCCATTACGTTGTCAACCCGATTGTTTACTTGGTCGATTCGGGTTTCAGCTTTCTCGATTCGGGTTTCAGCTTTCGCGATTTGGGTTTCAGCTTCTGACAGGCGGTTGTCATGCTGAGTAACCCAATCCTTCACCTCCTTGATCTCTTTCCCGAAGGTAGCGTGAAGATCCTTCATGAGGAGCATCTGCTCTTCCAACCGACGTGCCTGTTCCTCCTGTCCGTCCCGCAGCTGCTCTTCCAATCGACGGACCTGTTCCTCTTGTCGGCGAACCTGTTCCTCCTGTCGGCGAACCTGTTCATCCTGTCCACCCCGTAGCTGCTCTTCCAAACGACGGACCTGTTCCTCCTGTCGGCAAGCCTGCTCCTCCTGTCGGCGAGCCTGCTTCTGCAGCATCACCATCAGAGCACCTAAGTCAGGTGCTGCAGATGTAGGAGCTACCGACGGGCCTGCAGCCGGTGGCTGGCCCTCCGACGTCTGCGGCGTTGCACCACCAAATCTTCTTTAGTCCGTCTCCTGCTGGCGTTGACTTCGACTCCTCCTTAGGTAAAATCGGCATGATTTTATCCCACTTCTGACACCAATTGTTACGATCTTGAGGTTCGTGACAATAAAAATTGCCGATAAAATTACCTAAATTAACACTTTAATTTACTTTACACAAATTAAAACTTAAAACACTAATAATTAAACACACTAATTCACTTTATTCCACTCCGAAGCTTCGCTTGTGTCGCCAAATCAACACTGTCCCGATCGCATCTTGCAGCGCCTATTTATTTAAATTAGCAAAGAAGCATCCGGAATATTCAAGTAAATGCGCGCAAAGGAACGAGTGTGCGAGTGTAGATTTTCTAGAAACTTAGTTCTTCGGATGGCGCTGTCGGTTGAGAGATTTGTGATGTCATTTTCGGCAAAGCTCCCCTCGCTCTCGTTCCTGACACTAGATGGCGCTAGTTGACTTATTCACGCAACAATAATTTTGCTAGTAACAAAGCATTCTAAGTTTTGATTCTTAATCATTGGACACCTGTATGTGTCTATGGGCCACAACATTCAGTCACCATCATGTGAACTGTGTGCCGATTATATAATTTATAATAGTTTCTATTAAACCTAGGCAAAATGTGTCTTGTAATTTTGAAGTTAAGCGACGAAATGTGAAACCAACGCCGATACCGTTATCCTTTTTTGAAGACACACAATCTTCTCCCATAAAGTAGGGAATGAAATTGGGATTAATATTATCAGAAAGCATACAAGTGTATTGGACCAGCAAATATAATTTTCTTACTTTTATCCGATAACCATTACAGCATTTTAAAGTTCACTGCAGAACATAAGCCTCCCCATTGATTGCCTCATATTTGGCATAGTTTCACGATCTATCACGCACACTTTACCCGATTACAGAACCGAAGAAGCGGGTTATATATTATAATGTACAGCCAATATAATATGGGCTACGGCTGGGTATAGGCATTCAAGTATATATTAAAACGGATACCATTGTAGACATTCTCATACTTCATAAAGCAAGGAAGAGTCCATAGTGCCGTCCTGAAGCATTTGTTCTCTTTACTTTAAAATTTGCAAGTAGTAATAAAGTGCATTAACCCTTAACCGACGAGCATGTATGCGTAGGTATATGAATGTGGAAGAGGCGAGAAAGGTATGTCAGGATCGTGCTAAATGGAAGTCTGTAGTCTCTGCCTACCCCTCTGGGTGACAGGCGTGAGTGTTTATGTTATGTTTTTAATAAAGTGCATATTATTGATTTATGTTTTTATTTGCTTCTTAAAATTAAACAAATTTCCTATTTTATATCAGAAGTTTTTTTTATTTCGTTTGCATATATCGTTTATGAAATTTCATTTATTTTGGACATACTAGTTAAACGGTAAAGTTTGTTTTGCCATTTACCGACAGATGTTACTGTTCGCTTTATATCTACTGTGTAGTCTTTATATACTGAGCCATAGATAATAATACTATACGGAGTGACTAACTCATTTACCAGCGCACAAGCTCAACCTACACCGCTTGAAGTAGAAATCTAAAATTGGGACAGTAGCTACCTTTTATGATTTCTAAGAAGGTGAAATAAGGGTGTTACAGTACCGGACAGTACAGTTTATAATTTTTATTAAGAAATATTTTACAGGGCAATTGACTTTTGAGAGTTCTGTACCCATTTAAAAAATAAATGAATACGTATTGTTGCATAGCAGAGCGAGGGGAGCCTTCTAGAAAATTCCATGCCTGAACTTTCCACCAACAGCGCCATCTAGTATCGAATAGAAAAACTAAGCTTTCTAGAAAAGTCCACTCTTGAATTTTCTACATCTAGTCGGTCGGGACTGGAACATTCTAGATGTTTCGGTGGAAAATGCCTATAAAAAGCCGTTTAAGGCCGCGACCGGGGCAGTATTGAATTGGCGATACGAGTTAAGCTTTCGGAGTGAAATAAAGGGAACTAAAATGTTAAGTGTTAAGTGACGACTCCGTAGCTTAGTGGCCGCGCTGGGGATCGCGGGTTCGAATCCCGCATGGAACAAGTATTTGTATGGCCTACAAATAATTGTTCCGGGTCTGGATATTTATCCTTGTGCAACTGATGTTTGTAAACTGCGCCCGCAATACAGGAGAAAACCCTAGTGTAGGGGTAACGTTTTAAAATAAGAGAAAGAGAAGTGTGAATAACTATTAGCGTGATTTAAGTTTTAATTGGTGTTCCGTAATTAAAGTGTCAATTTTGGTAATACAATCGGCAGATTTTATTGTCACGCAGAAGTGAGATAAAATCATGCCGATTTTACCTAAGGAGGAAACGGAGGGTGTCCATACCTGAAGTCAATGCCAACAGGAGACGGACCCGAGACAATTTGGTGGTGCAACGCCGCAGACGTCGGAGGGCCACCCGCCGGCCACGGAGGCCGGCCAGTCAGTAGCTCCTACATCTGTAGCACATGACTTAGATGCTCTGATGTTAATGCTGCAGGAGCAGGCTCGCCGACAGGATGAACAGGCTCGCCGACAGGAGGAACAGGCTCGCTGACGAGAGAAACAGGCTCGCCGACAGGAGGAACAGACCCGCTGACACGAAGAGTAGATGCTCCTCGTGAAGGACATTAACGCTAACTTCAGGAAAGAGATAAGGGAGGTGAGGACAGGGTTGCTCAACATGACAACCGCCTGTCGGAAGCTAAAACCCGAAGCAATGAATGAATAAAACCCGAATCGACCACGTAAGGAATCGGGTTGACAACGTAACGGCTGACATGAAGAAATCACTAAACAAACTCAAACTTGGGAATTGAACTACAGTTCCCGTAGTAGCTACTACACCTTCGCTACGTGGGTTTAAAGTTCCGCCGTTCGACGGAACTTCTTCCTGGTCGGCTTAAAAACCCAGTTCGAACCTGTTATGAAGGCAAACGGCTAGAATAAAAGTCAGGCCATGACCACTCTCACACGAGGCCTGCGCGACCAGGCCTTAACTGTTGTGGAAGCTATCGGTGAGGAAGTGACTTATGAGCAGCTCCTTGAGGCATCGGAAGTAAGATATGGTGACGCTCACCTGGAACAGATCTTTCGTGCGCAGCTTAAAAATCGCGTGCAACATATCAACGAAAACCTGCAACATTGGGCTCTGGAGGTGGAGAAGCTGGTGCGAAAAGCATACCGGTCTGCACCAGCGCTCATTTAAAGGAACCTGGTGCAGACGTTTATCGACAACATCCGCGACCTTGTAGTCAGAGCTGCTATGAGGCTCGGGCACCACGAGACATGTAAGGACGCCTTGAACCATGCACTGGAGGTGGAAGCCGTGCGGCAGGATCATCGTTCCCATCGCGCCACGGAGTTTGCAGCAGCTACAGTTCGCCACCGCAATAATGGATACAGCCCTAGGTGCTAGTGCTGTGATGAAAGGGGCCATCTTCGATCCAGCTGCCTTAAGCGAACTGTAGAAAGAAGGGAAGTTGATCGCTCTCAAGAAAGTAGTGCAGCTAATGGCACCACCCAGCAGCGGCAGGATCATCGTTCCCCTCGCGTCAGAGAGGTTGCAGCAGCTACGGTTCGCGACCGAAATAAAGGATACAGCCCTAGGTGCTATGGCTGTGGGGAAAGGGGGCATCTTCGATACAGCTGCCTAAGCGAACCGTAGAAACGGAAGGTGAACGATCTCGAGTGCTGGCTGATGTTAAAAGAGCCCCAAGGATCTCGATCGCATAAACCCATGATGCGAACAGTCTAATAATCAAGGGTGAGGTCAACGGAATGTAGTGTAAACTGACCATAGACATTAGAGCCTCCCGCACGGTTGTCAGTTCCCAACTCATAAGTCAGTTCCTTGGGGACTGCATACAACCAAGAACGCATTAATTTAGTAACAGCCACCGGTCAGCGTATACCCGTCCGTGGAGAGATAGGGATGGAGTTGAAGCTAGGCAACATGATCTACCTGCATAATATCGTCATGGCTGAAATAATGAATAGCTGCATCCTGGGCCTAGATTTTCGTGGAAGGGGTATTACCAGGGAACGTGTACACCCTTAAGCAGATTATTCTTCCGCCGAGATCGGAAACGAATGTGCCGGTTAGTCTTCCTCGGAATCCTTGGGCAAGCTCATCGCTGTGCACTCTTGAAAAGGGTAAACAATGACCTTTCATGGAAAGTAGCTCGAACTTTGACACGAACTTATGTCAGAACCACTAACATATCAGGAGTACGTGTGCTGAACCTTTGTGGCCAGGAACAGATTATAGAAAAAGGCACACTGGTTGGTACTTGTGAGGAAGTAGATTGGTTGCGTCGGTGCCAATATCTATCGAGTGGGACCCCCATCAAGGATGCGCAAACGAGAGTGACCACACTTTTAGAAGACTGTCGCAGCGTTCTCTCCCCGAATGAAATGGTCAAGGTGAAGAAGTTGTTACTCAAGTACGCCGAATTATTCTTATCAAACGATGCTGACATAGGAAAGACTGGCTTAGATCAACACAAAATAAATACAGGAGAAGAATTGCCTATCCGTCAGCGGCCAAGAAGATTGCCGATAGCATGTGAAAAGGAAGTGGAAACCATATTTGAGGGAATGCTGAAGGATTGTGTTATTGAACCTTCTTCAAGTCCATGGTGTTCACCCGTGGTGCTGGTAAAGAAGAAGGACGGCAGCATGAGGTTTTGTGTTGACTACCGCCGTCTGAACGACGTTACAAAGAAGGACGGATATCCCTTGCCAAGAATTGATGAATGATGTGAAGTTTTTTAGCACGCTGGATCTAAAAAGTGGCTACTGGCAAGTTGAAATTGACCCTAAGGACAAGGAGAAAACTGCGTTCTTGACGGCAAAGGGTCTGTGGCAATTTAAAGTAATGCCGTTTGGCTTGCGCAGTGCTCCAGCAACGTTTGATAGGCTGATAGAACTTGTACTTACCCGGATAATTGGCGATGCCTGTCTGGTCTACTTGGATGACACCTTCCGATGAAGGTCGTACTATTGAGGAACACCTTCAAAACCTGGAAAGTGTGCTCATGAAGATTCAGAGTGCCAACCTCAAGTTGAGTCCGAAGAAATGTTCACTATTCAAACAGCAAGTTTACTTTTTGGGGTATGTAGTATCGGAAGAAGGTATCCGCACGGATCCAGAGAAAATCGGTGTCAAGGATTGGCCGGTTCCAAGACGCAGGTTAGAGCATTGTTGGGCTTGTGGTCCTATTATCGGCAATTTGTAAAGAACTTTGCAGATATAGCCAAACCTCTGCACAAGCTAACCGAGGAGAAGAGACATTTCTGCTAGGATGAAAGTTGTGATATAGCATTTCAGGGGTTCAAGGACCGTCTTTGCCAAACACCTATTTTGCGGTACCCTGATGCAAGCAAAGAATTTATAGTTGACACAGACGCAAGTAATATAGCACTTGGCGGTGTGTTGTCTCAACGGAATGGTGACTAAGAGGTCGTGATAGCCTATTTCAGCAAGTCGTTGTCAAAACCGGAAAGGAACTATTGTGTCACAAGACGCGAATTGCTAGCTGTGGCAAAGTCGTTGCAGCATTTTAGCAAATATCTTCTAGGGCGGAAATTTCACTTATGAACGGACCATGCTGCACTAAAATGGCTATTGCAGTTAAAAAATCTAGAAGAACAAGTTGCGAGGTGGATTGAACTACTGCAAGAATACGACTTTGTGATCGAACATCGCAACGGGAAATCTCATAGCAACGCAGATACATTGTCAAGAAGACGCTGTCCTGAAGATTGGAACTAATGTACTAAGCAAGAGGGTAAGGAAGTGGTATTTGTGAGGATGCTCAGCACAGACCACCTCAGCAACGAGTGGAAGGACAGCTTACAACATGCACAGCAGGAAGATCCGGACATCAAGTCGATTCTGGAATGAATGAAGGCCAGTGCTCCCAAGCCCAAGTGAAACGACGTCTCAGCGATGAGTTCGACCACGAAAAGTTATTGGGCACAATGGGACAGCTTACTGCTTCAGGATGGAGGTCTGTGCCGTAAATGGGAAAATGGTCGGGGAGACAGTTTTCATTCGCAAATGGTTGTCCCTGCAGCTAAAGTACCGGATGTTCTACAGCTGTAAGATAATGATTGTCTGATCTGGAAGCTAAACAAACTCTACTGAAGATCCGAGAACGGTTTTATTGGGTCCACTGTCGAAATGATATCGAGGATTGGTGTCGCAAATGTACAAGTTGTGCAGCTGTAAAGGGACCTCAGACTCGTAGTAGAGGTGCAATAAATTTGTACAATGTTGGTGCACCATGGGAAAGAATAGCCATTGACGTGGCGGGGCTGTTTCCGGAAAGTGAAAGTGGTAACAGGTATTACATGCTTGTGATGGATTACTTCACTAAGTGGCCAGAAGTATTCGCCATTCCAAAGCAAGAAGCTTCAACAGTTGCAGATAAACTAGTTCATGAAGTCTTCTGTCGTTTTGGATTACCTTTAGAGATTCACAGCGATCAAGGAAACAAGAACGACTTCTTACCACCCGCAATCTGATGGAATGGTAGAACGATTTCATCAGACATTGGAGAGGTACCTAGCAAAAGCTGTAGATTGATTAGATTAGATTGTAGAGATTAGATCCTTGCCGATTGGCAAGGAGATTGGGACAAGCACATACAACCGTTTTTTTGTCATATCGAAGTGCTGTCCACGAAAGTACACCAGTGACACCATTTTTCGCAAACTTTGGAAGAGAATTACGGCTACCTGCAGACCTAATCACAGGGATACCACCTGATGCCCCACGCAGTAAAACTGATTATGCAAATGACATGCGGGACCAAAATGAATGACAATTATGAGCACGTCTGACGATCGGGCCAGCAAATGTCCGAAAATATGAAAACCCGTTATGATCGCAAAATGAACAACAAAGGGTACAACGAAGGATCACTAGTGTAGTTGCACAGTCCAGTCCGCAGGAAAAGGAAATCTCCTAAGTTTCAAACTAAATGGGACTGCCCGTACCGGATTGTGACCAGGATCAACGACGTAACCAACCGGATACGGAAAGGTGCAAGAAGTACTCCTAAGATCGTCCATGTGGATCGACTGGCGCGTTACTATGGGGCAGATAATGCTCGGGACGAGCATGTCTTAGGAGGGAGCAGTGTTGCAAGCTATAATTGATGATGATGGGAACAGAGCAAGGGGAGCTTTCTAGAAAATGCCATACCTGAACTTTCCACCAACATCGCCATCTATTATCCAATAGAAGAATTAAGCTTTCTAGAAAAGTCCACACTCGAATACGAGTGAAATAAAGTGAACTAAAGTGTTAAGTGTGAATAATTATTAGCGTGATTTAAGTTTTAATTGGTGTTCGGTTATTAAAGTGTCAATTTTGGTAATTCAATCGGCAGTTTTTACTGTCACGAACCCTAAGCTCGTAATAGTATTTTGCGATTTTAAAATAACCCGTTACGGTAGAGGGAGCAGGGACAAAGGTTGTGCAATTTTGTACAGAGATAAAATATTTTGGTATTCCTTAAAACAACTCCTTACAGGGGGAGGGATAATGGGGTAGATAATGTTCAATTTCTGGGGAGAAAAATATTTAATGCCTTGAAGTAATAAAATGATAAAATTGCCTCTGTAGGTTTTAAAGTAAGGGTGCAAATTTTGTATAAAAAATATTTTAGGTCTACAGCTCAAACCGCTGGACGTAGATGCGTGAAATTGGGACAATAACTTCCTTTTACCAAGTAAGCACCCACTAAGAAAGAATTTTTGGAAAATTTTAATCCTTAAATAGTAAAATAATTTTTTTAAGAATCTATTTTTACGGGGTGATTTCTTATTTGTATAGGGAAAAATTATTATACGATTATTTCTTACATAATCTATTATTATTATAGATTATGTAACTTTGAAATTACTACGAATACTTTAGGACTAAAGTAATGCAAGTTTATTAGTTTTTTTCCTATTTTTTCATTTTCCTAATATCTCACCTTAGTGTTAAAACAAGGATAGCATGATTTGCGCGGAAAAAGTGGTATTTAAATGCATAATTGTGGGGAAATCCGTAAAATGAAATTATGATAAATATGAATAATACTTATAATAGAAATTTTCATAAATTTGCCCAATATTGATCATTATATAAAAATATTAAAAATTGTCTATTTATCATTGTGTCTGAGTTTTGATACGACAAATATATAGTGAGTTCAGATACAGATAAAACGACTAAAGCCGTTTTATCTGTATCTGCTTTCTGAGGCATAAAAATGAAACACTGCTTAACTCTGGACTCCGGGCTGCTACTGAGAATTTTTTGACAGAAAACCCAACTGGTTTCAAGCTTGATCACACTTATGATTTAAAGGTCAAAAAACTTTCTTAGGTTGAGTTTAGTTTTATTTTTCATTTGTTTGCAGGATGAGACAAAAAATAGATACTTACGCAATTTCATTTATTTATTTTTTATTTAATATCAATAATTGGTGATGGAGCTTGTGGCTTGTGGAGCTTATTTAGGGCAATCACTTATTTTTGGAATCCATGTTTTGGCTTGAGAAATTCAGGAGCAAATTAGGGATTGCGTTATTGTGGTAATTTTGTTGTTTATTTACTAAATAAAATACAAGAGTACAATTTGCCCTGTTGGTTTCTTGATTCATTTGTGGGTCCGTTAATTTGTTCGTTCGTTTGTTTGTCTTATTGACCAACTAACTCAATGTTTTTATTCAGATTAGTGTCTTTCTAAGTCTTCGAGATAGTATAATTTATAAATAAATCCTGATCACTTAGAATAGTACAAGTAATGATTCCATGCGAACGAAGTCACAGGTACAGCTAGTAATACATAAAAATTCCAATTATTTTATCATGGCAAGGCACTAAACGTACGAGGACTAGACTTATATGAATATTTTATTTACAAAATAAAAGTAATACACTCAAAATATTATTGACAGATATTCATTTATTTTATTTCCGAGTACGTTACATTACGTAACATTTTTACGTCAAAACTAGCTTGGGCTTGGATGCTCAGCGACTGATCTCGCTGAGCATCCGAGCCCAAGCTAGGGTAAGCGGAGTATTAGGACAAAGGCGACACTTGCTACACTCTCCGTGAATTTGTGCGATATCAGGGGAATTCATTTAAACCTTAGAGCCGTCTACTACCATCTGAAGTCGGCGAAACCAGCCTTGCTCTTTTTAACCGAGACACAGGCGTCCTCTCCAGCTAATAATTCGTATCTCTCTCTACGTACTATATCAGGTCCTTCAGGTCTATCCGCAGAGATCGTACTGCTCGTTGATTTTAACGCCCACCACGCTGAATGGTTTGGTTCCCGTTTAACCGATCATGCGAGTAGATCTGTTTATACTTTGCCTTTCCGATATCAGAGTTCCGTTGATGCTCCACTTGACTCTTCGGACCATTACCTTATCCGAAGTACGGTGCCACTCACGTTCCTATCACAGTTGGGTTGCAATCAGCAACAACGTTTGGTCACAACGTTGTTGCTGATTCTGTTACTGATGTGGTACTTTATCGAATGAAATTATTTACTCCAGTAGTTCCTATCAGAGGCAAAACTCCGCCATGGTTTGTTTATTCATGTAAAATTGCATCACGCCATAAGAAAAAGTGCTACCAGGTCTGAGCTCACGCATCGACACCTCGGGGTGCAAACACCAGCGCTCTCTTAAAAAGAAGTAGAATTCTTCCTCCAGGTCCTTCAAAAGTGTCATTGACAAGACAAAGAAACTAGTTCGACTTCCTTCGAGAACACGCGCATTCTGGTCTCTCTTTAATGCTGTCCGAGGGAACCTCTGTCAACCAACTCTGTCATGTTGCACAGGGAGGATAACTCACTGGCTAATACCGCGAAGGAGAAAGCCGATCTGCTGGGTTCTTTTCTTACGTCCAACTCGATTCTTGATGACAAGGGGAACACACCGCCGACCAACCCGCAATGTAAGTGCTCCATGCAGGATATACTGTTTAGAATGCGCTCGGTTCGCAAAGCACTCCTCTCCCAGGACGTCAGCAAGTAGAGTGTATCTGATGAAGTCCCATCTTTTATGCTAAAGACGTGTGTTTTGGAGTTGGCGCAGGTTTTAATGCGTAGTTTTCGGTACTTCTACTTGCTAGTCGTAGTCTCTAACTCATGGAAGACAGCTTTGGTGCACCCGATCCCTAAAAGCGACCGCTCAGATCCGTCCAACTGCAGGCTTATCACTATCACCTCCTTGTTCTCCAAAATAATGGAAAAAATTATTAACTGCCAGCTCATGGGGTCCATTGAGGATCACCAGCTGATTAGTGATCGTCAGTACGGTTTCCGTCGGGGTCGCTCAGCTGGTGATCTTTTGAATTACCTAACTATAGATGGGCGGAGGCAAAGAGTCTAAGGGGGAGATGTTGGCCATTAGTTTGGACACAGCGAAGGCCTTTAATCGGGTTTCGTACAAAGCGCTTCTTTCGAAGCTTCTTTGCTATGGGCTTTCCCAGAAATCGTGGAATTGGATCACCAGTTTTCTTGCAAATCGGAGCATCAAGGTCGTAGTAGACGGTACATGCTCCAATTACAAGCCCACTAACGCTGGTGTTCCACAAGTCTAAGTACTATCACCAACGATGTTTCTTCTGTATATCAATGATATGTTGCAAACCGGTAACATTCATAGCTATGCGGACGACAGCACTGGTGACGCTTTATACACCGGTTTTGCCAATATTTCTCAAAAAAAATCTCGCCGAGTATCGGTAAAAACTTGTCTTGTATTGAAGTCGAGAAATTGTTGAACATTGTTTTGAACTGGAGGTAAATAAATCTAGTCTAGTTCAATCCCCAGATGACACAAGTTTGCGTATTTATCGCTAAAAAGAATCCCTTTCTCGTTTTTTTTCCTCTTTTGTCAAAAACTAAGTAATAATTGCAAATATTACTTAGTTTTTGAGAAAAGAGTTTTTAGTATGGAAAGATAATTTTGAACCTCCTTCTTCTCGGTGATAGTTTTGAGGTCAATTTTTGACATAGCACGATCGAGAGCTTTAAAGTTGCTCATTTATATCTCCAGTAGCGAAATTGAAGATGAAGTTTCATGAGAGCTATCCTTCAGCATATCGGTTAAGTCGAATGCCACAGATTTTGGTTCACGTAGTTTTTGTAGTGGATGTTCCATGCTTTTCTTAGTAGTTTCGTAAAATTGTTTAGTATTTTTGAAGATATTTTCGGTGAAGTAGTTGATGTTTTTATCTTCATAAGTTTCTAGTAGTTGTTTGTGTCGTTCGCTATGGTGCTCCACTGCAACTCGAGAGACCCCAGTTGTTTCAACAAATATTCTTGATTTTTTCTGTCTGGAATATCTTTCTTGTAGTTGGAACAGAGAGTTTTGATGTTATTAAAACACTGTTGTTGAAGTTGCAGCATGTTGTTGTAGTTGAAGTAGTTGAAGTAGTTAATTTATTGTAATAAAAGTTAAAAGAGAATGCGAAGTTCGTAGCTCGGTGTTATGGCACGTAGTTGACGGTGGCAGATGTAGAGCTTGGTGTTGATTCTTCTAGTTCTTGTGTAGTACGTACGGATCCCTCTACGATATGTGCGCACTCTCAATTGTTCTGGTGATTCTTCTTTCGGGAGGCCAGTCAACTGATTCGCTACCGCAGATTTATCAGTGATCACACACTGTTACACATCACTTTTGAATTTATATAGACATTATCAAGAATTAGAGTTTAAATTAGTTAATGAGCATGTCAAAAGGAAAAGATCACTAAAGTTTAGAATTTTAATTTAAAAGTAAAGTAGTTACAAGGTTATTGTGGTAATTTTTTCCTTGAGCAGTTATTGTTTAGTAGGATGGTTGTTGACGTACTGATTTCAAGTTAAATGTAATAAAATTATTACTAATTAAACATGCGTCCCGAAAGTAAGTCGCAATGGTGAGCACAAAGTACAGTTGAATGTTGATTGTACGATTACTTGCCCGTACAATCATATTTGTTAAGAAGGTCTGCATTCGGTTTAAAATAACACACATCTCTGGCACACTAAAGTACGATGTTGTATAAACACAAAAACAGAGGAAACCGGATCCTGCAAAATTGCTCCGGTAAATTTTGGCAGAGGACAAGCTGCATTTCAGGAATGCACACAATTTGCGGAGAATCAC
Organism: Parnassius smintheus behrii; assembly: GCA_036936625.1. Taxonomy (NCBI): domain Eukaryota; kingdom Metazoa; phylum Arthropoda; class Insecta; order Lepidoptera; family Papilionidae; genus Parnassius; species Parnassius smintheus. Next base: position 35,109,770 of record JAUPFT010000008.1, on the reverse strand, counting down.
GGGATTTCTATTCTTCTTATTCAAGAACCTTATGTTCATCTTATGTCACGTGGCCTGTAAATATAGACTCATTCAAAAAATCACAACTGATAAACAGAAACCGGTCAAATCGGCCATCATTGTCGTAAATCGAGATACAAACTATAGTACAAACCCGACAAAAATAAACGAAAATATTAAAGTATGTAGACTTAATATACTGAAAATTTCGGGAATCATGTAAGTGACACAACATTACTATTTAAAAATGTATTTATTGCTTTTCGAAGTATCCTCCGCGAAATTTGACACATTTTCCATACGATGGAACCAATTGTGACGGCCCAATATTATTATTAATAATTAAATTCAATAAAAAGGGGGCATCAAAAATAGTCTTAAAATATATATATTAAGCAATAAAATTACATTAATAAGCATAAAGTTAATATAAATGCATTTCAGACATTACACCAATAACATAGTAAATTAAAGGTAAATTTTTTTTACAGAATAAATAAATTTATTCAAAAACTTGTAATAATATTTAAAAATATGATAAACAATAGAAATACAAGTCGAAAATATTATAAAAATAAGGACAAATAACGTTTATAAGATAATTAGAAAATTTGTTAAAAGTTATGGAAGGTGTTCATTTATAGATGTCTTGCATGGAGGAGCTGTCGGAGATACATACCTGCAGTTGTACATATATATGGGGTAGTCGGGAGCCCGACTGCTTGAAGTACTGTAGCACAATGACTAGTCCTATATTAGGGATTTATGATAATAAACTCAATGATACAAAAGCAATACTATAGAAAGTCTTTAAGATGAATTTGCATTACAATAGTAGGGTCGTGGGTTCAAACCCTATATATGAATGACTTATGAAAGTGAGGTCTATGATTCAAAAGCAATACTATAGAAGGTCTCTATGATGAAATAACATTACAATAGTAGAATCGTAGGCTGAAGTCCTACATATTAATGACTTATGAAAGTAAGATCTATGATACAAAAGCATTATTATAGAAGGTCTCCTTGATGCATAAGCATTATATGGGGTGGTCGGGTGACCGACTGCTGCTCTTAGTACTGTAGCAAAATGACGAGTCCTTATTAAGGACTTGAAAAAGGATTATTATGGTGGCGTATATGCTGCTTCACGAGCAATTGGTCCGAGGTAAACTTGGGCTCGCTAACCGATGTGTCCTAGACATATCATCTTAGTGCCGATGGTAAACGGGTTCGTTGTAGCAATACGACTTTCCCGTGGACATCGCACACCCATACCGTTTGTGGGCGACGTTGTAGCGCATAGCGATGCGTCGTCTATCTTTCGGATTGGGATGATGAGTGTTTATTTGGTAGCACTTTTAAGTGTAACCAGCATACTGAACTTCATGTCTTAGTGCATTAGCGCTATGATACGTGGAGTTTCGTTCATTGGCGTCTTAGTAGCGTGCTACTATGATACGTTGGTGATATTTTTAGTTAACAACAATACAAACTTTGTTACCAAAGTCGATAGGGATGATGTAGGTGTGTTGTGAGGAGGCGCCATCCGTATGGTAGTTGCATTGATGCTTACTGCATCTTGTGGTATTGCGTCTTGTGATGGATCTGCGGCTGTGCTGCACCTGATTCGACGCTCTCTTGTGGTTCTGGTCGATGGAGGTATGCGGGTGGTGATGTCTGCTGGGATATATGGGGGACCTTGGGATGGTGTAAGCCCGACGATAGTCGTATTGATGCTTGTTGCGTTCTGCAGCATTGCGTCTCTGCGATGGTTGTTTGGTGGGACGCTAACTCAATGGCGCTCTCTGCGTCTTGGTTTGACTTACATCTGAGTAGCTTTGCCCAAGTGGGATCCCTTCATTACGGAGCTGCAGACTGTCTGCCCTCCACGATGTTTTATATAACAACATAATAATATATCTCTGTAACTTTCCCACCTTTGAATGATTAAAGGCAACTTGTTGGTGGGTGAGACAAAAATGATCGAAAATGCATTTACTCAACGTCAGTGACACAAAACCTTTCTGATGACAAATTATTACTAACAACTTATAACTGCCTTTTGGCTATATCTGCCTTTGTATTGGTTGGTGGAGCATATGTGTCGACCTCAAGCAGGTGGTAGCTGGCGGAAGGATCTGAGGAGACTCTCAAAGCTGCGGCCGAAAGCCGCACAACGTGGGACCCAATTCCCTTGAGGTGAGCGGTAGACTCATGACGCGCTCTGCGGCTGGTAGCCGTGCTGATCATGCAGTTGGTGGTGATGCCATACACTTACATCACGTCTGCAGGAGCGGCGGTCTAGCAGGTGGTGGTGCTCACGGAGTGTTTACGGCCAGTGTACCTATTTGCCTAAACCGTGTGACGTACATTCACTGTGGCTGGATTCGTTCGTATTCTGTATGGCGTTTACACGCATTGACATGCGCGACTTCGGTTGATGTTTGTGCTTACGCACTAACAAGGGGCCAAGCCTCTTTTACTGGTTCGCCAGTTATTTTGCTGTGGACTATGGTCCAGTTCCCGAATTAACGTTCCCTGCGGGGGGAGTGCATCAAAATGGTTGGCGCTCACCGCGCAAGGCGTGTGTGGAGCCGTGTGCCTCCCCTACATTTTTTTTAAATAAATGTAGGAGAGCGAAGCCCTTGTATCGGGTATTTTGTATAAATATTTTGTGAACCTTTTAAAAGTGGGAAGGGATAATTAATAATAAAATAATAATGTAAACCTGATACAAGTGGAATAGAACATTTTATGTTCTTAACCTTTCTCGAGCCCTGTCTTCGTGAACACTTAGCTTATAAGGCACTACCAACAGCTTTCAATTACTCTGGTAAATATTCATTCTTCCAAAAGACACCTAAAAGAACTAAGTTACTAAACAAACACAACGTAAATAAGGGTCCTAACTAAGACGATCACGCCAAAAATATTACAATCGGTCTATTATTAAACCTTTAGAAAGATCAAAACATATTTTATTAATCCTGGCCATATATATATATATATATATATATATATATATATATATATATATATATATATATATATATATATATGTATATATATATATATATATTATATTTAATATCATACATATTTATTATTATGAAATGGGGGAAGCGTTACACAATCATTGAAGCAACCATTCCATTCAGAAGTTGGGGTCTCCAAAATGGCCGTTTTGTAGGCGTACACAGCTTCTTCAGATGATGAAAATCTCTGTCCACGCAATTTATTCTCTATTTTAGGGAAAGTATAGAAATCACTAGGGCTTAGGTCGGGGCTGTACGGCGGATGGTCTAATAATTCTATGTTTTCTTGCTCTAAAAACTATTTTGTTCTGTGTGCGGTGTGAGAACTCGAATTGTCGTGATGGAGGATGATGCGACGGTTGCAGTTCTCTTTACGGAGTTCAGAAATGAACTGTGGCAAACAAATGCATTAACTGTTCTTAGTCCCTCAAGAGGAATAGTCGTAATATGGCCGGTTTTGGAGACAAACGTGGCCACCATTTTTTTTGCAATACTCCGTGAACGAACAATTTTTGTTGGCTTTAACTCATTTTCGAACACCCAAACTCGTGACTGGCTTTTTGTTTCGGGTTCGTACACGTATATCCAGGATTCGTCACCTGATACGATGTTGTATACAGCATTTGAGGATCCTGCATGGAATCCTTCGAGAGTTCTGACGCACCAAGTAACGCGAGCCGCTTTTTGCTCTTCACAGAGCGAATGCGGTATCCATCGGGTAAACAACTTTTTTACACCTAATTGTACATGCAAGATTATTTGTATTTGACTCATGCCAATGTCTAAAGTTGTATGTCACATGTCGATCTTCCTCAATCAGCTTACGCACAGCATCAACGTTTTCTTGGGTGACTGCAGTTTTTGGATGACCTTGGCGGGGATCATCACTGAGCTTGACACGTCCATGTTGAAATTCAGCAAACCAGCGATGAATTGTGGTTTTGGATGGTACTTCATCACCAAATGCAGAAATCATCCGGTCAACACACTGTTTTGTATTAAACCACTTCGAAAGTCATAATAAATCAACGCTCTTGAATTTTCTCGAGTCAATTCCATTTTCTCAACGACTAAACAAGTTTGACAAAACCTTGTGACAAGACCGAGAATCTTTTTTTAAATAAATAAATGGTATTCGATTTTTAAAACCAAGGAGTTTTCAATTAAAATGATATTAATATGACAGGAACAGTGGAAATATTCCATTCCCGATACTTTTAGTACAGCCTAGTAAGTAAAGTAAATTTATTATTATTTATTAATGATTCAAACTACTTTCACGGATTTTATCGCGTTTATTTATGTTATTTTTAATAACCGACGTTTTGAGTGCTTTCCAGCTCCCATGGTCACGGGGGACTGAGGTGACTGACGTCCCATGTCAAAGTTAACCCGGAGTACCTTCACATGTACATGTGGTTACATCTATTATACAAAAGTATAATAGATGTAACCACATGAACAACGAACATTCTTCACAAAATCAAAAATTGGAGAGTATGCCCAGACTTAGTAACACAATCTGATTACAGGGTTATAACTATATGAAATTAATATGAATAAAGTTATATAAGAAGACTGGAAGAAATTCACTAACATACTAATGTGTGAGATAGAAAATTCCACAATCCTCAGCAAAGTTTTCGAAGAAACCTCTCCTATATACATAGAAAACCCTGTAGAAGAATACACGCAAAATATCTTTTAAACCTGCGAAGAGACAATGCCAAATCTATCTAAGAAAATACCCATAAAGACACCATGGTGAAACTAGCAGTGAATAAGAAGGAAGTCATCAGAAAACGACGCAGAATAAAGTTTGCAAACGGGTATCGAAGGAGGATTGTATTAGAAGACTACAAAAATGCGAAAGAGGAGTTTAAGAATTTAATTATAGTAAGTATGAACAAAAGCTGGGAGGAGTTTTGTACCAGACAGAATAAAGAAAACTTATGGCAGAGCATATATAGTGTAACAAAGAAAAAAAGAATTACCGCGGATTTTCCTCTCAAAGACAGTATAACAGATAAAACGTTACCACCGGAGCAACAGATAAAACGTTACCACCGGAGCAATCAGCAAGACTTTTTGTGAACACATTTTTTTTTCAAACGTATCATCGTTTCATAATTCTTTTCAGTTACATATTCAGTGCTATCGATAGGGCTCAGTATTCGAATATTCTTTTAGTGTAATTACGGGACAGAGGGAATACAAAAGTATAATAGATGTAACCACATGTACAACGAACATTCGTCACAAAATCAAAAATTGGAGAGTAAGCCCAGACTTAGTAACACTATCTGATTACAGGGTTATAACTATATGAAATTAATATGAATAAAGTTATATAAGAAGACTGGAAGAACTTCACTAACATACTAATGTGTGAGATAGAAAATTCCACGATCCTCAGCGAAGTTTTCGAAGCAGCCTCTCCTATAGATATAGTGTAACAAAGAAAAAAAGAATTACCGCGGATTTTCCTCTCAAAGTCAGTATAACAGATAAAACGTTACCACCGGAGCAATCAGCAAGACTTCTTGTGAACACATTTTTTTTCAAACGATCGACGAACGAACAAACCGACAAAGAAGATAATTAGACATAGACATAGACATAGGTTTTATTAGCATCAATAAACTCACAAAATATACATTTAAAATTTAATAAGAACATAAAAACACACAAGATGGTAAACATAATTAAAAATAAGTCTCGGCAAGAGTGAGTGATGTGATGCCAAAAAGGATTTCGTATCAGCATATATATAGCTACCACAGGTACTGCAGCAGCGCTGATTTTCAGCGGAGCCCTGAATAGTATTTATTCGATATTGCGCCCGCGTCGTTATCGGTACTAACATTCCATAAAAAAAAGATGAATCAACAACTCACACAAATTATACATTTTTAAGAATAAATATAAGTTTGAAAAATACATATACATACACGTGCACATAAAATATATTACATTTTACATTGTACTATATACACATTAACTATCCATATATATTTGTTAAATGGTACTTATGAAATAACCTGCAACTACACGTGAAATCATGATTTTTGAAATGTTAAAAGGTATTTTTTTAGTTGAGCTTTAAAACCGTTTACAGATTTAGTTTCCCGTAAAGTTGGTGGTAAATTATTCCAACATTTAGTGGCCATGTATCTAAAACTGCCATGAAACGCGGCTATTTGGTGATATGGGATTGCCAGAATTGGTGTTCCCGTTCTGATGCTTCGACAATCATTTGCTCTTCTCCATTTTAATTTTTGAAAGGGGTATTCCGGTCTTTCTGATTTTATGCATCCGAACAGAAGCGTAGCTAGATGTAAATCTCTCCTCAACGACATCCTTAATATCTCCGACTTATTAAGATATGGATTTACATGATGATATCGAGGAATATTAAAGATGTACCTTGTGCATGCGTTATGCACCCTTTGTATTGACCTATTTGTTTTAGCAAATAATCTAGGACCATACACAGTATCTGCGTACCCAAATTTTGAAAGTACGAGTGACTCACATAGGCGTAAGCGGACGTTCTAACCGAGATAATCACGCACTTGATACAGTACTTTGAGTCTATAAAAACAGTTGCGTGTGATCTCAAGTATATGATTATCAAAGCGAAGACCCTGGAATTCACAGATAAGAAAGAAATCAGAAGAATCAACGTGAAGCATCAACGTTCCGGGAAGTCTGCAGTTTGCGATCATATCCTAGATAGACCCAACTATTACATCAGATTTGATAGACCACAAATCCTCGCGAAAGAACATCGATTCCTACCAAGGATGATACGTGAGGCTCATGAAATTAAATAACATCCTAATTTCAATAGAGAAGGAGGCTGGGTACTACCACCTGCTTGGGATCCTATAATTAATAAAATTAAAACTAAACCCAATCATAACACTACAAGACTTCAAATACAGTTAGTTCATTCTGCACAGATCGGACCAAAGACAATAATTAAAAAGCTGAAGGTACTCCGGGTTAACTTTGATATCGGGACGTCAGTCACCTCAGTCCCCATGACCATGGGTGCTGAAAAGCACCCAAAACGTCGGATATTAAAAATAAAATAAATAAAACGCGATAAAATCCGTAAAAGTACTTTTAATCAATGTATAGTGTTCGCATAAATATAAGAAATCATTATGTAAATCAGAAGAAATTAAGGAAAAGATACAAAGCGTGAGAGAGATAGGAAATGTAATAAGCTTCATAGAAATGGAAATAGAATCAGTTTTTCAAAATATGACCCAAGAAATCACATGGGCATGACGGTCTAACAGCAGACACTTCTTACAATGTGTACAAAGCGGATCAATTATTTACAATAAATGCCTTTTAATAAGTCACTTCCCGAAACCGTGGAAAATGCTGTTATCTGAGTTCTGCTTAAGATTAATAAAGAAACCTACATGAATCCTAAATAGTTTCACCCAATTGGGCTACTGCCCACATTGGGAAAAGTGTTGGAAAAACTCTTTGTAAATAGAATAACGTGGCAACTGGAACATGAGGGCAAATTGAGCTTAAGGCAGTATGGCTTCCTTAGACAGGCACTGAAAATGCACTATATGATGCACTTGAGATTTTGAAACAGTCATTAAAGCAGAAAGAGATCGTCGTTATAAAATTGTTAGCGAAGGTGTTTTCGATAATGCCTGGTGGCCGGCAGTCATCAAAGAACTAGACAAAAAGGAAATAGATAAATCAATCTCCAGACAGACCTATCGGACTGAAAAATTAGCCTAAAATACGCAAACACGGTCGTTACGATAAGCAAACAAATAAGGGATGCACACAGAGATCTATATGTGGGCCGCTATTATTGTCATAATTCTTTTCAGTTTCATATTCAGTGCTGTCGATAGGGCTCAGTATTCGAATATTCGTTTTATTCGAATATTCACATTAATAATATGTAGAGTAATATTCGAATATTTCAAATTTTTCAAATACTACATATAATATAAATATAAATAGAATTTAATAATAAAAATATTTCAAAATGACCGGAATATGAAAAAAAAGGATATATTTAATTATCACTCCCGGCAACACCAGTAACTCTTCGCAACAGCTGGAGGCTTAAAAAATGCTAATTTGAAATTCAAATTTGCTTACGTTTTTTTCAATTTGCAGTATCAGGCTGTATGTTGAAATTGATACGATTCGCGACAGTAACGAGTGTGTATTTTTACAGAATTATAAGCATTATAATCATCAATACAACTCTCTAAGTTCTTATAACTTCATTGTAAGGCTATTTCCAGAAAAACTCATTCAAAGGAGTTATGTGAACTTAGAGGATTGTATTGGTGATTTTAATTATAATAATAATTCTGTAAATACATACCTGTTACGGTCGCGAATCATATTTACATAAACATACAATCTCACACTGACCTGCTAATTGCAAAAAACGTACAAAAATTTGAATTTCGCGGGCTACCCTGGCGGTTTCACCTCAATGAGAGTGTGATGGCCCACCATTATTAATAATAATTAAATTCTATATAAGGGGCGAAAAAAATCATAAAAGATATATATTAAACAATAAAATTACATTAATAAAAATAAAGTTAATATAAATACACGTCAGACATGTAAATTAAAGGCATAATATTGTCTTTCACAATGAATAAATTTATTAAGAAACCTGTAAAAATATTCAAAACATGATAAATCATACAAATACAGGTCGAAGATATTATGAAAATAAAGATAAATATCATTTAATAATTGGAAAATTGGTTAAAATTATCTAGTCGTGTCTAATAGAATTTTTTTTATTTAGTATGGAGGATGGTCGTGCATAGTGGGCTTGTATGAAGGAGCCACCGGAGACACTTACCCAAGGTCGTACATATATATAGGGTGGTCGGGTGATCGACTGCTTGAAGTACTGAAGCACAATGTCTAGTCCTATATTAGGGACTTACGATTGAAAGGTCTATGATACAAAAGCAATACTATAGGTCTCTATGATGAATTAGCATTACAATAGTAGAGTTGTGGGTTGAAGTCCTATATATTAAAGACATATAATAGTAAGGTCTATGATACAAAAGCATTACTATAGAAGGTCTCTATGAAGTATGAGCATTACAATACTAGAATTGTAAGTTGAAGTTCTGTATATTAATGACATATAATAGTAATAAGGTCTATGAAATAAAGCAAATACAAGATATTTTTGACGACTTATTTGTTTTACATACAATTTATCAAAGGGATTTAAAAATTGATCAAATTTTGTTTTTAAAACAGGTTTAATGCTATCGAAAAACAATGGAGCACCGACCAGGTATAGCGATTCCGTATTGATAGTTTTTATTCCCGGAGAAATATGATTGAAATTTTATCGAATTTATAAATCGAATTAGATAAATTAATGGAAATAAATATTTCACATTTATTGTTATTTGTTTCAAACTCAATATTTAAAAAAAAATTAAAAATATGAGTAAGATCACTGAGGACGTTATCTGATTTACCTCCTAGTGTACCGTCGTCCTGGTACCCGACATTCAGCTTGGATTTCAAATTTGAAATAATAGGTTGAATTCTCAAACTTAAAAGAGCTGCACTTAGTGGATCACCCTGCTGAACATCAGATACAATAATATGGTTTTGATAAAACAAGTTCGAATTTTGACTGTAACATTGCCAAACGTAATGATAAATTTCGGGGGTATTGTTAGCCACCTCTTCCAGCAGAGTTACACTATCAATAGGGTTAAAAGCATTTCTAAGATCAACCTTCAGAAGAACATCTGTATTAGAATTTGTTAAAAAAAGTACCTACGTACCTAATGTACCGCCTTGTCACAGCCTAGTTGAGTGGGCTGAAATTTTGTCTTAAGGTTTGAGATCATGTGCCTGGAAGCTAATTTTGAAGTTAAGCGTCAAAATGTGGAACCAACAGCAATAGGACGGATACCGTTTTCCTTTTTTTTATCCTTTTTTTGGAGGCACACAATCTTGCCCCATATAAGTAGGGAATGAAAATAGGATTGATATTTTCAGAAAGCATAAAATTACATAATTTTGTAATGTCATTAAAAAGTACTCTACTGGCGTCACCGGCAGAAGTGCTTACAAGATCATGTTTTAAATTATTATAATATTAATTAGTACGATATAAGTATCCTAACTAAAGGTACGTGTTAGCGTATAAAAACATCATAATCATCATCATCATCATTGGAGACGCCAGTAACTTAAGGTATCTTCGATAAAGATTTAGTGGACTGTAATTTTGGTGCATACGGCAAAGGGGAAAATAAATAGGTGGGATAGCACGCACTGACCTGATGAGGGCTGCCGCGCCTTCCTCCTGGAGTGTCTGCTATATAGCCAGCTCGCCACGTGGTTCGGCGCACACGCACTCTTGGAACAGTCTCGTGAAGTCCCACACTCTCCACCTTTGCCCTTACGGGGGCGTCTCACACTTTTATGAGTTACAAAGACACAATGTCTGATGCGGTGAATATTAAACATAAACAGGAGAACTCAATGTTCGTCCTGCGCGGTTTGCGGTTAATATATATAAGACGCGACGGGTGGCCGTGCGTTGCGGATGGCGTAATATCACTTAGTATAATGACGCGCGCCGAGATCCTCCTTTTCACCTCGGCGGCAGCGCGTGCGGTAGGAAAGGGAAGGAAGGAAGGAAACAAAAAATATGCACTAGTCATGTTGATAAAGTAGATATAACTTAGGACGAACTCAATGCGATATGTAATGTAATGTTGATAAAGTAGATTGTTAACTGGCGTTACCATTTCCTCCCGCCCTTAAAGGGTCACCTTTAAAAGACAACCGTAATATAAAAAGTAAAAGGAAAACAAATAAATAAGCGGTATATAAAGTGAGAAAATGCGCTCAATGCGCATGTCTCATCTACTAACCTTACTTGGTAAGCGAGAAAATGTATACATAAATATAATATTGCGGTTTAATACTTTTTTAATATATATAAATATAAACTTAATTCCTAATTTAGATAAATAATTATAATCAAAATAATCGTGATTTATTGTCTTGGGAGAGGGCAAATACGAGCAACAGGACGGAGATATGTTCCTTTAGTAGTTCTCACGGTCACTACTCGAACTACGCCATCTTTCGAAGGATGAACAGACTCGACAATCGCTAATGGCCAAGCAAGGGGCGGTTCATTATCATTTATCACAATTACAACCATGCCTGGTACGATAGCCGTAGACGGGGTGTTCCACTTCTGACGAACTTGTAATCCGTGAAGGTATTCCGTCCTCCACCGGTCCCAAAACGACTGAACTAATTTATCCAGTAAAGAATGCCTGTATAACAGACTGGTAGAGTCAGATTTGACTTTGGGTGCGGGTAATGACAATAAAGGTGCGGTATTCAAAAAATGACTCGGAGTAAGAGCTGAAGGCTCTGCAGGATCAGAACTCAATACTGTCAAGGACCGCGAGTTTAGCAAGCACTCAATTTGCGCAAGAACAGTATTAAGCTCTTCGTATGAAAGTAACTGATGTCCGATAACTCGGAACAGATGCGTTTTTACGACTTTGATCATACTCTCCCAAGCGCCTCCAAAATGAGGAGAGTTGAGACAGATGAACTTCCATGTTATACGATTCTCAGCACACTCTTGCTCAAGCTTTGGGCGGTATTCAACGTTTAGAAATTTATAGAGATCGCGAAGATACGAAGCGGCACCTTTAAAATTCGTTCCATTATCCGAATATAAAAACTGAATCGGCCCTCGTCTAGAGAGGAAACGTTTAAGCGCAGCGAGGAAACTAGAACTACTAAGATCTGTAGCGATTTCTATATGTACAGCTCGAGTCGTGAGGCATGTGAAAACACATAAGTACGCCTTCTCGCTGCGTACACCACGACGACGTACAGGAGTGTATGCGATAGGACCGGCATAATCGCAGCCCGTGTGTGTAAATGCCTTAATAGCTTGTCTTACACGACTATGGGGAAGATCAGCCATCAAAGGGTAAGTTGGACGGGGTCTAAGCCGGAAACATATATTACATTTGTAGACTCTGCTTCTCACAGTGCGGCGTGCGGAAAGTATCCAAAATTTTTGACGGAGCAATGACAATAACAATTCAGGCCCAGCGTGTAAATTTTTAATATGATAATAGTCAATGATCATGTTCACTACATGATCACTGCGCGGGAGTATAATTGGATGTTTTTGTGTGTAATCTAATGCGGAGTTCGAAAGACGACCACCAATGAAGATTAAACCATTCTCAATAAAAGGCCTTAAACGATTGAAAGCGGGCGAGCAAGGTTTGTTACCTTCAATATTTAAATATTCCACTGCAAAATGCTGTTTTTGCAGGGCGCGGAGGATTATAACCTCAGAGAAACTGAGATCATCAGCAGTCACTACAGTAGTGCTGCGGCGGGGCAATAATTTAGCAAACTTACACACGTACGCAATTATACGTAGAAGTTTACTCCAAGAAGAGATGCGGAATGCGAGCTCATAAATCGCAGAATTACAGACGGATGTGCACACAGTGTGCGACAAAATCTTCTTCTCAGGCATATTTGCAATAACCTCATTGTCTAAAGTACGAAGAGGCCATTGAGATGGATCTAACGAGGTCCACTGAGGCCCATGGAGCCACAGGGGGTTTGAAACTAATTTATTTGGCGTAACGCCACGTGAAAGTATGTCAGCGGGATTCTCAGTACCTGCGACATGATAAAAGTTATCAGCGCGAATATTGTCGGTAATCTGAACAACGCGGTTTGCAACAAAGGTCTGCCACTTGTGTGGCGAACTCTTTATCCAGTACAGAGCTACTTTTGAATCTACAAAGGCATAGACTGATATTGCAAGGTCAAGAGAATAATTGTCGAGTACTCTGCGAAGCAATTTTGAGAGTAAAACCGCTCCACAAAGCTCAAGGCGTGCAACAGATAGTGGTTTCGTCGGTGCGACTTTAGTCTTTGCACAAATCAACTGGACGGTGTTACCATTGACGCTCTTTACATGTATGTAGACTACGGCACCGTATGCGTGCTCGCTGGCGTCGGAAAACCCCAGGAGTGACGTAGTACAGTTTTTGGATACACCAACATGTCGCGGGATACGTAAATCATTAAGAGCTGGTAATTCAGCACAGAATTGCCTCCACATCTTAATAATTGGCGGTGGTGGTATGTCGTCCCAATCTAAATTAAGTTGCCAAAGCTGCTTTATTAACAATTTGGCGTACGCGACTGTGGGAGCAACGAAACCCATTATGTCCCACAGGCGAGCGACAGTAGATAAGATGGCGCGCTTAGTGCACGTCACATCAGCGGGAACAGATATCTTAAAATAAAAGGCGTCACTATCGGTAGACCAATGCAAGCCTAGTATTTTATGTGGCATTGATTTATCGAACTCTACTTCTCCTGTAATTTTATGGGAAGTAGGGAGGTCATCTAAAACAGATCGACGGTTGCTATGCCATTTTATCAGGTCCCATTGGGCACCCTTGAATAAGTCTATCAGCTGCCGAGAGGTCTCACTGGCCTCGGATTCACTGGGCATAGAGAACGCGATGTCGTCCATATATAGCGAAGTAAATGCGATACGACTCGCAAGCGGATACTTTGCGCCGTCGTCATCAATGAGCTGTCTTACCGTGCGCAATGCATGGTATGGACTCGAAGTTAAACCGAAGCACACGCGATTGAAGTGGTATAACACAAGTGGGTCTTGTGGACGGAAGCGGTATAGGAAGCATTGGTAACGACGATCAGAATCGCGAACAACTATTTGCAGAAATTGTTGGCGACAGTCGGCTGTCATAGCGATTGGATGTAAGCGGAAAGTAAAAATTATATTGAACAAGTCGCCTTGCAAATTTGGTCCTGAATGCAGAATATCATTTAATGATCGCCCAGTGCTAGTCTTACTGCTAGCATCCAGGACGATGCGCAGACGCGTTGACTTCTTATCTTCGCGTAAGACTCCATGATGCGGTATGACATATATTGGAGCGGGTTCATGAGAGTCATACGGCGGTGCGGGGGATATATAATTTTTAGCTAAGTATTCCTTTATGACGTCATCATATGCTAACCTTAATGTAGGCGAGGCTTGAAGTTTCCTCTCCAAGCACATGAATCGTCGTCGAGAGGTTTCATAAGAATCTCCGAGAGAGTAAACGTCATCTTTAAATGGCAGGCCAACAATATATCTACCAGTAAAAGGATCGCGGGATGTCGTAGATTTATAAAACTCTTCACATTCAATGTCTGAAGGACACTGAATGGGCGGTGCGGAGGGTGGCTGTTCAAGCTCCCAAAATCGTTGCACTAATTTGTCAACGATAGGAGACTCTAGAACTGAGCAGCACGTTAAAGAATGATTTACCTGAAGTGTCGGCACTGAGCCCATAATAACGTAACCAAATACCGTATTCAAAGCTGAGGGCCCGGACAAGTCGTTAGACGAATAAATTACGTCTGGACACAGTAAGTGCGGGAAAAGGGATGCGCCTATCAAAACATCAATTTTATTAGGCATGCTATAACATTCATCAGCGAGTCTTATGCCATGGAAGTGTGATAAGACAGATGTGTCTACCACAGCAGTGGGCAAAAGGTCGGTGATTTGATCAACAACTAGCGTTGAAATATTGAAGTTAATATTCGAGTCGAATCGTGAGAAAATTTTAATATCAATCGATTTCGATTTTACAATTTTTTCAACTCCACCGAATCCCTTTACTACAGTACATTCGGTATCGTGTTGTTGAACGCCTAAACGATGACAGCACTCTTTAGTCATAAAATGGCTTTGAGCCGCGGAGTCTAATAATATACGAATAATTTGTTTCTCTCCCTTAGCATCGTAAGCAAATACTTGAGCGGTTGATAATAAAACAGTTCTCTGCGAACGACTTGCGCGCGCGGGAGGCGGTGAACGTTGAGAAACATTCTTGAACGAAGTACACAGCGCGACGTCTGAACGCGCACCTGCGGTGAGGGGTGGCGAGTGTGCGGGCGCGGGGGTTGTAGACTTCAGTGTAACTGGCTGAAGCGGTGGAGAACGCGCCAGCGCAGGGGAAGCATTATCGCTTCTGCGGTGGAAGTGCAACAATGTGTGATGTTTAAATTTACAAACTCGACAACTATAATTTGAAGAGCAACTAGACACTCGATGACTTAAACTGAGACAATTCACACATGCATTGTTACTCTTTACGCATTTAAATCGTTCCTGCGGCGTCATTTTATTAAAGTCTGCACACTTAAATAGGTGTTGATGCACAATATTATCGCACAGACACTTTGAGCAACCAGTCGTCGTGCTTACGTACGCCTGATACTTCGGCGACGAAGTATTATTACAGCGACGATTATTACCGTTACCTCTTCGATTTTTTGGTGCGCTATTAGAATTTGTACTAGAATCGGTGCGTTTCAAAACTTTGGAGCGGGTCCTAATAAAAGGGGAATGACCAGTCTTCATAGACACTTCGGCCATGAGTGCCCACATATAAAAGCATATAGATATGATAATATGCAATTAAAACAATGAAATGGTAAAGGAATTGCTTTAAAAAAAGTCGGGGTTTTGAAAATATTTGAAGTTTTTATTTTCACAAATGCAGTTTTTTTAACAACTATTTTTATCGATTTTATCGCGTTTTATTTCTTTGATTTTTAATTCCAGACATTTCGGGTGCTTTCCAGCACCCATGGTTACGGCAGACTGAGGTGACCGACGTCCCAATGTCAGTGTTAACCCGGAGTACCTTCAGATTTTTAATTTTTATTTATTGTCCGATCTACAGAATGAACTTACTGTGTCTAGAAGTCTTGCAGTGGTATGCTTGGGTTTTTAATTTCATTAATTACAGGGTCCTAAGCAGGTGGTAGTACCAAGCCTCCTTCCTAAAAAAGAATTTATATATTAGATATTATATAGAATTTATATAATAAAATACACTTTACGACTAATAGTGATGACTTGCAATTCTAGCCCTAAGTAAAGATCAGCTAGGGCTTAACTTTATTCCTTCCATAATGCTGCTCCTCTGGTTATTACAGAGTTCTATCCGGTAGCAACCATTAAATCTTATATGCTCACCATAATAGTAGCGAGCTTGCTTTAATTGGTATGTGACACAAGCAATTAATATTAAGTCGCTGTAAGTTAAAACAGGAAATTCCCTAACATTTTAAAGTCTACATTTATATTTCTAAAGTCTGCCTGCCCTAGCTCTATTTAGATTGTTTTCCCTAGCATACTCAGAAAAATCATTATTTGTCTCCATATTTTGATGAACTATTTCAAGTATTTGAGCCGCATCATCCCTGTCCCTTATTTTTGTGTGGAATTTATTAACTATAGCAGAAGCCACAGCAGTCTATCATCAAATGTGTAGAAGCCCTGTTAAAGTAATTTTGATGAAATATTTTAAATTCAGTTTTAAAAATGCCATTCACCACCTCTACTACCCATATCGACACATAGTCACGGCTCTGGATTTATTAGCATATCTTGTCATTAACTGAGATTCACCATCTGCTGGAGACATTTCTGCGACCCTTAGACATCCACATCTATCCTCGATTACAAATCAAAATGCAGATGCGTTGTCACCCGTGAGGACTAAGATCATTTTCTCGTTTCCAGTAAAAAGGGTCTCCGGTTCTCTACACTCACCATACAAAACACAGCAGCATTAAGCTACTATTTCACGCTGGTATTCTGTGAGAGGGTGCTCCTTCCCCGGTCGAGCCGACCCATTCATGCTACAACTATACTTCTAATATAACTGCAGCATGGCTCTACCAAGTATAACACACATACATAGTACTTGTCACTATGTATGTTTGTTATCGCAAAATGTAGTTAATCACAAAAGAGACATACTTGCAATGCTGATGGAACTGTTACAACCTGGTAAAAAACATTTTGCTTTTATATAATTAGTTAGCAGTACACTGTGTGATGTATGATCTAAGCTTTGTTGTTCTGGGTGCAATACATTACTCACTTCAGATTGCAACGAGGACGGACTAGATGATTCAGATGGTTCCCGTTCTGCAGTTGAACATGATGCTGTTCTATCAGTTCATTGCCAGCAATTATGATATACACGGCATGACAACTGAAATAATGTAAAATACGAAAAATGAAGTCAAAGTGAAAAAATAAAAATAAAATAGATTTATTTCAAACTCAAATATAAATAAAATATTTATCAAGTTAAATGTTACTGCACAAGGACGGATTTAATGCCCTATATTATTTAATAATTAAGGCCTGACAGACTACCAGCAGTCCAAAAACAATGAAAAATCAACTGTCTCCTTTCTTGGTAGTTGATAAAACTGGTCAATCTCATAAATAAGCTAGTATGTTTGTCAGATATAGCTAGGGCAGATGTGAAAAAATAAAACAAGTTCTTGAGTTGATATACAATCAGTGTAAAAACATGTGTAATTATCAGATATATGGATCACATTTAATAAATTGAAATGTTAAACATGTTAAACACTTACCTCACGTAGCGCAAATAATTCCTCACGTGGAAAATCGAAGACAAACAATGTGTGTGATCTTATTCTCATAAGTGTCAGTGCCACAGCTGATGTATAGATGTTCAAGACGAACTATTGGTGCATTTTGCGAGTGCCACACTACACGTTCACTGTACTCGAAACTTGTACCTAATAAAGAAGCTACAATTATTATATTGATATTATTCAAGTAAACTCAGTTATAAAGCATTTCTTAGAGGAAGACATACCACATCGTGATATGTACCAACTATTTACCTGCTGTGTTCGAACCAATTGTTGAGAGATCAACAATTGCATTTTACTTTTAAAACAAAACAATAACACCATAGATTACTGACTATATACTAGAGAAATAATACGATAACACGTAATTTAATTCTTGTGACATAACAGTGACAGCGGCCTACCTGTCGGATACGATGTTGCCACTTAACTGTCATAAAATCTATGGAATGATATCGATTTTTATTCGATTAATAATATCATAAAAAGAATAATCTTTGACGCGTTTTAAGTTCTGCACGCTTTGTAAAATATAATTTCCTTTATTTATTGAAACTCTATTTCAAATGTATTTTTAAGAACAGTTAGCTTGTGCTGTATTGTTTTGTTATGCTTTAGAGAATTCGTGGTAAATCAGCTGGAAATTAACTTCTTGAATTATCATAACATGATTCCATTTTAAATGTTATGTTAAAAACAGATAAGAATAACAGTTAACTTGTGCAGTAGCGTTTTGTTATACTCTAAAAAATTCTTGGTAAATCAGCTAGTAATTCGCTTGTTTAATTATCATAACTATAAATGTGAAGGTTGTCAATGAATTCAACCGAGCCTATAACAACGGTTGTTTTAGTTTTTAACGGTTGACTGCCGCTTTTGATGACTTGAAATTAATAAAAACCTATTTTGCGCAATAACTTTTTTCTCTTTGGTAATGAATAAACCACAGAAACCCCTTTAATGTATAATAGTCCTTTTTTTTTTGATACAAGTAGCACATTTTAAGGAACCGCAAAAACAACTTTGTTATTTATACAAACACTATGAAAAACAAAATAATTTGTTGCTGGCGATAATGATAGTGGTATTTTGACTCGATTTAAAATATATGCTTGTTACTACGGAACTCTTCATGGGCCTGCGAGTCCGACTCGCACTGAGCCACTTTTTTTCAACATTTAGTTTTATTCTAATAAATAGTTTTTTCGTTTAAGCGGAGCTCTTTTACTTTAGGTTTATTACCTCTTTATCTATAATAATCAATCTGAGTAAGTAAAGTGTGTAAATACGATTCTTAAATTGTAAAAATAATAATTGGATTTGAACATCTTAGGTAGGTATTTAGTTTTATTTATTTAGAAAATATTAATCTCACAATTATTTATTGTAATAATATAATTTATCACACAGCTAACGCCCTCATTAGCAATCTAATGGTGAAAGAATTTTCAAAATCGGTCTAGTAATTTTTGAGATTAGCCAAAAACCGTATTCATTGAAAGTGGCGCCCTCTATAATAAAATTAACCCTATATTAGATATCTAAAATTATACATAACAATCTAGTGGTGAAAGAATTCTTAAAGTTGGTCAAGTACTTTACGAGTTAAGCGAATAAAATATTCTTTGATAGTAGCTCCCTCAATAATAAAATGCATCCTACGTTTTAAGCACCATAGCAAAAAACGATTCAACATAGCCTAATCCGCACACTCAGTAAAAACATAACCATCCTTTTTCGTCTGTAGTCGGTAAACATTTGGTTAATAACGGTTGCGTATCGACTGCTTTGGATAAATATCCATTGTCAACGGTTATTTTAAACCTATATCATAACATCGTAATAATTATCGAAAGATCATATAAGCATTGTAATAATGACACCATAAGTAATCGATCGAAAAGGGGAATCGATTTTTTAATGATTTTTGTGATTGGCAACATTTTTTATTTTATTCACAGACTAATGAATTACGTATTTACCTAATTTTATTTTTATCTTTTCGGTACTTTTAATTTGTGCAAAAATATTCCCATTGTTTTAGGATAAATGAATACCGCGATTAATAACCATAAATAAAGATATATTTTTTTAACAAATGCACATTGTTGGGCGTTCTATGGCCTAATATGGGCATCCCCCTTTACTAAATCATCAAAGGTAGGTACCATCGAGTTATGACTATATTCGAAAGAGCGAATGGTATCCGGGTCCAGCTTCTTAAGCGCGATATGAAGAACAATTAAGTCCGCGAGATTATCTAACTTTAAGTTTTGTAAAGCGCGCACTACACTTATAAAGTTATCAGTAAATAAATCAAAATTATTTGCGGTGGCCGATTGCAATGGCTTGAATTCGAACATCTGATTAATATATGTAGATGCTAGCACACGCCGGTCTTCATATTTGTCGACGAGTGCTTGCAATAAAATTTTATAATTTTCAGCGCAAGGAGTTATACCTGAGTATACAGATAGGGCTTTGCCCGTTAGTTTACCTAGCAAATAGTATAACTTTTCAGCGTCGGTAAGCGATGTGTTGTCATGGACGGTTGATTTAAAGCTAGCATAAAATAAAGGCCATGAGCGAATGTCACCCGAAAATGGCATAAGTTCGATAGGCGGAAGTGTGAATCTGGCTTTAGACGGTGTACTAGTACTTTGTGAATTAGATTGCGAATATTGTAAATAAAGCCTATTTATTCTACCGCAAAGAGACTCAAACGCAATGAGGCTGTTATAATCAGGTTTAGCAATAGGGTTTATTTTTAATAAATGTGAATTATAATTATCTAAGACCTGTTTAAACTCAATACGTAAAGCATTAATATTAGAACTTCCATCAAGAAAACGCTCCATCGTGGAAGTGTTTATGTGGATGTCCGAGGACATATCATATATTTTTTGCACTATTTCAAATAAAGCATCTCGTTTAGCTAACAATAAAACCAACTCAGCATCAGGTGTGCCCTCATTATCCGAGGAATCGCTATTATTCGATGCTATTTGTTTTTTAGGCGGCATTACAACTTAAGTTATGCGGCGTAAAATAATATAATTATAAGCGGGTAGTCTGTAAGCGACCTCGCTACGCGGTTGAATTATTAAATATTAGTTTTGTTAACGATGAACTTTAATTGTTAACTTTTATAATAATTATGAAGTTATTTATAACGAATATAATGCTTAAATATATGTGCAAATAATAAATGTAATTTAACAGTATAATCTATAGATGTAGTTAAAAGTTGATGACGTGATGTGAACATACAACAAATAATTTATATAGATAATTATATGCTTATTCATTCTATGAATATAGTTTTAAAATTACTATGAATGTCACCTATTAGGACCTATTCTAGTGTTCTAATAAGGGCGGGGTTAATCCGAAGTCGGATTAAAATATAAATAATTAATTATATAAACGCTTATTACGATAACGATCTAATAAGGGCGGAAAGTCAAGGTCAATCCAGCGAGAAGTGACCATTAAAAATGGAGACGCCAGTAACTTAAGGTATCTTCGATAAAGATTTAGTGGACTGTAATTTTGGTGCATACGGCAAAGGGGAAAATAAATAGGTGGGATAGCACGCACTGACCTGATGAGGGCTGCCGCGCCTTCCTCCTGGAGTGTCTGCTATATAGCGAGCTCGCCACGTGGTTCGGCGCACACGCACTCTCGGAACAGTCTCGTGAAGTCCCACACTCTCCACCTTTGCCCTTACGGGGGCGTCTCACACTTTTATGAGTTACAAAGACACAATGTCTGATGCGGTGAATATTAAACATAAACAGGAGAACTCAATGTTCGTCCTGCGCGGTTTGCGGTTAATATATATAAGACGCGACGGGTGGCCGTGCGTTGCGGATGGCGTAATATCACTTAGTATAATGACGCGCGCCGAGATCCTCCTTTTCACCTCGGCGGCAGCGCGTGCGGTAGGAAAGGCAAGGAAGGAAGGAAACAAAAAATATGCACTAGTCATGTTGATAAAGTAGATATAACTTAGGACGAACTCAATGCGATATGTAATGTAATGTTGATAAAGTAGATTGTTAACTGGCGTTACCAATCATTTTTATTACAGTCTGTCAGAAGTGTATTGCTAAACATATATAGGCCTCTCTAAGGAACGCCACAAAACTTCCGGTACGAGGCTGCCATTGGAGAACCTTTCTTCCGATAGGAGGCTGCAACTGGAGAACCCTTCTTCTGGATCAGTTGTCGATCCATTGAGCCATATAGCCGGCTATTGCAACTTCAACTTCTCCGATAGATCCTTTGGGCTACTGATTACTCAGATGCCACTGTAGATATCTTCATTTCTAAGTTTATTAGCCAGAGAAATCCCGTGCATAGCCCTCCTAACTGCTCGCTTGAAAAAAATTCGTATGTGCAGAAATACACATAAAGCATTTGTATTTCGACTTAATTCGTCCGCCAATTGTGTGAGCGATATAAGTTATGTGTTGTAAATAATATAATAAAAATAATTATAGGAATCAAAACACAGTAAAAGTGGTGAGTACATAGTGATAAATTCAATATTTTATTTGCACTTTTATTGTGTTGAGCAAAACTTCACTAAAGGTAAGTAATACTTCGACGAAAAGACATGAATACTAGAATGAAATATTGGTTTTGGTATTATTAACGGTTTGGACACACAGAGACAACGATAGTATATATGGAATTGAGTTCCCGAATAGTGACGGGAAAATAAATAGAAAACAACAGGAATTTAATAAGTTACAGAGGGTATGTGGCAAAAAAATATACGGGTAAAAAGAGAAAATGTTATGAAATAACTCTTTATTGTACACCAAGGAATAATAAATATAAAAAAATAAACAAATATTGAGAAAAAATCAAAAAGTGCTCTTATTGCTACACAGCAATATCTTCCAGACAATTCAGTTAATAATATAATAAAATAAGAGAAATAGATAGCAAAATATGTACTAACAATACCGGGTAGATCAATGAGCATAAATTAATGGAGCAAGAGAGAGGGGTTAGAGAGACAACTAGTGTTCTTTAACTTGTTTCATGAGCGTTACAGGCTGTTACTCAAAGGACAGAGAATGATTTATCATAATTAAAGAGGAATGCACAAGACGTGACAGGAGCTGAGCAATTTAAAACTTTCCCGTTGACAGGGAGAACTCGATATATTAAATAAGATGCAGGGAGGTGGAGAGCAGCAAAAATATAAGTGTGCGACGAAGGTGGACTAGAAGCCACTTGAGTTTAGTGCGATATTCCACGATATGGTCATATTCACGAAGGCGAAATATGAACCATATAAAGAGATTTTGAGGTCGCTAAAGTTTCTTAAGTAGCTCCTCGGTGATATCAAGGTAATAAAAGTCAACATAGTTGAGGATAGGGAGTAGTAAAGATTGTGCAAGAGTAATTTTAATGGAAATGGGTAAAAAATAGGTTTCAGGGTGTAAAGCAAACGCTGCAAACTTTTTACGACTTACTGCATTAATTTAGAGAGTCCAAGAAAGACTAAAAAAACGGGAATTCAAAAGGATATCTTAATTTAATGATTTCTTATATTTACGCGAACACTACACATTGATTAAAACTACTTTTACGGACTTTATCGCGATAATTTTACTATTATTTTTGATTTCCGACGTTTCGGGCGCTTTCCAGCACCCATGGTCACGGGGGACTGAGATGACTGACGTCCCGATGTCATTGTTAAACCCGAAGTACCTTCAGCTTTTTTAATTATTGTTTATGGTCCGATCTATCTCACGCTCGACTGTGGCCGGCTTCAATCGGTCACTGTGACGTAGGCGCGGGACCCGAATTGTTTTTGTGTGCAGAACTTGCTTAACGTGCTGAAGCTCGGCGGCCAGGTGTTTACTGTCACAGATCCCTCGTGCTCTCTGTAACAAAGATTTGCCCACGGTAGCTAACTGTGAAAGATAGTGGTGAGATTCACCGTTTAAATATCGGTTTGTATGGGTCTTTTTCCTATACACAGTGTGACCAATGGTGTTATTAGGATTTCGGATGACTAACACATCTAGGAAAGGTAAGGAATTATTTACCTCTAACTCCATAGTAAATTGAATTTTAGAGTTTATGGAATTAAGATGTTCTAAAAATGCAGTTACTTTGGCTGATGGTAAAATTGTGAAAGTATCGTCTACGTACCGCTTGTAGATCCTAGGTGTAACAGGTGCAGTAAGGAGGGCTTTCTCCTCAAAGTCTTCCATGAATATATCGGCGACAATGGGAGATACAGGTGAGCCCATCGCAACACCATTTACTTGCTTGTAAAACTCTTCCTTCCATAATAGATAGCCAGATGTAAGGCAATGTCCTAGTAATACTGCATATTCAGCTGGCATATTATTTTCCTCCAGTTTACTAGTTGTAATTGAAGACTGCATCTCAATTATAACTAGGAAACTCTAAAATTCAATTTACTATGGAGTTAGAGGCAAATAATTCCTTACCTTTCCTAGATGTGTTAGTCATCCGAAATCCTAACAACACCATTGGTCACATTGTGTATAGGAAGAAGACCCAAACAAACCGATATTTAAACGGTGAATCTCACCACCATCCTTCACAGTTAGCTACCGTGGGCACATCTTTGTTACAGAGAGCACGAGGGATCTGTGACAGCAAACACCTGGCCGCCAAGCTTCAGCACGTCAAGCAAGTTCTGCACGAAAACAAGCTTCGGGTCCCGCGCCTACGTCACAGTGACCGAGTGAAGCCGGCCACAGTCAAGCGTGTGCCTGCTGTACTACCATATGTTAGAGGTGTCACAGACAAGATTGGCTACATCTTGAAGCGAGCTTCTATTAGAACATTCTACAAGCCGCCGAAGAAGATTAGTCAGTTCCTACCATCAGTCAAGTGTCAATTTCCTCTACAAGATGCAGGAGTGTTAAAGCTTGATTGTGAATGTGGTCTCTCTTATATAGGACAACCAAAAAGATCAATTAGAACCCGCGTAAAAGAACATATAGCTGATGTGAAGCATCAACGTTCCGGGAAGTCTGCAGTTTGCGATCATATCCCAGACGGCCCCAACCATTACATAAGATTTGATAGACCACAAATCCTCGCGAAAGAACACCGATTCCTACCAAGGATGATACGTGAGGCTATTGAAATTAAAAACGTCCTAATTTCAATAGAGAAGGAGGCTGGGTACTACCACCTGCTTGGGATCCTATAATCAATAAAATTAAAACTAAACCCAAGCATACCACTGCAAGACCACAGGACATAGTCAGTTCATTTTTCATAGATCGGACCATAAACAATAATTAAAAAAGCTGAAGGTACTTCGGGTTTAACAATGACATCGGGACGTCAGTCATCTCAGTCCCCCGTGACCATGGGTGCTGGAAAGCGCCCGAAACGTCGGGAATTAAAAATAATAGTAAAATAAACGCGATAAAATCCGTAAAAGTAGTTTTAATCGATATCTTAATTTTTTAACTACGTACAATATAGGGGATAAGGACACTAACAAATATAACGGGCTGCAGTTGACATTTTTTTGTTTTGCAAATGAATCTTTAATTCCCAATAATTATGGCTTGGGTTTTTAAAGGCTTCACAGTTAAACCATACGATTAATTCCAGTCGAGATTACAAGCTTGATCCTTTCCACATTATATTGATACATTCGATTGCTTTATGAAGATCTTCAATGGTTATTTGTAAATACATTTGGAAATTATCAGCATATAGACCCTTTTTACTGGAAACGAGGCATTCCATCATAGTCCTCAGGGGTGACAAAGCATCTGCGTTTTTATTCTTAATCGAGGATAAACGTAGATGTCTATGGGCCACAGCATCCATTTAACATCAGGTGGACTGTGTGCTCGTTTGTCAACTTTATTCTATAAAAAAAACAAGTGGTAGATAGAAGATATTTGGGATGATTATGTACGTATTAGAGCCGCGCTGCAGCTATGGTTGTAGCACGAATGGGTCGGCTCGACTGGGGAAGAACCACGCTCTCACAGAATACCGGCGTGAAATAGCAGCTTAATCTATTAAACGACTGTGTTTCGTATGGTGATTGTAGAGATCCGGAGACCCTTTTTTACTGAAAACTAGGGTATTCCATTATAGTCCTCAAGGATGACAACGCATTTGTGTTTTAAATCTAAATCGAGAGTGAATGTAGATGTCTATGGGCCACAGCATACAGTCAGGTGGACTGTGTGCTTGTTCGTCACCTTTGTGCTATAAAAAATCACAAAGAGAATATAATCACTATGTTTACATATACGTATGCATTTGTATAACAAAACAACAATATGGAGTTCGTCTGTAATAGGACACAAAAAAAGCTTTGTGAACATTTTAATGGGTTCATGGCATAATTTATGGGCAACGATTCACGGAGCATGTTTTGCGCGTGACGCTTAAAAAGAACAAATTAAAGAACTATTGTCAGGACAAGTTGTTCAAGAACACGGACATAATATTGAACAAGGATAAGCTAGTATATATAGGAGATCTACCTTGGTACTAATACTATACTAATCAAAACAGCCTGTAGCAAGAATGCTGGTAAGTAATTCGTTTAATATAATTTAATATATTATTCATAAACAGGTTTAATACATATTAAGACCTTGATAAATAAAAAATAGTGTAGAATAATTTAAAATTATCAGAATTAAAAAATTGTGGGAAGAAAACAGAAAAATAGCTTTTTGTTCGAGTACTAATGTACGTAAAGTAGAAACACGAGTAACGAGCAACGATAACCCTTTTTACATTCTGCATTTTGATCCTTAATCGCGGACAGACATGGATGCTTATAGGCCACATCATTCACTTACCATCATCAGGTGGACTGTGTACTCTTCTTTCATTCTCTATTCTATGAAAAATACTTTCTGTTAAAATTGAAACGAGCACTATAGAACTAAAGCATCGCTCAAAACGACCTGCTGGGCACTGCCGTATGAAACCCCTATAGATGTTTGTTTTTTATGCTTTACTTGTTATCAATTATTACTGTTCAATGGACACTTCAGAGTCTCGTAAATAATTAAAAAGTCGATGAATTTAATTTTGGCGACATATTTATACGAAAACAAAAAAATATTTTGTTACACATTTTGTCAAATTCTTAAATAAGTAGTTTATTAATTTTATATTAATACTTACTATAAAATTATAATAAGTTATAAGTTTGTAATTCTTCTTATTAGAACTTCACTAATATCTTGTTGTATCTGTAAACGAAACTCTTCTTATTTTTTTTCTTTACAGGCAATTTGGTATTTAAGGTTGAATCTTATAGTTATACAATTATTAAATATCTTTTCGTATTACAAGATCATGTCAGTTCTGTGAAAGAATTATATTATTATTCTCATTTTTCTAGAAGTAAAGGCCACAACGAGTGCACATTTTATATGGTTGAGCACAACCACATAAAATGTGCACTCGTTGTGGCCAGCTTTATTATAGACTGTGTGCTCGATTGTCACCCTTATTTTATAAAAAAAATACAGTTCACTTTATGATAAGCGTAAAGAAATACATCTATCGTTGATTAAGTATCAAAATACAGATACTTTATTCCCGAGTTTAAAAATGTCACTTACAATTTGAAGTGAGACATGCAAGCTGCAATTTTATGCATGCATTAGTATTCCTAGCTTCTTGGGATACAAAAATCAATTAAAAAATTAAGACAAAGTTTCACACAAAAAATGATGTCGAATATTGTGTTTTAACTAAATAACTACTTGTATATAAATTTAGTAATATTCGTGAATGGCCTGGAGAATCACTGTTTATAAATAAAAGCGGAATAATCTAAAATTCAATATAATAAGTTCTAAAAATATAATAAAATTTATTTAACCTACAGATAATGGATATTTGAGCTAGACTATCCTATAACACATGTTAATACAAAATTATTATTGCAGTTTAAAATTCTGTACTTGTTAGCCGTCGCAGCGGCATTTATTGAGGTTGATGGAAGCCGGCTGATTCGATCTCCAGGTATGTGTATTAGTGGCTAAATTCAAAAAAAATCTATGAACAGGTCTCTTGATTTAGAGTGCTATAATACTGCAAAAACAATAAATTATGACTGCAATATGTTTACTCTCTATAAGCATCCTAATAAATGGATCCTTAACATCCTAATAAATGCAAAAAACTAAGATTTCTTGTTTTAAATTTGAAAGATTTATCACACATTGTATCACATATCAACAGCTTTTTAAATCCGTTGCTGTACAAAGGTTTTTCTAAAAATATTTCTGTCGATAAATATCACTTGGTAGATTTGACAGACGCACCACGTTGGACAGACGTGACGATGAACGCAGAGCTGTATTCTCACGCTGCTTCTTTTTACACTATTCCTTATTACCAGTCTGTAAGATTTGTGAATTTTCTACAATAATTGAAATAATACTAGTTTTTACGGATTTTATCGCGTATATTTAACTATAAATACGTTTCGAGCGCTTTACAGCACCCATGGTTACGGGGGGGACTGAGATGTTCAACGTCCAAATGTCATAGCTAACTGCAGTTACCATAAATAAAAATTTAACTTTTGTTCCGATCTACACAGTATGAACTTATGGTATCTTGAAGTCTTGCAGTTCTATGCTTGGGTTGGGATTTAATTTTATTTATTATAGGATCCCAAGCAGATGGTAGGTAATAATTTGATCATCAGCACCTTGTTCGTTGATCAGCAAGGTTCAACATGTGAAGTTAGCATTTGGGGAAAATAATGGCATATTCTCCAACACAAGATACCAGCGGAACGGGATGAGGTTTCTTGCTTATGGTTTTCCTTCATACAGCATATTAAGATTTTCAAATCAGATTAAATATGGAGGACATATTAATAATGGTATATAATAATACTATAATAACTAAGGTCATCCATGTAGAAAAGGTTTCATCCCTGCTTTTTAAAGCTGAAATACCCTCTCAGATCTCTCCAGCATCTATCCGGTTTTCTACATCCAGATTTCACTCGTCTTGACGACAAAGGATCGTACTCCATTCCCCCATATACCATTCAAGTATTCGAACTGTACAATCAATCTTGTACAGCTCCGTATTAGGTGGTTCCAGCTCAGCAAAACAGCGATACATCCTGGCTCGGTACGTAAGGCCTCTAGCTTCTTTCCCTTTTACCCGAAAGTACGCCCGCAATGTGTTCCTATTAGTATCTGTGGCCATTGCATGCAGTATACTCCAGCTGTGGCGGGTACCGATTGCTGGGATCGGCAAGACCCTGCTGACACCAAGCCATCTGGCGGGGATGATGGGTGAGAGGCACTGCTGTGTGGTCATGCAGCACTTCGTGCTTTCAGCTGGCAGCCCGCGTATTGTTGCGTCCAGCGCCAGCTTCAGACGCGCGATATAAGGCATCAATTAACGGTAGACGATCAGGCCCGGCACCATTTCTTTGTACAGTAACCTACGCCTTATGAAATGAATACCTCCATGTTGAAATGTAGGGAGAGAAATGATGAAATCTTTGAGAAAATATCGGGCTAAACTCGGGTTATACTCAGAGAGAGAATGTTTTGAATCTCGTAGGTATTTATGGCCGTCAAAATAAAGCCTTATTGGGGGTTCCCAGACGTTGCTTATTCTCTGAGTTACAAAATGTGTGGGATACAGTTAGTAAGTACTTTGAACGAATACATATTACCTATATATACCTGTTACCTATATATACCTGTTAGCTTGGGCCGACAGCTAATTTACATGTACAAGATGAGAAAGGTATTTACTTATCATAATATTTGTCAATTAATCTTTGTTTATATGTATAGCATCAAATAAAAAACTACTAAAAGTCGTTGGCATGATCTTCGTCAGCATCTTTTGATGATCGACTACTTTTGATGAAATATACATGGTACACATGTGGTTGTTTCTTGTAAGATTAAATGCGAAAAAAAAACATTACTTTGTGAAATTATTTCAGGGGTCTAATATACATTCATTTTTTAAACATATTCAGTAAATAACCTTTCGTCCCTATGGCTACAATTTTGTGTTAAATTTTTCTTTAATAGTTTTATTGTGTTCCTATTTTATTGTACTGTTATTATTTTTATAATTAGGAGTTAAAATATTTTTTTATTATTTTTAAGAAGACTTCCATTAGACTATTAACAACTTAAGTTGATTGAAGCTGTGTTATAGCCCTTTGAAAGTTGACAAGCTCGCGCTTGTACTTACAGTGACATATTAATTTTCTCTGGGGGATATTGAGTCCCTACGACAGACCCCTACGAGCAGACAGACTGTCTGCTTACAAAATATAAAAATTAATAGTTAAATAATTTAAAACGAAGCTTCAGCTATAATTTGTTACTATAATTTGTGTTTATATACTCATCACGCTTTTTTTGAGGAATTTATTTTTATAAGGTCTGATGGAAATTACCGCCTACGGTATGTATCTGGCCAATTTTTTATTGGCTGTCTTTTCAATCTAGCGGATATGCGTTCGCTCAATGTATTGTTTTTTTTTACAATTTGTTACTTAGAAAATAAGTAACGTCTGGAGGCCCTGTGATCTTGCTGTAGAAGTCAAAGTGTGTCACAAAAGATACGTATGGCTTTTATAATTCTGTGTTAGCACCTATTTTAATGTATGCTAGAGAAAATTGCGTGTGGCAGAAGAAGCACGAAAGTAAAATTAAGCTGTAGAAGTGCGGTCATAAAGAGGTACGTTAGGGCTGACTCTGATTAATAGGGGGGGAAATTGTGTGATAAGAGAAAAGTGTGATTTTCAAGATGTTGTGACTATCATTAAGAAAGGAATGCTTCGATGGTTAGGACACGTTGAAACAATGAATAAGGAAAAGGTGACAAAGCTTTATGTTGCAGAAGTGTGTGGAGAGTCGGCATGGGACGATCTGAACGTAACTTTGTCAATCAAATCGATTATTTATTGAAGATGTACCATATTAAGAGTACCCTTCACCGACGAGCATGTATGCGTAGGTATATGGATGTAAAAGAAGAGAGCGGTGTGTCCGGATCGTGACAAATGGAGGTCCGTATTTGCTGCCTACCCCTCTCGATAACAGACGTGACAGTTTATCTATGTAGGCATGTTTGTAAAATCCCAATATCTGATTTTGGCCTGACTTGAAATTTGAACTCGGGACACAATCGGTAGCCGCGCTAACGACCGCTAAATCATCGAAGCAGTCATATAGATCTCGATAAGAAGGCAACCGGTGATAAAATTAGCTGTTTACATGTTTCGCGTGCCATAAAACACGTCAAACATTAAAACGTGTATTTTTCATGCACACCCAACGCTCGCCTTGCCACACTATCATTGTTACGGATGTTTCCACTTGTATTTAACAATTTCATTGGCGCCGGCGGGGATCTGACCCGGGTTGCTCGCGTACTGCGATTAACAGCGAACGTAGCCGATTAGCCGATTAGCGATTTATAAATCATAAATTAATTATTTTATTTCAACGTAACTTAGGTCGTGCTGGCTGGCAACGTGGAAGCAGCGGCTTTGGAAGTGGGTCTGCTATAAGCAATGCAAGATCTCTTGACAGTTTCGGCACAGATGGACGATCCGCCGGCTGGGGTGATCTATTTGCGTCTAACGCTCGAAACTTTCGTTCTAACGGTGAATGGCAGACGTCAGCAAGATCAGATGATTTTACTTCTGGATGGGATAATTCAAATTATGGTTCATCACTCGCATTTCACTCTTCTAATGATGGATATTCTTCAGGGTGGTAGACTGACTCGTGTCATTTGTGTTAATTATTTGGTACATACAAAATCAACAATGGCTTTGTTGACAAATTTTATATCTCTGTGAATATAAGTTACTAACAAAAACTGTTTCTTATTAACAAAACATTATTAAATTAAAAATTTAAATGAGAATGTTTCTCCTCGTTTTACTTGCAATAAAAATTTGTTTGCACAGACCTAATTATCCAATTTAAACCGAGAGAGTCGGCGCCAGGCCTCGCTCTAGTAGGGTTCCAACCAATTAATTTCTATTCTAAAATAATGTTCTTTTGTTTTAATCACAACTAACAATATACCTATATTAATATGAAACAGACAGCAGAGTGACATTAATATTCTTTTCAATCATAACAAACTAACTAAAACCATCGAAAAACTACTCCATTATCCGAAGTTCTACCGCTCGCTGTGCCTGCAGCACGCGGCGTCGCGAGCGGGGTACGAGTACGATCGCTTCGCCAGCGAACGGCCCGAAATTGCAATTGAAACTTTTTTTTTAAATATTAACCGTATTTAGCGAGCAAGAATTATTGAAGTATTGACAAGATAAATAGTTCTTGATACTTTTATTGCATAGTTTTTGAAAATACGAGTAAATAAGGTTTCTACTTTTATTTGAAATCATTCCAAATTTAATGTGATTTATGGGCAACAATTATGTGTACGCGCACTCTTTAAACCCTTACGAGTGTGTTCTTGCGTAGTAAAATAGTAGGCGTCAGATATAATTTATAAATGGCGATTAATTAATAATGTTATATAATTAATTAATAAATAAAAATTAAATAATTAATAATGCATTGCCACGCATTCTCAATTTAAAAGATAAAAAGACAGGCCAACCTCAACAGAGATTAGCCATCGGAGCAGGATTGGAGTATAGTGCGCAAGCACAAGTGCAGTGGGACGGTAAACCGGCACAATCGGAGAGAGAAAAACCAACGGGTTTTACGTGCTTTCCGAGGCACGGAGTGAGATCCCGTGACAGTCATCGGAAACATACATGGGTATTTCTCTACTAACAGGGTCATTTCAGCTGAAAAAATGTCTCAAAAATTTTATTGCTCGAATTATCCAACGACGTAATTTAAAACGAAGCTAAAAATAAAGTAGATACAGTACTTCATAAGGCTAGTAACGATATGCAGTAATATTTTATATATTTTACATTTAAAAAGAAAACGACACAGGGGACTGTTGCCTAAATCAGGGGACTGGTTATTTTAAGGAAAACTTTTTTTGGTGTTACGAAAATCAGCTTTTATTAGTCATTTGAAATAAAACTTGAAAATCAATAAATCTATTTATGTGCCATTTTAACTTATTGCTTATTTTTATTTGCTTTATTCGGCGTTCAGCTATGAACTATGAATATCATTTAAACTTTTACATTTTTAATGAACTAAGATTTGTAAATTCGATTATCAACAATGGAGTACCCTTTACAATACTTTAACAAAATCTCAGTTCTAACAAAATCATCAATTTTAATTAAATAATATAATGAATGGCCAACAGTGGCAAAAGTGGAAAAAGTTCGAAATCGCTTGGCGAGCTATGGGGAGGGCTAAGATAAGGTGATAAAGTTAGAATTGAGGATATCCTCAGTAGAACCAGAGTAACCGATATAACTCAACGGATTTGTAAGCTGAAGTGGCGTTGGACTGGCCATATAGCTCGTCCGATGGGGAAGAAAGGTTCTTGAGTAGCAACTTCGTGCAGTTAGGTAAAGTGTGTAGCCTGGTAAGGTGTATGGAGTGATGACCTGGTCAGACATGCAGGTCGAGCAAGTCGATGGATGCAGGTGGCTCAGGTGCTTTGTGGCGTTACTTGGGGGATACCTTGGTTCAGGAGTCGACTTGTAAAGGGCTGTATTGATGATGTTGATGAAGGAAAGAGAAAACAAGATCACATATTTCAAAACATTAATAGGTTTATGAAATTTATAGAACACTTCTCGTATCTTCAGCTGTACCTAAGGGAAAGGAAGTTTTTCCAAAATTTGATCAAATGTGACATCTGCGACATCAGTTCCGTCGCGCTCAAACAATTGAGCCTTCTTGTTATATTCAGGAATGTAACAATTACTTCACCACCTTCTTTTAATTTATAGCTCCTGCATAGCGATATTCTTACTTTTTTTTTTCAAAATAAGATAGCCATTACTTAAGCATGAACAGTCGTAGAACTCTGCTTTAATTCGACTTTGCAAACTAGTTAGAATGGTTGGAGCGATTCGTTAGTCGTTGGTTTCATTTTCAGTATATATTTCATCAACATTCAGTTTTTGCTTCCAATTTAAAGTTTCAGTCTTAATAATTTTACAGCTATCTTTACAAAAAAGCTATTATCATAATGATTTCTTATATTTACGCGAACACTACACATGATTAAAACTACTTTTACGGATTTTATCGCATTTATTTTTACTTCTTATTTTTAATTCCCGACGTTTCGGGCGCTTTCCAGCACCCATGGTCACGGGGGACTGAGATGACTGACGTCCCGATGTCATTGTTAAACCCGGAGTACCTTCAGCTTTTTTAATTATTGTTTATGGTCCGATCTATGCAAAATGAACTGACTATGTCCTGAGGTCTTGCAGTGGTATGCTTGGGTTTAGTTTTAATTTTATTGATTATAGGATCCCAAGCAGGTGGTAGTACCCAGCCTCCTTCTCTATTGAAATTAGGATGTTTTTTTTAATTTCAATAGCCTCACGTATCATCCTTGGTAGGAATCGGTGTTCTTTCGCCAGGATTTGTGGTCTATCAAATCTGATGTAATGGTTGGGGCCGTCTAGGATATGATCACAAACTGCAGACTTCCCGGAACGTTGATGCTTCACATCAGCTATATGTTCTTTTACGCGGGTCCTAATTGATCTTTTGGTTTGTCCTATATAAGAGAGACCACATTCACAATCAAGCTTGTACACTCCTGCATCTTGTAGAGGAATATGACACTTGACGGATGGTCGGAACTGACTGATCTTCTTCGGCGGCTTGTAGAATGTTCTAATAGAAGCTCGCTTCAAGATATAGCCAATCTTGTCTGTGACACCTCTGACATATGGTAGTACAGCAGGCACAACTCGACTGTGGCCGGCTTCACTCGGTCACTGTGACGTAGGCGCGGGACCCGAAGCTTGTTGTCGTGCAGAACTTGCTTGACGTGCTGAAGCTCGGCGGCCAGATGTTTGCTGTCACAGATCCCTCGTGCTCTCTGTA
This sequence comes from Parnassius smintheus behrii, assembly GCA_036936625.1. Lineage (NCBI taxonomy): Eukaryota > Metazoa > Arthropoda > Insecta > Lepidoptera > Papilionidae > Parnassius > Parnassius smintheus. The sequence continues at coordinate 35,075,116 of JAUPFT010000008.1, read as the reverse complement.
ACAAAGATTTGCCCACGGTAGCTAACTGTGAAGGATGGTGGTGAGATTCACCGTTTAAGTATCGGTTTGTATGGGTCTTTTTCCTATACACAGTGTGACCAATGGTGTTATTAGGATTTCGGATGACTAACACATCTAGGAAAGGTAAGGAATTATTTGCCTCTAACTCCATAGTAAATTGAATTTTAGAGTTTATGGAATTAAGATGTTCTAAAAATGCAGTTACTTTGTCTGATGGTAAAATTGTGAAAGTATCGTCTACGTACCGCTTGTAGATCCTTGGTGTAACAGGTGCAGTAAGGAGGGCTTTCTCCTCAAAGTCTTCCATGAATATATCGGCGACAATGGGAGATACAGGTGAGCCTATCGCCACACCATCTACTTGCTTGTAAAACTCTTCCTTCCACAACAGATAGCCAGATGTAAGGCAATGTCCTAGTAATACTGCATATTCTGCTGGCATGTTATTTTCCTCTAGTTTCCTGGTTATAATTGAGATGCAGTCTTCAACAGGTAGGCATGTAAATAGAGACTGACCATCAAAACTGACCATGGTTTCATTGTCAATAAGATGTAGGTCTTTTATCTCACTGACAAAATGGTATGAATCCTTAGTGTGTGCTCTTGTGTGTCCTCTGAGTGGTGATAATATTTTAGCTAAGTATTGAGCCAATCTGTAAGTTGGCGAATCAATCTGACTCACTATTGGACGTAATGGAGCATTCGGTTTGTGTATCTTTGGTAACCCATACAACTTCGGTGGTTTGGCACATGAAGGTATTATCGAATTAACGTCCAGGTTCAATTTTTCGGAGTATTTCTTAATTAGATCGCTAGTTGTTTTAAGCGTATTAGTTGTAGAGTCTGTTTTGACCTTTCGATTTGTAGTTTCATCCGACAAAAGTTATTGCATTATAAAATTGTAATCTGACGTATCCATTATAACCGTAGAATTACCTTTAGCTGCGCGGAGAATCGTAAGCTCTGGTCTGTTGCGTAAGTTTTTCAACGCGTTAAATTCATTTTTGGAAGATTTAATTTCGGCACTGAACTTCGACGTAACATAGACGAGATGTCTTGACGTATGGCCTCTAAATCTTCATTACCAATATTATTTTTATACAGACAGTCCTCTACACTACAGATAATGTCCCCATACGGTATTTTTCGCGGTGTTATTGTGAAATTAATACCTTTTTCTAAAACTTTTATTTTGGCGTCGTCCAGTGTTTGTTTTGATAAGTTGTAGACAGCGCGTTGTTTATGATTCGTGTCTGTGGTCAACGATTTCGTATGTTGGACATTTGATTTAGTTGTTAATTTATGGTATTTATCAATGTGTTTATTTTTGCATTCATTGTATTTAGTTGTTTCGCGTTGATCTAAAGTTTCCATGCAATTTTTATAATCAAATGTCGATAAAACTGTCTTTAATTCACTGGACGAATTGTCTATGGTTTTGTTTATGAAATATAGATCGGTACGTTTTTGCTGAATCACCGTTATTAACAACTTTTTACTAGCCTGATTTAAGATCTTAGCGCTTCCTCGAATGTCTTTTTTAGTGGATATCTTGACACACGTAGGAGTGAGATTATGATCTCTGCATCTCTTCAAGAAATTTAAAGCTGTTAGGTATGTATCTTGCGCGCTTGGTCTTTAGATCTTCTAATCGGCGTATTTTGTTTGCTATTTCCAGTCCGTACTGGTTAACATAATGATTTCTTATATTTACGCGAACACATCACATGATTAAAACTACTTTTACGGATTTTATCGCGTTTATTTTTACTTCTTATTTTTAATTCTTATTTTTACTTCTTATTTTTAACTGCACCTGTTACACCAAGGATCTACAAGCGGTACGTAGACGATACTTTCACAATTTTACCATCAGACAAAGTAACTGCATTTTTAGAACATATTAATTCCATAAACTCTAAAATTCAATTTACTATGGAGTTAGAGGCAAATAATTCCTTACCTTTCCTAGATGTGTTAGTCATCCGAAATCCTAATAACACCATTGGTCACACTGTGTATATGAAAAAGACCCATACAAACCGATATTTAAACGGTGAATCTCACCACCATCCTTCACAGTTAGTTACCGTGGGCAAATCTTTGTTACAGAGAGCACGAGGGATCTGTGACAGCAAACACCTGGCCGCCGAGCTTCAGCACGTCAAGCAAGTTCTGCACGACAACAAGCTTCGGGTCCCGCGCCTACGTCACAGTGACCGAGTGAAGCCGGCCACAGTCGAGTGTGTGCCTGCTGTACTACCATATGTCAGAGGTGTCACAGACAAGATTGCCTATATCTTGAAGCGAGCTTCTATAAGAACATTCTACAAGCCGCCGAAGAAGATCAGTCAGTTCCTACCATCCATCAAGTGTCATATTCCTCTACAAGATGCAGGAGTGTACAAGCTTGATTGTGAATGTGGTCTCTCTTATATAGGACAAACCAAAAGATCAATTAGGACCCGTGTAAAAGAACATATAGCTGACGTGAAGCATCAACGTTCCGGGAAGTCTGCAGTTTGTGATCATATCCTAGACGGCCCCAACCATTACATCAGATTTGATAGACCACAAATCCTCGCGAAAGAACACCGATTCCTACCAAGGATGATACGTGAGGCTATTGAAATTAAAAAAAACATCCTAATTTCAATAGAGAAGGAAGCTGGGTACTACCACCTGCTTGGGATCCTATAATCAATAAAATTAAAACTAAACCCAAGCATACCACTGCAAGACCTCAGGACATAGTCAGTTCATTTTGCATAGATCGGACCATAAACAATAATTAAAAAAGCTGAAGGTACTCCGGGTTTAACAATGACATCGGGACGTCAGTCATCTCAGTCCCCCGTGACCATGGGTGCTGGAAAGCGCCCGAAACGTCGGGAATTAAAAATAAGAATTGAAAATAAACGCGATAAAATCCGTAAAAGTAGTTTTAATCAAGCTATTATCAGATATATTATCTATCAGAAATAATATACAAAATAATTTTGTGCATATTAAATTATGACTCAACGCTCGCACATGTTTTAAAGAGTATCTTGATATGTTATAAAACTAACTGCGTAACGTGAATACCGCACTAAATGAAAGACGGACCCGCGGACGGTCATGAAGCCCAGAATTTCTGTTATAAAGTTTTGGAATATTTTAAATCAACTTCAGGTATATTTGCTAGGACAATATTACGTAGAGAAAAACAAAATATTATTTAGTATTATGTGTAACACTTTCGTTTACTAATAAAATCTATCCTCCTTTTACAATCTCTGTAGGAACATTACTATATTTTGTATAGAAGTAAAAGACTACGAGAGACGTTACTATCTTTTTTGTAAAAGTTAGGACATACAGGCACCGAGTGTACCCAATGGTACCAAGATTTTTATCGCAAAATTCAAATACATTGTCACCGCCTAAATACTAAGGTGGAATGCCTCGTTACAAATAAAAAAGACTCCGATTCTCTAAGCTCACGAATTAATCTACTATTTTACACTGATAGTCATTAGAGCGTGGTTCTTCCCCGGCGAGTCGTCCGATTTATGCTGCAGTCATAATATAGCCGCAGCGTAGCTCTACCATTCTATACAAATATTATTAAAGTCAAAAAACCTGAAAGAAAATAGTTTTGATTTTAATTTCAAGTAAAAGACCCTGTGTCCCTTATGTCGACTTATTCTTATAACATATGAGATGTATGCTAACGTTAAGGAGTTCGGACTTTTAGTTTACAATTACACTTTAACATGTACAATTTAAGTACCATTTCCGGTATCAGGTAATGATATGGTGACCCTTCCATATTCGTGCTTTATCTTTTTACATGCTCCATCATGTAAATAAATTTTCTAGTTTTTTGTATATTTTGTATTTTTATCAATAAATTAATAAACTATTAATAACTAACAATTAATTAGATTAATGTCCTCCTTTCTGTCATGGCGGCAAAACACTACGGATGCTTTGAATAAAACTAAATTTACGGATTTTATCGCGTTTATTTCACTACTTTTACTTATTTTTGATTCCCGACGTTTCGGGTGCTTTACAGCAACCATGGTCACGGGGGGACTGAGATGTTTGACGTCCCAATGTCATAGTTAGTCCGGCTACCTTCAGTTTTTGAATATTAATTTTTGGTCCGATTTACGCAAAACGAGCTTATAGTATCATGAAGTCTTGCAGTGGTATGCTTAGGTTTGGGTTTAATTTTGTTAATTATAGGATCCCAAGCAGGTGGCAGCACCCATCCATCTTCTCTACTGAAATTTGGATGTTTTTTAATTTCAATAGCCTCGCGTATCATCCTTGGTACACCGAAAAATTAAATCTCGACGCGAATTCGCTAATACCATCATGTACCAAACCACCGAGGTTGTATGGGTTACCAAAGATACACAAACCAAACGCTCCACTACGTCCTATAGCGAGCCAGATCGATTCACCAACTTATAAGCTGGCACAACACTTGGCAAAAGTACTGTCACCACTGAGAGGACATACCAGAGCACACACAAAGGATTCATACCATTTTGTTAGTGAGATAAAAGACCTACATCCTGCTGACAATGAAACTATGGTCAGTTTTGATGTTCAGTCACTATTCACATGCCTACCTATTGAAGACTGCATATCAATTATAACTAGGAAGCGAGAATATAATAACATGCCTGCTGAATATGCAGTATTACTCAAACACTGCCTCACATCTGGCTATCTATTGTGGAAGGAAGAGTTCTACAAGCAAGTAGATGGTGTGGCGATGGGCTCACCTGTATCTCCCATAGTCGCTGACATATTCATGGAGGACTTCGAGGAGAAAGCCCTTCTTACCGCTCCTGTAAATCCAAGATTCTACAAGGGGTACGTAGACGACACTTTCACAATTTTACCATCTGACAATGTAACTGCATTTTTAAACCACCTTAACTCTATAAACTCAGTCTCGTCAGTCTCAGTCGTCGTAAGAACGCGGTAAAGGGTATACGCGCTCGTCGGAACGCGGTAAAAGTGCACGCGCTCGATTGTTTACCAGTAAATCCTACGCCAGTGACAGTCAACTCTGGGGCCGCTTTACTAAGTTTAATAATCCTAAGCGGAAATGTTCTCTTGTACACGTTGTGGGAATAAAGTGTCTGATGGACCTTTATGTAATTTATGTAAACGCCAGTTTGACTTTGCCTGTGCTGGTACTACAGAGACCAATTTTCGTAAACTTGGGGAAAGAAGATCCACCTGGCGCTGTATTGACTGCAAAAATGCCCAGTCTCCTGCATCAACATCTTATAATAATCCTGGGATAGCAGTGCGATTGGAAGAAATGCAGGCTACCCTGGTGAATATTACGCAGCAACTTGTACCCTTGGCGTCACTTATTGAAGATGTAAAGACCATTAAGCTTGAAATATCGAATCTTAAGAGCTCAGTTGAATTTGCTCACCAAACTGCAAGCCAGTTGTCGGTGACAGTGAAGTCCCTGGAATCCAGAATTTCGCAAGTTGAGGAACACACCAATTTGATCCACATTTTGGGAGCTGACCTTAAAAAGTTCAAAGAAGATCTACAGGATAAGGAACAATGGGCACGGGCCAATAATGTGGAAATAAAAGGGATTCCAGTGAAAAAGTCCGAGAACTTATACGATATTGTGGATAATATCAGTAAAGTTATCCAGTGCTCTATACGTAAAGAAGACATCAATTATATTGCCCGAGTCCCCAGCCTCAAAGCAGAGTCTCAAAAGTCCATAATCATGGCGCTCAACAATCGTTACTGCAAGGAAGAGTTTGTAGCAGCTGCGCGTAAACATAAGGAACTCAAAGTTTCTCAACTGGGATATGCCGATGAAGGCCATGTTTACGTCAACGACCATCTCACGCTATTTAATAAAGCTCTTCTTAAGAAGGCGAAGGACCTGGCGAAAACAAAAAACTTCAAATATGTGTGGATAAAACATTGCAAGATACTGGCCCGAAAATCCGACACATCACCGACGTTCCGCATAAAATCAGAAAAAGATCTTCTAAAATTTTCATAAAATTCATAAAGTGTGTATATTTACTAAATGCTTGTACGACATATTGCTCAAGATTATATTATTTCAACTCGCGTAAATATTGTGATTGTTGCGCCCGCGACGCGGGAAGCCCTGACTCTTTTGTATTGCTTATCGCTATTACTCACTACCAGTACGCAGCGGTCATTAGTGATGGCACTTCTGTTAATAGCTATCGTAACTGCATGTACTTAGAGGTAGAATTTCTCTGCACTCCGCATGTACTGGCGGAACATATTATTTTTACCTCATATTTTGCTTTTAAAATGTTACTCAATGTTTGCGTGTTGTCGATATCTACGAGATACTACCGTTCTCGCTTATTTAACTTTGCTTTTGCCGTCGTTTTGTTGATTGCTCTACTTGCAACTCGCTTTCGCAAAACAATGTCGCTTTGCAGTGGTGATTGTTGTGAATTCCAGACCAAAATCAGAACCAATCCTATACTATTAAACGAGCAATTCTTGTATATATATATATATATATATATATATATATATATATATATATATATATATATATATATATATATATATATCTATATAATCGGGATCTCGGAAACGGCTCCAACGATTTTCATAAAATTTAGTGTCCAGGGAGTTTCGGGGATAATAAATCGATCTAGCTAGGATTTATTTTTAGAAAATGTCTTTTTGTCCGTGATTTTAGGCAATGAAAAACTGCTAAAATATCGTTAGAATAAGAAGGTAAATTTTGACAGACTGTTAGTGATTATAAATAGCTTAATTGGTATAATAGTCGGTCAAAGAATCGTAAAACCCCGGTTCGAGCCCAGCCGACCGACCGACTTTTTTAACTTTTTTTTATGTTCCTTTCTTTTTTGAGAAAATCTATTTTTTCGAGCCCTTTTTTTAGTATTTTTTAAAAACACGAAAATTTTAATTAAAATAATTGCACTCATGATTTTTTATTCAAATAACCAGTTCCGTTTTTTCTGTTATGTCGCTAAGATCAAAAAATATTATTTATGTTTCATCAGTATGTAATTTGTATCTAAATATAATTTCCAAAACACACGAATTAAAAAAAATCGAGCGAAAAATACCGAGCAAAGCTCGGTCAACCGGGTACTTTTATATATAATGTAACGATTGTGTACTCTAAAATTCGCTATTAATATTTTTTATCAAAATGCTCGGGGACTGCGCACTAAAACAAGCTTATTTAAGAGAAATGTGGCCTTAAGCAGCTTTGATATCATATCAATAACGGAGACTTGGCTATTAGATGGCATTAGTGATAGTGAACTTTTTGATGAACGGTATATAGTGTGGCGGCGTGATCGCGACTACCGCTTCACCGGGCAGCGGTACGGCGGCGGCGTGCTGGTGGCCGTGCGCCGCGAGCTCGCCGCCACCGGTCGCCCGGCTTGGTACTCCTCCGCCGGAGATATTTGGGTCTCCGTGACACTCCGCACCAAAACCGGCCTTCTTGCATTACACATTTGCACTATTTATTTATGTAAGGAGGGAGGCGGCTATTCAATGAATACACAACTCGATAACTTCGCGAGTAAGCTTGGGGATAACTTTCACTCTGCACCCAACGACCTGTTTATGGTCTTGGGAGATTTTAATATGCCAAATATCAGCTGGATCTTAATGGAAAGTGGTCAATTAGAGCCAATAGGTGTTTTAAACGAAAGTCAGGCAAATTTTTTGGACATAATTAATGAATGTAATCTCGACCAATACAATAACATACGAAATAGCAACGATAGACTACTGGATCTTGTCTTTTGCAATAAACATGTAAATGTACTACCCAGTGACCACCCCCTTGTCTCAGAGGATTCACACCATAGATCAATTTGCATCGAATTAAATTTAGACATACCTAGTTTTCTGACTGTCAATAAGAGAACCGTTTTCAATTACAAAGAAGGAAATTATGTAGAAATTAATTCAAACTTGTCGAAAACAGATTGGAATGTCTTGTTATCGAGCGGTTCTATTGACGACAGTGTTCATAATTTTTATCGTATTCTGACCAATCTTCGTGACGAATTTATACCTCACAAAATTATCTGTAGTAGCTCATTTCCTATTTGGTACAACGCCGCCTTAAAAAAGGTTTTAAAAGAAAAATTCAAATATTTTAAAAAATATAAAAAATATGGTAACCGGTACGATTACGAAACATACTCATTTCTGAGAGAAAGAGCCACAAAATTAGAAAGTGAGTGTTATCAGTCATACATAAATAAAGTTGAAAACTCGGTAGTAAATAACCCACGTCTTTTTTGGTCTTACACAAAGTCGCTGAAAGGGCCCTCCCAGGCACTACCATCCGTTATGACATATGAGGACCAGTCTGGTGATACTGGGCAATCGGTGTGTAATTTATTTTCAGAATACTTTCAATCAACTTTTCTCGTTCCCGACGCTAATAGCCGTACACCTAATCTTGATAATCAGTGCCAAGATAATTTTAGTATTGGTGACATAAATATAAATCCGAAGGAGGTTGAAATATTGCTGAAAACTACTAACATGAATAAAGGCGCTGGGCCTGATAGTATAACACCTTTTTTTATAAGAGAGTGCGTAGATAGCTTGGTTACGCCTCTATGTATTATTTTCAAGCGTTCTTTAAAAGAAGGTATAGTGCCAATGACCTGGATATCAGCATTTGTAACGCCCGTCCATAAAAGTGGTGACCGTTCTAATGTAAAAAATTATAGGCCTATATCCAAGTTGTGTATATTTGCCAAAATATTTGAGAAAGTTGTCTACCGACAGATATATGCTACACTGCAGTCTTCTTTTACTCCTGAACAACATGGCTTTTTAAGGCAGAGGTCAACTGTATCAAACCTTTTAGTTTTTAATGAATACACCTCTTCACAAATGGATTCAGGGCTACAGGTCGATTGTATTTTTACTGATTTTAGTAAAGCTTTTGATCGTATAGATCACTTGCTGCTCCTTGAGAAACTGTACAAAGCCGGTATACATGGTAATTTATTTAGATGGTTTTCTTCTTATATCAGTAATAGATCCCAGGCGGTTGCAATAAATGGTTTTACTTCTGCGTGGATAACAATTCCTTCTGGCGTACCTCAAGGCTCTTTATTAGGAACTTTGCTTTTTGTTATATTCATAAACGACATTGCGTTATGTTTCAAACATGCCAGAGTCTTATTATACGCAGACGACACTAAGATCTTTATGGCCACTAACAGATCTGGTGACTGTGATCGCCTTCAGTCCGATCTGAATAATTTTGTGCAATACTGTACTCAAAATAAGCTTGATTTGAATGTTTCCAAGTGTTTTGCTATGACCTTTTCTCGTAAATTTAACCCTATAAATTATCAGTATAAGATCAATAATAAATCACTTAACAAAGTTACATCTATGAAAGACCTGGGTCTCATTCAAGATTCTAAACTCTTATTTGATAAGCACATTGATTACGTAGTGAAAAAGGCCTCCAAGTCTCTTGGTTTCGTTATAAGGTCTACATATGAATTTAAATCTATTAAACCGATTAAAGTACTTTATTGTGCTTATGTGCGCAGTATCCTTGAGTATGCCTCTGTGGTCTGGAATCCACAATATAACGTGTATACTTCCCGTATTGAGTCCATACAAAAAAGGTTCTTGAGATATCTACAATACAAGTGTAAGCAATTGGATCATGGTTATGAAACGAGATGCAATAGATACCACTTCTTACCTTTAGAAAAAAGACGGCAACTCTTCGATATTACGTATCTATTAAAAATTGTCGGAGGCATCATTGATTGCCCTGCTTTGCTGGAAAAGGTAAGCATCTGGGTTCCGCGTAGATTTCCAACTAGACATACTCAGTCACTGGCTATTCCTAGAGTCAATACTAACTATCGCCGCAATTCATTTATTATTCGTGCGAGTAACTTTTTTAACAAATTGTCAATAAATAACGGCGAATTAAAACTATTCCATACCAAGCCTCATAATGTAAGTAGATTGTTTGCGTTGGAGTTCTTTGGCCCCCGCGCCGAGGGTGCAACAAATTCTTAAATACTCTCAAATTTTAAAAACACTCCTCAACTTCGGGGATTTACTTGTTTATTATTACTGTTGTCATAGCCTCTTTACATTTAAATAACCATATGCGAATACCTGTAAATGGCTTTGTCGAAATGTCCAATTTGTATTCATGTAACGTTTATATGCTGTTCGTGTTCCAAATAAATAAAAAAAAAAAAAAAAAAAACTCTAAAATACTGTTACGCGCTCAAGTCGACGATATACTAGCGCCATCTAGTGTCGGGAACGAGAGCGAGTAGAGCGTTGCAGAAAATGACATCACAAATCTCTCAAGCGACAGCGCCATCCGAAGAGACTGGTGTTTCTAGAAAATCTATACTCGCACGCTCGTCCCTTTGCGCGCATTTACCTGAATATTCGGGATGTTTCTTTGCTAATTTAAATAAATAGGCGCTGCAAGATGCGATCGGGGCAGAGTTGAACTCGGCGACACAAGCGAAGCTTCGGAGCGGAATTAAGTGAATTAGTGTGTTTAATTATTAGTGTTTTTAACTTTAATTTGTATAAAGTAAATTAAAGTGTTAATTTAGGTAAATCTATCGACAATTTTACTGTCACGAACCTCAAGATCGTAACAATTGGTGTCAGAAGTGGGATAAAATCATGCCGATTTTACCTAAGGAGGAAACGGAGGGTGTCTGTACCCGAAGTCAACGCCAGCAGGAGACGGACCAACGAAGATTTGGTGGTGCAACGCCGCAGACGTCGGAGGGCCAGCCACCGGCTGCAGGCCCGTCGGTAGCTCCTACATCTGCAGCACCTGACTTAGGTGCTCTGATGGTGATGCTGCAGGAACAGGCCCGCCGATTGGAAGAGCAGCTGCGGGGCGGACAAGAGAAGCAGGCCCGCCGACAGGAGGAACAGGCCCGTCGGTCGGAAGGGCAGATGCTCCTCATTAAGGACCTTCATGCTACCTTTGGGAAAGAGATAAAGGAGGTGAAGGATAGGGTTGCTCAACATGACAACCGCCTGTCGGAAGCTGAAACCCAAATCAAGGAAGCTAAAACCCAAATCGACCAAGTGAAAAATCGGGTTGATTACGTGGTGGCTGACGTGAAAAAAACGCTGGACGACCTCAAACTGGGTGATGGAACAACAGCTCCCGTAGTAGTTACAACACCTTCGCTACGTGGATTCAAAGTGCCGCCGTTCGACGGTACCTCTTCCTGGTCAGCCTACAAGATCCAGTTCGAGGCTGTTATGAAGGCGAACGGCTGAAATAAAAGCCAGGCCATGACTGCTCTCACCCTAGGCCTGCGCGACCAGGCCTTAACAGTTCTGGAAGCTCTCGGTGAGGAAGTGACTTATGAGCAACTCCTTGAGGCATTGGAGGCGAGATATGGCGACGCTCACCTGTAACACGTCTTTCGTGCGCAGCTTAAAGATCGCGTGCAGCGCATCAACGAAAACCTGCAGCAGTGGGCTCTAGAGGTGGAGAAGCTGGTGCGAAAAGCATACCGGTCTGGACCTGCGCTCATTGAAGGGAACCTGGTGCAGACATTCATCGACGGCATCCGTGACCTGGAAGTCAGAGCTGCTGTGAGGCTTGGGCACCACGAGACGCTTAAGGACGCCTTGGCCCATGCACTGGAGGTAGAAGCCGTGCGGCAGGATCATCGTTCCCATCGCGTCAAGGAGGTTGCAGCAGCTACAGTTCGTGACCGCAACAGAGGATACAGCCCTAGGTGCTATGGCTGTGGGGAAAAGGGCCATCTTCGATCCAGCTGCCCTAAGCGAACCGTGGAAAGGAGAGTTGATCGACCTCGAGAGGGTAGTGCAGCTAACGGCACTGCCTGGCGGCGACAGGATCATCGTTCACCTCACGCTAGGGAGGTTACAGCAGTTACGGTTTGCGACCACAATAAAAAATACAGCCCGAGGTGCTATGGCTGTGGGGAAAGGGGCCAACTTCGGTCCAGCTGCCCTAAGCACACCCTAGGAAGGGAAGGCGAACGGTCTCAGGAAGAAAGTGCGGCTAACAGCACCGCTCAGCAGCAGCAGGAATACGACTTTACTATCAGACACTGCAGCGGGAAATCTCACGGCAACGCAGATGCATTGTCAAGAAGACCTTGTCCGGAAGATTGCAACCACTGTAGTAGGCAAGAGAGTAAGGAAGTGGTATCCGTGAGGATGCTCAGGACAGACCACCTCAGCAACGGGTGGAAGGACAGCCTACGACGTGCACAGTAGGAAGATCCAGACATCAAGCCGATTCTGGGATGGATGAAGGCCCGTGATACCAAGCCTAAGTGGAGGGACGTCTCAGCGATGAGCTCAACCACGAAAAGCTATTGGGCCCAATGGGGCAGCTTGCTGATTCAGGATGGAGTCCTGTGCCGTAAATGGGACAATGGTCGAGGAGACAGCTGTCGTTTGCAAATGGTTGTCCCTAAAGCTAAAGTGCCGAATGTTCTACAGCTGTGCCATAACGGTAGTTCAAGAGTCCATCTGGGAGTTAAACGAACTCTCTTGAAGGTCCGAGAACAGTTCTACTGGGTCCATTATCGTGACGATGTGGAGGATTGGTGTCGTACATGTACAAGTTGTGCGGCCGTGCGGAGACCTCAGACACGTAGTAGAGGAGCACCGAAATTGTACAATGTTGGTGCACCACGGGATAGGACAGCCCTTGACATTGCGGAGCCGTTACAGAAAGGCGCAAGAGGGACTCCTAAGATCGTCCATGTGGATCGCTTGGCGCGTTATTATGGGGCCGATAATGCTCGGGACGAGCATGTCTTAGGAGGGGGCAGTGTTACGCGCTCAAGTCGACGATATACTAGCGCCATCTAGTGGCGGGAACGAGAGCGAGTAGAGCGTTGCAGAAAATGACATCACAAATCTCTCAACCAACAGCGCCATCCGAAGAGACTGGTGTTTCTAGAAAATCTATACTCGCACGCTCGTCCCTTTGCGCGCATTTACCTGAATATTCGGGATGTTTCTTTGCTAATTTAAATAAATAGGCGCTGCAAGATGCGATCGGGGCAGAGTTGAACTCGGCGACACAAGCGAAGCTTCGGAGCGGAATTAAGTGAATTAGTGTGTTTAATTATTAGTGTTTTTAACTTTAATTTGTATAAAGTAAATTAAAGTGTTAATTTAGGTAAATCTATCGACAATTTTACTGTCACGAACCTCAAGATCGTAACAATTGGTGTCAGAAGTGGGATAAAATCATGCCGATTTTACCTAAGGAGGAAACGGAGGGTGTCTGTACCCGAAGTCAACGCCAGCAGGAGACGGACCAACGAAGATTTGGTGGTGCAACGCCGCAGACGTCGGAGGGCCAGCCACCGGCTGCAGGCCCGTCGGTAGCTCCTACATCTGCAGCACCTGACTTAGGTGCTCTGATGGTGATGCTGCAGGAACAGGCCCGCCGATTGGAAGAGCAGCTGCGGGGCGGACAAGAGAAGCAGGCCCGCCGACAGGAGGAACAGGCCCGTCGGTCGGAAGGGCAGATGCTCCTCATTAAGGACCTTCATGCTACCTTTGGGAAAGAGATAAAGGAGGTGAAGGATAGGGTTGCTCAACATGACAACCGCCTGTCGGAAGCTGAAACCCAAATCAAGGAAGCTAAAACCCAAATCGACCAAGTGAAAAATCGGGTTGATTACGTGGTGGCTGACGTGAAAAAAACGCTGGACGACCTCAAACTGGGTGATGGAACAACAGCTCCCGTAGTAGTTACAACACCTTCGCTACGTGGATTCAAAGTGCCGCCGTTCGACGGTACCTCTTCCTGGTCAGCCTACAAGATCCAGTTCGAGGCTGTTATGAAGGCGAACGGCTGAAATAAAAGCCAGGCCATGACTGCTCTCACACTAGGCCTGCGCGACCAGGCCTTAACAGTTCTGGAAGCTCTCGGTGAGGAAGTGACTTATGAGCAACTCCTTGAGGCATTGGAGGCGAGATATGGCGACGCTCACCTGTAACACGTCTTTCGTGCGCAGCTTAAAGATCGCGTGCAGCGCATCAACGAAAACCTGCAGCAGTGGGCTCTAGAGGTGGAGAAGCTGGTGCGAAAAGCATACCGGTCTGGACCTGCGCTCATTGAAGGGAACCTGGTGCAGACATTCATCGACGGCATCCGTGACCTGGAAGTCAGAGCTGCTGTGAGGCTTGGGCACCACGAGACGCTTAAGGACGCCTTGGCCCATGCACTGGAGGTAGAAGCCGTGCGGCAGGATCATCGTTCCCATCGCGTCAAGGAGGTTGCAGCAGCTACAGTTCGTGACCGCAACAGAGGATACAGCCCTAGGTGCTATGGCTGTGGGGAAAAGGGCCATCTTCGATCCAGCTGCCCTAAGCGAACCGTGGAAAGGAGAGTTGATCGACCTCGAGAGGGTAGTGCAGCTAACGGCACTGCCTGGCGGCGACAGGATCATCGTTCACCTCACGCTAGGGAGGTTACAGCAGTTACGGTTTGCGACCACAATAAAAAATACAGCCCGAGGTGCTATGGCTGTGGGGAAAGGGGCCAACTTCGGTCCAGCTGCCCTAAGCACACCCTAGGAAGGGAAGGCGAACGGTCTCAGGAAGGAAGTGCGGCTAACAGCACCGCTCAGCAGCAGCAGGAATACGACTTTACTATCAGACACTGCAGCGGGAAATCTCACGGCAACGCAGATGCATTGTCAAGAAGACCTTGTCCGGAAGATTGCAACCACTGTAGTAGGCAAGAGAGTAAGGAAGTGGTATCCGTGAGGATGCTCAGGACAGACCACCTCAGCAACGGGTGGAAGGACAGCCTACGACGTGCACAGCAGGAAGATCCAGACATCAAGCCGATTCTGGGATGGATGAAGGCCCGTGATACCAAGCCTAAGTGGAGGGACGTCTCAGCGATGAGCTCAACCACGAAAAGCTATTGGGCCCAATGGGGCAGCTTGCTGATTCAGGATGGAGTCCTGTGCCGTAAATGGGACAATGGTCGAGGAGACAGCTGTCGTTTGCAAATGGTTGTCCCTAAAGCTAAAGTGCCGAATGTTCTACAGCTGTGCCATAACGGTCGTTCAAGAGTCCATCTGGGAGTTAAACGAACTCTCTTGAAGGTCCGAGAACAGTTCTATTGGGTCCATTATCGTGACGATGTGGAGGATTGGTGTCGTACATGTACAAGTTGTGCGGCCGTGCGGAGACCTCAGACACGTAGTAGAGGAGCACCGAAATTGTACAATGTTGGTGCACCACGGGATAGGACAGCCCTTGACATTGCGGAGCCGTTACAGAAAGGCGCAAGAGGGACTCCTAAGATCGTCCATGTGGATCGCTTGGCGCGTTATTATGGGGCCGATAATGCTCGGGACGAGCATGTCTTAGGAGGGGGCAGTGTTACGCGCTCAAGTCGACGATATACTAGCGCCATCTAGTGGCGGGAACGAGAGCGAGTAGAGCGTTGCAGAAAATGACATCACAAATCTCTCAACCAACAGCGCCATCCGAAGAGACTGGTGTTTCTAGAAAATCTATACTCGCACGCTCGTCCCTTTGCGCGCATTTACCTGAATATTCGGGATGTTTCTTTGCTAATTTAAATAAATGGGCGCTGCAAGATGCGATCGGGGCAGAGTTGAACTCGGCGACACAAGCGAAGCTTCGGAGCGGAATTAAGTGAATTAGTGTGTTTAATTGTTAGTGTTTTTAACTTTAATTTGTAAAAAGTAAATTAAAGTGTTAATTTAGGTAAATCTATCGGCAATTTTTATTGTCACGAACCTCAAGATCGTAACAATACAATTCACAATGGAGTTAGGGGCAAATAATTCTTTAGCTTTCTTAGATGTTTTAGTCATTCGAAATCCTAATAACACAATTGGTCACACTGTGTATAGAAAAAAGACCCATACCAACCGATATTTAAATGGTGAATCTCACCATCATCCTTCACAGTTAGCTACCGTGGGTAAATCTTTGTTTCAGAGAGCACGAGGGATCTGTGACAGAAAACATCTGGCATCCGAACGTCAAGCAAGTATTGCAAGACAACAAGCTTCGGGTCCCGCGCCTACGTCACAGTGACCGAGTGAAGCCGGCCACAGTCGAGCGTGTACCTGCTGTACTACAGTCACACTGAGTCACAGACAAGGTTGGCTACATCTTGAAGCGAGCTTCCATTAAAACATACTACAAGCCGCCGAAGAAGATTAGTCAATTTTTACCATCCGTCAAGTGTAATATCCCTCTACAAGATGCAGGAGTGTACAAGTTAGGTTGTGAATGTGGTCTCTCTTACATAGGTCAAACAAAAAGATTCATAAAAACCCGCGTGAAAGAACATATAGCTGACGTGAAGCACCGATGCTCCGGGAAGTCTGCAGTCTGTGAACATGTTCAAGATCGTCCCCACCATTACATTCGATTTGATAAACCACAAATTCTCGCAAAAGAACACCGATTCCTACCAAGGATGATACGCGAGGCTATTGAAATTAAAAAACATCCAAATTTCAATAGAGATGATGGATGGGTGCTGCCACCTGCTTGGGATCCTATAATTAACAAAATTAAACCCCAACCTAAGCATACCACTGCAAGACTTCATGATACTATAAGCTCGTTTTGCGTAAATCGGACCAAAAATTAATATTCAAAAACTGAAGGTAGCCGGACTAACTATGACATTGGGACGTCAAACATCTCAGACCCCCCGTGACCATGGTTGCTGTAAAGCACCCGAAACGTCGGGAATTAAATATAAGTAAAAGTAGTGAAATAAACGCGATAAAATCCGTAAATTTAGTTTTATTCGATGTGTAGTGTTCGCGTAAATTTAAGAAATCACAACGGATGCTGGTCATCTGCGCGTCACAGGATTATAGTGTACGAGTACGTGCGCAAAGACAAGTGCACTCTCAATTCCCACATTCTCATAATCCGATAGGACGGTTATCCGACACGACCAGAGAAAGACCAGGCGCAGGACCAACGGCTATACGTGTTTTCCGAGCCAAGGGGATGAAACACCAATAATTTCCTGACTCCGGACTGCTACTGATAATTTTTTGGCAGAAAACCCAATAAATTATTTCGGCCCAACCCAAGATTCAAGTCCGGGACCTCATGATCATCAACCGCATTTACGGCTACTAGACCAACGAGACAGTCAACACCCGTATGTCATACTTTGGAGGGATGACGTACGGCGGCAAGAAAACTAAGCTTACAGTGTAATCCATTTCATTACACCATTTTGTCTTGTGGGTGTCATAAAAAGCGACTATGGACATGCGGAAGATCTTAAATAGATTCCGATAGCAAAACTTGTCTCCACTTGTAACCATGAGACATAATATTTCCAGTAGATTTTTTTTATTTCTAAAGACAGTGAAGTAAATCTGGCGAATCCAAAAAGCAAATTTCCAGTGTGGCTCTATGTTATTCTTTAATTAACAAGTAATTAACAGTAAATTTTAGATTTTATCGAAGGCAAAAATAAAATTAATGGTGATATCATTTTAAGACAAGAACATTAATAGATTTTTAGGCGAGAGAGCTGGATTCCGACATCCTGGATTCTAAATTGCTTGGCACAAACAAGATTGAGGCATACGTTCGGTTTGTACCATTATTAGTAATAGAAAACAGTACGATAAATCACAACGAAAAAAAACATACAGCCACACTGTTAACTTATGATTGAGGTAGCAATTTGTTCCGGACTTGATTGTGTGTTTTCTATTCTTACATGAAAAAGGCAGGATGTGAAACATCGCAATCCGTCTCCGCTATCAAGTTTCTTTTTAACACGTATATTGAGGCAGTAAAAGTAAATGGTTTATATTTTGTTTTTAAGTCCAAATTAATACTACTCTTCGCTAACGGTTGGTAAAATCCCACTGCTGAACGTGGACCCTGCCCATTATAAAGATTTGTTTCACTTGTTCCACACCTTTTACGCTGCTGTCCGTTGCCAGTTTGGATTCGTTCACGTTAGGTGTAAAGGAGATAGTTACAACGCCATTTATCGGCACCGTAGGATTTTTGATCGATTTTTCTTGCATTTTCCAGAGTCGCCTCTTACCACGGAGTGTAGAAGTAAGGAGAACCAAGTCACATATGAGAATAATTGAAAAAGTGTCCATCTGTATACAGTGAATAACAGTTGAAAAACTCTCCACAACAGCGCTGGAGTAGCTAGAGGGTATGAAATGAATTAAGCAGTTATGCACGGAGTGAAATGTGCTGAGTTGGGGAATTTAATATTTGTGATAATTTGGTAAATATAACAAAGTCCCCGTAAAACACGTTGAGAGTGATATTGAAAATAAAAATGTTTAAAACAATAAAATAATTATTTTATAAGCAATTATGGTGAGTCTGTGAATAAAATGTTATAAAAAAACTTTTTTAACCCTCTAGCTACAGTGGCGCCACCCTTATTTAACGTTTTTCCACGGATACTTTTTAATACACAGTCTGTTCTCCTTACCTCTTACGATACCCGTGACACGAAAAGTGGTGATTTAATGATAACAATAATGTGGCTAGGAATAATATAATCTTGTTATATTATTATCTACAAATTCAGTTAGTAAGTCTGTTTCCATCCCGTTTTCTACAAATACAAGCAATTCTAATTGAAACTACAGTGAATTTCGGTTATAACGACGGCAGAGGGACCACTTTAATGTCGTCGCTATATCCGGAGGTCTCTATATCCGAAATAATAAAAAGCCATGTACATATTTACTTATCATTAATTTAATTATGTTATACACGGGTGTTATTGACAAAACGTGTTATAGTGCACTGTTTAAGTTTAGTTTTTTGTGCACGCTGTAAGGTGTATTCCATTTTCATAATTCCTTCAACATCTAAATTATTTTGGCCTTCACCAAATAAACAGTATTTTTTGAGCGTTATTATAGCACATAATGCATATCTAGTTGTTGGAATCTCATTAAGATTGCAATTTTCTTCCTCTTCTTCATCCTTTTTTCTTGTGTTTGAAGCACAGACTCAATAATTTCCTTATCAGTCAAGTTATCAGTAGTGATAACTTGATCGTCAATATTCACGTAAGTTTCCCAATCCGTAACTGTTGCTTCCGCTGATGATAATCTCGCTAATGGCAAATTGTCCAATTCATCAGAATC
Source organism: Parnassius smintheus behrii (assembly GCA_036936625.1). Taxonomy (NCBI): domain Eukaryota; kingdom Metazoa; phylum Arthropoda; class Insecta; order Lepidoptera; family Papilionidae; genus Parnassius; species Parnassius smintheus. The sequence continues at coordinate 35,055,869 of JAUPFT010000008.1, read as the reverse complement.
GTCATCAGTTGTATTTAAATTCGAAAATTTACCAAACCCAGCATGTGAAAAACATTTTTAATTGTATCTGGAGTAACTCCTGCCCATGCTATTGTTATCACTTCAATGGCATCCAGAAGATTGGCAGCAAATGGGGTAGTACTTTTTTCAATGTCGTTTACCATTTTCTCCACTAGAAGCTTTCGATAATGGCTTTTAAGAGTCTTAATTATACCTTGATCAATAAGCTGAATAACTGATGTGGTGTTTTGTGGTAAGAATGCCAGTTTGATGTTAGTCAAATTTTGAATTTTTAGGTGAGCTGGACAATTGTCAATAAAGAAAATGATCTTCTTTTTGTTTCCTCTTAGCTGAGAGTACCATTTCCGTAAAACTTTTTCAAAAATCTCCGATGTCATCCACGCGTTTTATTGGCTTCGTAATCAACTGGCAAAGTTTTTACATTCTTGAAACACCTTGGTTTTTTCGCCTTCCCTGTAACCAGCAATTTTCGTTTTTCGCCTGCCGTACTTGAAGCAACAAGCACGGTTATTCTATCGTTTGATGGTTTGCCGCCAGCTCACTTTTCTCCTTTGAATTTTAGTGTTCTATCTGGAGTCCATTCAAAAAATAATCCCGTCTCATCAGCGTTCCATATTTGATTGTCGGTATACCCTTCAGTTAATTTTGGTAAAACTGTTCTCAACCAATTGTCACAGACATTTTGCGACACGCTGGCTGCTTCTACACAAACTTTAACGACCATTATATTATGACGTTGTCAAAATCTGTAAATCCAGCTTTCTGAACGTACAAAATTTGTTTTCCCAAGCTGTATGGCAAAATGATTAGCTTTCTCTTGCAAAAGAGGACCGCTTATGGGTACATTTTGGCTTCTGGCACTTCTCCTAGTGTGGTTTAAAGCTCAGAGCTTTAAACCACACTAGGAGAGCATTTTCAATATCTTGATGAGTTGGATTACGATTTTTCTTTATTTTCAGGGCTTTTGATTCAAAACACTCCATAATTCTAGCGCGGTTTTTCCACATCGTTGATATTGTAGAATGCGAAACTCCAAATTGTTTACACAGATCAACATTGTTTTCTCCATTTTGCAGTCTCGAAATGATGTCCACTTTTTCTTTAACAGTAAATGTACATCTAGGAGCCATATTCACAAGTAGACTACATAAGACACACTGTTCACTCATTTGAATTGCTATGTAACTGATTCACAAGTTTAACTTGTAAACATGCTACGTAGTCCCACATACAAACAAAGCATTAGTTTGACCATCTGTGAATGTAAACAAAGGATAAGAAAGCTTAATAGTTTTATGAATGAGTCTTTATGCCTTTGCGGATTCAGTCGCAGTATCTGTAAGGGATTTCTAGGAATCGGTCATAAATGGTTCATAAAAATAAGTCGCTATACCCAAAATTGACGCTATAACCGAAGTTGCTATTACCGAATGAATTTCTTACGAAAGTATGCTTTAAATTCAAGGGACGTAAGTTTGACGTCGCTATAAGCAAAAAGTTGTTACAACCGAGGTCGTTATAAATGGAATCCACTGTACTTATATTTAAAAATATTGAATGTATTTTATTTTCGTGCAGGGGAGAATAAGTCCCCTTGACTCTTTCTCCTTCTCATTTCACCGTGCCGATTGATGGACAAAGATCTGACGTAAACCTAATTGACATAAAATCCCGAAACACTAAATCAAAGTCTTTACAGACTACTGATGATGAGCAGCGTTACCGGTGCAAGGGCTCTATGGTCACTAACCTTCTTGCCCAGTGTGATAAGTTTGGGCAAATATTCTTATAAATACATAAATTTATGCATTATTAAATAGAATTCAAAAAGGCTGTTTATGAGAGAAAGAGAGTAAGAAAGATTTTTTCTTAATTTTTATTAATCTTTCATCTTCATAGAACCCGTTCAGAACTGCTATTCCCTATTGCATCTTGTGATCTTCATTTTACCGTGATAAGATCAAACAAATACTAAACACCTACACAGTACTTTTCGCAGATGCAGTCGACCAGCCGACTGCATCTGCGAAAAGTACTGTGCCCACAGAAATCGTAATAATTTACGATTTCTGTGACTGTGCCACAATCTCAAAATTATTTTACGAGCGCCTGATTTGAATGTCCTAGCAGTAGTAGTTCATTTGATTTTTAGACATGTGAAACTTAATAATAGCGTGAAAATAGTATTAGTTTACAAAAATATTTAAAGTTTTGTGTAAGTTTTATTTTCAAATAATAGTCTAAGATAGATACAATTAAAAAGTTTTATCTTGTGGAGAAAATATAAAAACAACTCGGTAAAGAAGAATATTTGTTTGATTATCTCTAATTAGACTCAATTAAAACTTACAATGTTTTAATAACTGAAGAATTCTAAAGAAAGTTTTTTGAGAACTCAATTTAATTAATCTTAGAGAAAATGTTCCGGGTAAATGTGAAAAAGTGAAAACGTCTATATATGCTAAATAAAGTTTAAGTATTTCGTATCCTTTTCTTTTGTGTCTTCCAATTTGTTTGCAACAACCTTACTACATGTAGTAATAAACACAAAACTATATAATAGGATTAGGATTCGAGGCAGAGTCGGAAAGGGACGTCCTAGGCGAAAGTTTATCGACCGAATTGGCGATATATTGAAAATGGGCGAAATTAGGAGTACCCGTATCCGACAAGCATGCATGTATATGGATGTGAAAGAGGCGAGAGAGGTGTGTCAGGACCTCTATTCTTATTCTCTGCCTACCCCTCCGGGTGACAGGCGTTAGTGTTTATGTATGTATGTAAATATATAATAGTACAACTACATGTTTGTATTCGTTACTCGAAAACTACTCAACAAACTGTGCAAGTAAGTTATTAAGTGCAGATCCGATAAGTTCACACTGCTACATTGTACTGACACCTACTCATAGTCCAAATATCTCCTTACTATTGTGTGCATAGCGAATTTTAAATTTTTAGTGCCTGTATTTGCGTATCTATTTAGTCTCCTTAAACTGTGTAGTCTCGGCGAAAAAGATTTATAACAGACACGCAATCACCGGACCAATTCCATAGGTGTTCAATTTTGCTAATTTTGGCATGGAACACTGATGATATTGGTAAGCAAAAGTCCAATATTACATTATATTTGTTATATTATTAACCCACTTACTTTACAGTTATTGGTAAGCCATTAGTAAGATTCTGAGGAGAGAATCTCGTCATTTGAAAAATAATAGTCGTTTAGCAAAAAATCCTATATTAAAGAGTCACTGTAACATGAAACAAAACTAATTGCATCAATATTTCGACTTCGAAGAAATCTGGCCGTTCCTACTTCCAAGCCTCATTTTACCTTCGAGGGCTGTGTTTCTCTTTAATTTTGTTAATCTATTATATTAAAGCTACTGGCTACATTTTAACAATGGAGAACATCAGTAACGTAAGTTTGATTTACAATAAACGTATGTAACAAATATTTTAATACACGAAATAATATATACTTATTTTTATTTGATAGTTGAGAAAACCACTCCAGCGGCTGCGTTTTTCGGTAAAAGTTTTGACGACTTGCCGTAACAATAATTTGGTGATCCTTGTTTGGCATTCACTCAGAAAAATAGGGTTATTTATGAGTCTCGACAATGGTAGAGTACACCGGATGGCGAACGTTGCTATGGCCAGTTTTCTGATCACAACTGTAATGCAAATAATAGATTTGTTTCTTGCACTGAACGATCCTGACCGTCTTTTCGAATGCTTCAGTATCCTCTCTTTTTCTGGATTAGGTGTTATTAAGCTGTTGTCACTGCGTTACGATAGCGATCAGTGGCGTACCCTTCTAAAGAAAGCATCAAAATTAGAAAAAGAAGAATTAAATAATGCGAACCTGTCGCCGCTGGATTACGAATCTGATAATGAGGACGATTATAGCGTTTCTATATATTATGTTGAACGATATACAAAAGCATTCAATACAACTTTCAAGCTTTTAACAAGAATTTATTTATTCACAGCGTTTGTATACATTACATCACCATTCATTGAATATGCGCTTTTTAAATATAAAAACCCAGGAATGGTTTATTATCCGCACATATTGCCATTATGGACGCCATTAGATGACGTTGCATTTGGTTACATATTAACTATTTTGTTGGAGTCGATCTCTGCTGTGTACTGCGTGTCTGTACACGTAGCTTTTGATTTATCTGCAGTAGGCCTAATGATGTTTGTTCGTGGTCAGTTCTGTTTACTTCACGCAAAAAGTGAACGAATTGGAGGCAAAGGTAAAAAATATAACCTGTCAAAAGCAAGAGATTTAAGAGCTCATCTAAGAATTAAAAATTGTCATCGATTGCACATTCTACTCGTGAGGTAAGTATCTTTATGTTTAACAAAACGTAACAGTCCGCTGTTGGAGTTGAGGTGCTTCCACTTTCTTCCTACCGAATAGTGGCGGTGTCAGGAACTTACGAAGAGGGGCGATAACGAGAATCTATTGCCCCATCCATTATGTTCAGGAATAACGTGAAATTCACTGCTGGATAAAGCAGCGTTGTACTTTAAAGACTGAGAAAAAAGAAAGTTTCAAGATGCAAGAGAAACTTTCATCAGTTTTATTTTTATTTTATTTTTTATTCGTAGTTTTTTTTATTTTTTTATTTTAATTTGGCGACTCCTTGTAACTTTTGAGTAAGGGAACCGGCGGGATATCAAATTTAATTGTTTTTTTTCTTTTTAATAATAATAACCGTATTGAATTTAAAGCTTCGGAGTATTATCGTTTCGTGTCATCGATACAGCAATTCAAAACTTATATTATCTAAACTGCCTCACTTTTCAGTCTGGTAAAGCAATTGAACAAACTTACAAAAAATATATTGGGAATTTACTTTTACCTTGCTACGATAACGCTGTGTTCAGTTGCGGTGCAGCTTCAATCGGTAAGTTCAATGTGCACTTTTCTAAATAATTTGGGAAGAACCGGACCATACCCGGCAGTGAACTGATAGGCTTAGATGGACTAAAGAAAACAAATCACATATTGTTAAAATAATACTTTCAGCGAACAATATGTAAACTTCTCAGCCGACTTCAAAGAATCGATATGAATGATTATTTTACAACTTTTTTTTTTGTTTGGTTGGGTTTAACCTCAAGGACGTTCTAATTATTCGTTTTAGCACGCAATTCAAAAGATATTTAATCATATAGAATTTTTTTGATTCCTCTTAGTTTTGTGAAGTCAGTTTTCATTTTTAATATATTTATCTCCTCAAAAAAGACGGACTGACAAGCTCTACTGGCAACCGACTTGATAGCGAAAAGTCTACTTAAATTTGCTAAGCTCAAACCCGCCAGTCTGATGAAATTGAGTAGGAATGATAGGGCAAAAGTATCACCTCTGCGCTCAAAAACCTGCCTACTAAACGTGTCATGGGGATGTATATTCTAAAAATGCAACTAGCATTATCAACCATCCAGGAGATTAGTGAGTTAGCAGAAGTGGCGAGTGAAGTTACACCACAACAATAGTATAGCATGAGTGGTAACGCCAGTTAACAATCTACTTTATCAACATTACATTACATATCGCATTGAGTTCGTCCTAAGTTATATCTACTTTATCAACATGACTAGTGCATATTTTTTGTTTCCTTCCTTCCTTCCCTTTCCTACCGCACGCGCTGCCGCCGAGGTGAAAAAGAGGATCTCGGCGCGCGTCAGTATACTAAGTGATATTACGCCATCCGCAGCGCACGGCCACCCGTCGCGTCTTATATATATATATATTAACCGCAAACCGCGCAGGACGAACATTGAGATCTCCTGTTTATGTTTAATATTCACCGCATCAGACATTGTGTCTTTGTAACTCATAAAAGTGTGAGACGCCCCCGTAAGGGCAAAGGTGGAGAGTGTGGGACTTCACGAGACTGTTCCGAGAGTGCGTGTGCGCCGAACCACGTGGCGAGCTTGCTGTATAGCAGACACTCCAGGAGGAAGGCGCGGCAGCCCTCATCAGGTCAGTGCGTGCTATCCCACCTATTTATTTTCCCCTTTGCCGTATGCACAAAAATTACAGTCCACTAAATCTTTATCGAAGATACCTTAAGTTGCTGGCGTCTCCAATGAGAATAGCCGGTGACGCTATGTCACCGAGTGTCTGTTTTTATTTTGGAAATGAAAATCAACTCCCGCCTTATTTTTTAAACGAGAAGGAAGGAAGAAGTCCGCCAGCACGCACTGGAGCGTATCGAGCTGACTGCTCCATTATCCTCAGAAATACATATATCAGATGTACCTTTTAGACCGGGAGCTGGTGACAGGTGACGTTCCACGATTTTGTCGTGCATGCCTTTTTAAGGCTTGATAACTAACCCTAAAATATCAAAGACTGTCGGGGCTTTAGCCCCCCCGCGCGTCCTCTTCATAAGGAAAAGCGCTTTTCTTTGTGTACTGAATTTTCGTGTTTTTCCGTGATATTATACTGCATGCCATTGTAATATACGGAATTTAATGCAAATTGAAGCTCTAATAATTGATGGCATGCACCCCGCAGCGGCCCAAGATGATCAGAGGGTTCTGAAAACCTGAAAAAAATTAAAGGGCAATTCCGTGTTTTAAAACTGCATGCCGATGTAAAGAATGGAAGTTTTTGTAATAAAAACACTCTGGAAAAATTGGCATGCACCCCTCGTATGACCAACGGTGGAAAATTTTCGGAAAACTCTGTAAAAATTGAATTCCGATTTTCCGTGATTCCAAACTGCATGCCATGGTCATACGAGGGGTGCATGCCAATTTTTCCAGAGTGTTTTTATTACAAAAACTTCCATTCTTTACATCGGCATGCAATTTGAAAACACGGAATTGCCCTTTAATTTTTTTCAGGTTTTCAAAACCCTCTGATCATCTTGGGCCGCTGCGGGGTGCATGCCATCAATTATTAGAGCTTCAATTTGCATTAACTTCCGTATATTACAATAGCATGCAGTAAACTATCACGGAAAAACACGAAAATTCGCTACACAAAGAAAAGCGCTTTTCCTTACGAAGAGGACACGCAGAGGGGCTAAAGCCCCGACAATCTTTGATATTTTAGGGTTAGTTATCAAGCCTTAAAAAGGCATGCACGACAAAATCGTGGAACGTCACCAGCTCCCGGTTTATTTACGAAAATGTTGCATTATTACCTAAACCTTTCCTATCTGTTTCTAATCTGACAGGCATACTTGATGATTATTGTTTTTCGGTTTACCGCACATTTGTTCAAACGTGTGAATCTTACACTACAGGCAGTCTCCGAATGGGGCGATGCCAATCTCGTGAGATTCAATGCATCCAAAACACAAGAGTGTCTTTTCACCGCTAAAAGGAGCTCGCTCACCCTGGTTTCTACTTTCCGGAATGCATCCTTGGAGTACACTGACCGCCTTCAGTTGTTAGTTATTGAATTTTCACCAAACCTCAACTATGGGCGGTTCATTGAGTCTAGAGCCAAAGCAGCCGCAAGGAAACTTGGTGTTCTTGCAATAATTAATATTCTTTAATATTCTTGGTTTACTGCAAGGGTGCGGCGGTACTTCACGCAGGGACAGCTCCTTACCCTATATAAAGCGCAAGTCCGGTCACGCATGGAGTACTGCTGTTATATTATATGGGCTGGTGCTGCAAAATGCCCCCTGGCAGCGTCCGGCTCAGTGCAGAGACGTGCTAAGAGGCTCATTAGTGACATTGATTTGGTTGAATCCAATCTTGTTGGCCTTGAGCACAGGCACAGAGTAGCCAGCCTCTCGGTATTTTATAGGAAGCATTTCGGAGAGTGTGCGAAGGAATTGCACGCTTTAATTCCTCCCTCTCCTTTCCACCGTCGGACGACCAGACGGTCGGCGGGTCTTAACCCCTTTGCTGTCGATATTCCATGCATTAGACCAAACTGTTAACTTCGACATTTTTAATGCGTACAGCAAAGGTGTGGAATAATTTGCCGGCGTCTATCTTTCCGTCCGAATACAATCTGGGCGTCTTCAAAGCAACAGTAAATATGCTTTTGTTACGCTAAGACAGTGCGATTTACCATCTAAGGCTGCATCACCACTTACCACCAGGTGGGGTTGTGGTCAAGCACTGGCTTAAAAAAAGTAAAAAAAGGAATAAGTACTCGAACGATTGTTTCAATATTAAATAAGTAGTACTACTATATTATATATACTACATTGTTTTCAGGATTTAAGCACTACGCAACTCATGTCCCTTCTTCAGTACATGATGGGAACACTTACACAGTTATTTCTTTTCTGCAACTACGGTGATGCTGTTTTAAATGAGGTTATTATTTTACCGTAAATTATTATTTTAATTTTTTTTTTGTTTTTTTTTTTAAATCAATGACACATGAGCACATAGTTTACATGATATAATACGTCTATCTTCGATAAAGAATTTAAATGGAGGTACAGTATCACTTCTGGGGACTGAGATAGAAGGCCTACTTATAAATAAAAAGTACGGTTCCGGTTTAGTTTCACATTAAAATATATTGATTCAGAATAGCGTTAAATAGCAGCTTAATGCTGCTGTGTTACGTATGGCGAGTGTAGGAAACCGGAGACCCTTTTTACTCGCAACGAGGCATTCCATCTTAGTTCTAAGGGATAATAACACATATGTATTTTCATTCTTAATGGAGGATAAATATAGATATCTATGGTCACATCATTCACTTACCATCAGATTCTACGTGACCTGTTTGGAAGATTTGGTACATTCACGCTCAGCTTGTTGATTGACGATCCAGTTACTTCGACACGTGTAACTTTTCCCCATCGTTTATTCCGATATTTTTGCTCCGAAAATTGTAGCCTGTGTAAAAAAGAGTTGTTTCTTTCGGTAGTCCAATGGAGGATTCGAACTCGCAGCTTTATAAAAAATTTTTACAATTTCACGATGATTTAAAATGTGCATCACTATAAATTTCATGCGAAAATATTTTCTTTGTGATCTTTCAAAAACTAAGTCATGGCAATATACCTATTATATTCATTCATGTTTTACGATGAAGTCCCATTCCGTGCTTCCGTTAACAACCAGTTAATTGAGTGTAAGCGTGGTCATAGCAATGACACTGATAAACTGTGCATACATATATAAAGGCGCGTTCATACAATCAGAGTATGCTCGGACCGAGTGGACTCGTAAGAGTAGCTTCATACGAGTGTACTAGGATAGCTGTTAATATTAACATAGTTCACTCGGTTCATATTCTTCACTTACAATTATTTTACATAGTGGTCAACAAATAAAGAGAGCCGTGGTAGCTCAGATGGTTAACGCTCGCCGTAAATTTCACAATACGCGAGCAAACTGGGTTCGATCCCAGCCGGTACCAATGAAATTGTTAATTGCAATTTTAAGTGCTGATTTACCACGTGGTCGGCGGTGAAGGAAAACATCGTGAGGAAACCTGCATGTCTGAGAAATAAGAAAAAAAAATATTTCGAAGACATGTGAAGTTCGCCAACACGTATTGGGGCAGCGTGGCGGACTATTCCTTGCCCTAAAACCCTCTCAGAAATAAGAGGAGGCCTGTGCCCAGCAGTGGGACGTATATAGGCTGTAACTTTACTTTTTTACTTTACAACAAATAAAAATGTCGAATTTCGTGCGAAAAGTGTCGGAATTGTCGCAGTAGAAGATAGGAAAAGATTAGGCATTTCACAAAAGAAGAATTTCGACATTTTTAAGAATTATTGACATTTCGAAGAATTTTTCGCACGAGGCGCTTGGTTGTTGTTATTAGCTGCCACTTGAATTTTTTCACAAGTCGTGAGTATACAAGCCACTCGTAGCACGGAACAACAGGACGTAGGATCCGGGTTTAGATCGAATACCGCCGTCCGAGTGCACTCGGACTATGGGTTGCCACAATAAGAGTTGCGTCCGAGTGGGTATACGAGGCCACTGGGCCGAGCAGACTGATCGTGGCAACGCAGTACTTCGATCGAATGACGCAGATGTACGGTCGTAGTCAGTTGTCATATTAGCCTTAGCATGACAGAAGTCCTTTCATTCTAATCTGCATGTTATAACGTTAGTAAATTCCGAAATGTTGCTACATTGTTATTTGACTGAATAAAGCCAATTCTAATAAATAACAAAATTACTTGATATTTGAAAATGTTGCTTTCAGAGCGCAGTCGGCGTGGGCAGGAGCCCACAAGGCTCGGCGTGGTGGTCTCTTAGCCCTCGAGTCCGAAAGGAACTGCTACTGTTGGGAATAGGAATGTCACGTCGCTATGAGCTCAACGCTGGGTCTTTTTTCTCGCTTAATTTGCCTTCTTTTATTCAGGTGCGAACTTTTAATCATTAATTAATAGTAAAAAATAAACGTAACGTTCCTTAACTCAATTGTTTTTTTTTAAATTGTTCAAATGTATGCCTTTTTACTCCTTTTCTGCTTACAAGTCCTGGATAAATACAGCAATTCATCCACCAAACAGCAGTGATGGCACTGCTGTGTTTCTGTTACGGTCTGCAAGTTATAGAGTCAGTATAAATTCAGGCTGTAAGCCATTCCGTTTTAGTTCCCAGAGGTGAAAACGCTTCTGTAGCATTCCTTATTGTTTTAGGATGACTGCAGGTGCCATAAACCGCAGTAGCCACTTACTACTTAATTATATGGTCTATAATTTCGTCTATCACTTCACGTTTTCATTCAATTTAAGTCTCATATATTATGAGTTCCATTATGCAAAGAATATATTAGATCCGTGTTTGTGTAATTTTGGAATGGTCTTAAGAGAGAAGACGTGTTGTTAGTACTATAATAACACGTCTACTTAATTTAGACTACTCTCTTATTCTACCTTAACACTAATAGGTATACATTGTCATGGGGGCTACACTACACTTGATGTGTGTACGTCCGTACCTTTGTATATAATCAAATGTTCGTACATATATTAGTGTGTCTAAATCTGATTTGCATTGAATTTTAATTAGTGTTTTAAATGCCGACTCGCAAAATGATATGAAAAAAGAGTATAATAATATAGAATACGGTCGAAGAAAAAGTTTCTAGGTATTTTATAAACAAATTCAAGGCTTTTTTTTTTCAAAATTTAACTACATTTAATTATAATATATGTACAAGTGCCGTTTTGTTTGAAAACTTGTTGCCATATCGTGGATAGAGACAGTTGCTTTGCTGTAGATGTCTTGGGATTTTTGATCAAACAAAATGCGACAAGTAGTTTTGACAGTCCTCTCTTGATGTAACCTAACTCTGAAGAGACCGAAACAGGTGATAATTTGAGGTTCAAGGTCAGGACTATATGGTGGATGCATTAACACTTCCCAACCAAGCTCTCAATTTGTGCTGAGTGGCCAAAGATGTGTTTGGTCTGGCGTCATCGTGATGAAATACGACTCCTTTTCTGTTGATCAATTCCGGCGGTTTTTTCTCAATTTCTTGCTTAAGTCTCATTAGTTGTTGGCAGTAGAGATCCTAATCGATGGTTTTGCCCGGTGGTAAAAGATCATAATAAACGATGTCCTTCCAATCCAACCATACACACAGCATCACCTTATTGCATGTTAATCCGGATTTCGCTACAGACTGTGGAGCTTGAGTACCCTTTGAACATGATCTTTTTCACACGTTCTTATCGTAGGTAATCCACTTTTCATCAAGTGATCAATCTTTTCAAAAATAGTTCGGTTTAGAAATTCACAAATGAGTAGGTACACGATTCATTAGGTTTCTTTCAGTGAGCTCGTGTGGTACTCAAATATCGAACTCTTTTGTATAGCCATATTTTTTTAGATGGGTAAAAAGTGGTTTGTGGTCAAACCTCAATTCCTCGGCTATGTCGTAATTACTAATGTGCTGATCTTGCTCCACATTTTTAAAAATGGCACCGACTTTATCCATATGAGGGCCAGACCTGAGCGAGCTGCACCTTTGACATCAAAATTCCAGGACTGAAAATGCTTGAACCAAATTTGTGCTACTCTTACCGACACTGGGGACATTGGGGACATAAACGCCATAATTTTTTTTCGTAGTTTGAATCGCTATTTTCCCTATTTTGTAAAAAACTTTAGAATTTATAGAATTTCTTCGTTAGTTCACTCATTTTGACGGACAGAAAAATAGTTGAAAATGGCGGGAAAGTGTTTTTTACTTTTCTTTTTCTTAATATTCTATATGTATTGATATTAAAACCAGCCAGATACAAACAGTACAATCTAAGAGACTTTTCTTCAATTTTGTGCAAATAAAATACGAAGAAACATATTCCCCGACCTATTAAATAGTTTCTCTAATATTTACTGTTCTCAAAAATCCAAAAACATAACGAACTTGAGTCATTAAATCCACACTTATTTTTATTATCAAAAAATGCGACCCCGCTTGTGGAACAATGTGAATCCATAAAGATGACATAACTTTGTTAGCAATGTTGATGACATGATATATTCAGGAAGCTAAGAAAGTTTCTAATAATAATTTATACATTTGTTATATTGCTATTAATAAATATCCTCATATAGAAAATATTAAATCACTTTTAAATCAATGCATTGTAGACAGACATTATTCTCTCCCTATTATATTTTCTTTTACAGATCGTCCGCACAGCTTACAGCTTTTACGCAGTACTACGACAAAAATCCGGTTAAGAATCTGCCATAGAAATTCATACGTAGTTCTCTGGTAATAATCAACATATATCATCAGCTTCGGATTAATCTTTGTGATACCCTAGGTTTTTATAGCAAACAATGTCTTGGTATTTTCAATTTATATTGGTTTTTCATTTGAATTAAAATGGTTTTAACTTTTAAGGTATACTTTAGTGGCTGAAATACTGTTTCCATGACTTTCTAATAGCAAAATCCGTACCTATATTTTGATTTTATAAATTATGTTATAACCAACCTATACAAAACCTGAGGTATTATTTCCTTTGACTATTACTTTTCATAGCTATAAATGAAAATAATGCAATATGGAATATAAGAAAAAAATACACTTTACTTGACCCATAAACACAAAAATTTATGGGTCACTAAAATTTCTAATCAGTTATCGCATTATTATTTGTTCCATTTGAATTAAGTACATTTCACAATAAATCAATTATGAACGCATTTATTGCTTTTGTCATAACAAATTCGCTATTGCAAAAAATTCGTTTTCATTTTTAACTGGGAATGCATTATTTTTCCGTAATAAAACATTGTTTTTTCTGAGTTGATGCCCTAGGCCAATGCCTATTGTGTCATATTGTAAATTCATCACTATATATCATCAATAAATATCTATTACTTCATTGTAATAAAATGAATGTATACAAGTAATAAATTTAGTTACTTAAATAGGAGTTTGTTTAAATACTTTTTCATATTCATTAATTCTTCCCTTGTTATTGATCTACCCGTAACATTCTACAGCTGTGTGGACCTCTACCATAGTACCATAGGATTCTAAAACAAACGCCACGCGTAGCAGACAAATTGATGATGACAGTAGATAACGCACTAACAGTGTACGAGGGCGGCACTGAAAATTTCGGGAATCAAGGAGGGGACACAACATTACTATTTAAAAATATATTTATTGCTTTTCAAAGTATTCTCCGCGAAATTTGACACATTTTTCCATACGATGGAACCAATCATTGAAGCAACCATTCCATTCGGAAGTTGGGGTCTCCAAAATGGCCGTTTTGTAGGCGTCCACAGTTTCTTCAGGTGATGAAAATCTCTGTCCACGCAATTTATTCTTAATTTTAGGGAAAGTATAGAAATCATTAGGGCTTAGGTCGGGGCTGTACGGCGGATGGTCTAATAATTCTATGTTTTCTTGCTCTAAAAACTCTTTTGTTCTGTGTGCGGTGTGAGAACTCGCATTGTCGTGATGGAGGATGATGCGGCGGTTGCAGTTCTCTTTACGGAGTTCAGAAACGACCTGTGGCAAACAAATGCTAGCATACCATTCTGCATTAACCGTACTTTGTCCCTCAAGAAGAATAGTCGTAACATGGCCGGTTTTGGAGACAAACGTGGCCACCATTTTTTTTGCAACACTCCGTGAACGAACAATTATTGTTGGCTTTAACTCATTTTCGAACATCCAAACTCGTGACTGGTTTTTTGTTTCGGGTTCGCACGCGTATATCCAGGATTCTTCACCTGATACGATGTATACAGCATTTGAGGATCCTGCGTGGAATCTTTCGAGAGTTCTGACGCACCAAGTAACGCGAGCCGCTTTTTGCTCTTCACAGAGCGAATGCGTTATCCATCGGGAAAACAACTTTTTTACACCTAATTGTTCATGCAAGATTATTTGTATTTGACTCATGCCAATGTCTAAAGTTGCCTGAATTTCGCGGTATGTCACATGTCGATCTTCCTCAATCAGCTTACGCACAGCATCGACGTTTTCTTGGGTGACTGCAGTTTTTGGACGACCTTCACGGGGATCATCACTGAGCTTGACACGTCCACGTTGAAATTCAGCAAACCAGCGATAAATTGTGGTTTTGGATGGGGCTTCATCACCAAATGCAGAAATCATCCGGTCAACACACTGTTTTTGTGTTAAACCACTTCGAAAGTCATAATAAATCATCGCTCTTGAATTTTCTCGAGTCAATTCCATTTTTTCAACGACTAAACAAGTTTGACAAAACCTTGTGACAAGACCGAGCATCTTTTTTTAAATAAATAAATGGTATTCGATTTTTAAAACCAAGGAATTTTCAATTAAAAAGGTTTTAATATGACAGGAACAGTGGAAATATTCCATTCCCGATACTTTTAGTGCAGCCTAGTAATTGTCAGTGCGTTGTCAGCACAGAGTACCTTTGTATAAACTGAAAGTTGTCAGCCTTTGTTATGAAAGTTTTCCTTTGAGATCGCCAAGTCGAATTGATATGGAAATTTCACGGGCAATTATAAATCCCTCAATATGGCCGTAAAGTAAAGTAAAGTTACAGACCTCCCCTCATTTCTGAGAGGGTTTTAATGCAAGGAAGTGTCCGCCGCACTGCCCCAATGCGTGCTGGCGAACTTCACATGTCTTCGAAATATTTTTTTGCTTATTCTTCCGAAATGCAGGTTTCCTAACGATGTTTTCCTTTACCGCCAAGCACGTGGTAAATCAGCACTTAAAATTGCAATTAACAATTTCATTGGTGCCGGCAGGGATCGAACCCAGGTTACTCGCGTTCTGTTATATTTACCGCGAGCGTTAACCATCTGCCACGGCTCGTATGGCCGTGCTGCATAGAAAATAAAAAATGCACGATGCGATCGATTGTCAACTATTAAGATAACGTAGATAAAATTTAATTGATACAACAATTCCTCGGAGCATCGCATATAGTAAATACGACATAAATACAAAAGCATCTACTGGGCGACAAGCGTGAATGTTTATACATAAACATATTATTACTATGTTCTTCTGTGCCTTTTTTCTTCAGCTTCTACGCGGCAAACTCAAAGAGGTTCTGGCATTGAAACTTAGCCCGATTGTGTTCTTTGATTTTGCAATGACTTTTGTTAACCACACATGATTAAAAAACACATGTGAGCAGTTCACACGCGGTAGAAATGCAAATGAAACCTTCAAATGAAATGAAACATTAAATAAATATATTTCACGGCAAAATTGTTTATCCACAAGTGGGACATAAAATTCAATATATAAAAACTTATATTTGTTTGTTCGTAATGTATGCGCTGTCATACTGTTCATCAAATTACAGTAAAAATTTGTCAACATATTGCTTCCACGAAGGTTATAGGCATAGCAGGACTCGGTAGGTGACGCTGTTGTAGATGCCAGAAATCACCCGCGCGAAGACGGGGCAGATCGCTAATAGTCAAAAGTTTAATTTTATATCAAACTAGCTGATGGCCGGCGTGTTGTTGCCGCAAAGGATATAACCGTGGTAATATTATTTTAAATATGTGAGTTTCACGTATGCTAGAAATCAAAGAAAATATAAATAATACCTTGGCCATGTACTTTTTGAATTATAGGGATTGAAAAATACATCTCAAAGACTGACACCCTGTGATGATCTTTCAAGTCGTGTGACTACAAATATTAACTTTTTGTCAGTTTTTTTTCTATGATGTAGCTATGAATAACTCTTCAGTTATTTACAGCTAACAGTTAAAACATAACTGCCTCAGTTAAATAAAATATTAGTTGTTTACCCAACATTGAATTCAGAATAACTACATACATAACTACCCAAACAGATGAGTAGATAAACGGAATTCTACTACTCATGTGACCCAACTTTGACCGTAACTGACCTGTTTGGAAGATTTGGTGTATTCACGCTCAGCTTCGAGACGTGTAACTTTTCCCCATCGTTTATTCGGATATTTTTGCTCCGAAAATAGTTTCCTGTGTAAAAAGAGTTGGTTCTCGTCGGTAGTTCAAAGGAGGATACGAACTCGCAACTTCATAAATTGTTTTTACATTTTCACGGTGAATTAGTGTGCATCAACTTGAATTTGAAAGGAAAAGATTTTCATTGTGATCTTTGAAAAAGTAAGTCATGGCAATATACCTACTATATTCATTCATGTTTTATGATGAAACCCTGTGATGATCTCTCAAGTCGTGTAACTACAAATATGTATAAACTGTTAGTCAGTTTTTTCTGTGATATGTGATATGTGTACCATGAATAACCTTCAAAGTACTGTTTACAGTAAAAACATAACTGCCTCAGTTTTATCTAAAATATTAGTTGTTTGCCCAACATTGAGATCATAATATACATCACCCGACTTTAACCGACAGTACTGTAAAAAAATGTACTACACTATTTTGGCAAGTAACATTAGATGGCGTGTTTAGTTTGGATTCTAAAATGGCATGACACTTGATAATTGGCCTATTGCCCGTTTCCGGCTTGACGTTGATTTTTGGGACACCTGTATATTTTAATTAGGAATAATAATACGTTCATTGAAGTTGAATGATATACTTTCAAATACAGATGGTACGATACGCATGACACCTATTTTAAGTTAATTGTACTATGCCTAAAACCGTCGCGCAAGCAAAAATTAAGCTGACAGTTAGAGAAATCTGATGAACGCTATGGCAGCGCACAAAATACGAACAAACCAACATTAATATTTATATATTAGAAGATAAATGTTACTGTTCTTATTTTTAGACTAAATTTTATTGTAATAAATCAAAAGAATACTTCCTTTCGAGTAAAATTGCTTTAAAATAGCGCCATCTACTACTTTTTAAGCGTAAAGTCACTTTATCAAAGGTGGTACGTAAATTAGATGCTAGATGGCCTGTATGAAATCGTGGACTGTTATAAATGGATGTATTTTAAGGTAATTTTATTCAGTACGTCTAATTTTATCAATTTAATAAATATGTTAATTTTTATATTATTTATTTTATCAGTTGAAATTTATATTCACGATCTTTAAAGCACCGCACAAAGGGGAGACCGAGATAATAAGAAACACTGTATTTAAAAAAATACTAGCAATTGTATTTTATTTTAAAAAAGACCAATAAATATATGTTTGTCCCTTTTTAATGCCGCTTAGTCTTAGTATAGGCTTTATATATATCTTTATATGTGTGTATATATATATATATATATATATATATAATATGATCACTATTGAGGTTAGCGTTATAATGAAAGTTGAAAAAAAATTACTTATAGTTCGGGCTATAATAAATAATAAAATGAATCTGTAGTATTTTGTGTGTATGTAAATGGGTTTTTAGCTCCCCAGTGCCAGCTCCTTCTACTTGACCACATCCAGCGCAAAGCAGTTCGAATCGTCGACGACCGTCCCATCTTATGATGAATGCCTAGTTTTTAATTCTGCTTTTTTAAAAAGAAATGATAAATTTGATTCCCCTTTTTTTTCTCAGGAATTGTTTACTGTACACTTTAAAGGCTCCTCAACAGATATTGATGGGCATTGGCTCGTAGCAATATACATACTACCTTACCCTAAAAAATATATAAAAATATGGGTCGACTCGACCGGGGTAGGACCACGTATGTATGTATGTATGTATATATATATATATATATATATATATATATATATATATATATATATATATATATATATATATATATATATATATATATATATATATATATATATATATATATATATATATATATATATATAAAAGCAAATCTATTTTTTTTGTCATATTTTAAAGAAACAAAAACAAATAAATGTTGATAATTTAAACAAATGTTATATTTGTCATAAAAATAATTCATATTCTCACTGTTTACATCTTTAGCTTTAGTTAAGATACGATTTCAGCCAATCGACGACAGCTGGTTTTTGGGTGCTGGACCATCGAATATTATTATGTACAGTTTCTAGTGCTCGTTTCCGTGCAGATTCGCCTGCTCCTGCTTCAGGGTATTGTGCGAACCAGGTTTCCATCTAAAATTAAAGCATAATTGTTAGTTTCCACTAGAACAATTCATTACATTGATTAGATTCGCAGTTGTTTAACTGAATATAATTTCTTTTAAAAATTGAACTACTGAGACAAAATAAATAAACTCACACCTGAATAAATTAAATCATAAAACAATTTTTTTATGAATGCAAACATGTTACTATCTTATTCTCAAGTAAGGGCGTCAAACGGTCGTCAATATAGGTGTAATAATAAAGGTGATGTGCCTCGTCACCAATAAAAGGATCTTCGGTTCACACCACATACCACAGAGTGTAAACTTGGTATGGACCGTATGGATGGTATGGTTGCCAACCCGCCTCCCAAACGAAGCCAAAATAGCACAAATCTCCGTATGAGGCAATCTATGGAGTAGGCCTATGTTTTCAACAGACTTGGCTATGAAATCATGTAGGATGCGCGCAGGGAAATACAAGATTGGGTGTACTACGAAGATGTACGATTGGGTGTAACAATTTCAACAATTGTAAAGAGAATGTCGCCATTTCAAGGATATAATTTTATTTGATTTTTAGGAAAAATAGTAACAAAATAACTTCACACCATAAAATAAAAACAAGTTAAAGTTATAGGGATGTACTGTTGCGCTGAGGCCTTCTCTCACTTCTGAGAGGGTTTTAGAGCAAGGAAATGTCCTCCGCGCTGCCCCACTGCGTGTTGGCGAACTTCACATGCCTTTTAAATGTTTTCCTTTACCGCCGAGCTCATGGTAAATCTCCAAATGCTATTAACGATTTTAATGGTGCCACCGTGGCTCGCACTCTGGTTGCAAGTATAATTTGCCATAAAATAAATTAAATAATACACACTTAATATTTATTAAAATGTTTTCAATTAGTTTTATGAATAAGTTTGATGTTTCTATTATTATCGTAAACACGTAGCATGTGATTTCGTGTAAAGGAGTTAAAAAAATATAATAATGAAATATCGATGTTTTACAGTAAAAAATAAGCCGTTTGCTATATTTTGCGTAAGGACACTCGTATACTTCTTCCCCCAAAGCCTTCTCCTTTTCATTTCCATTCGTCACGTATAATGACGGTTAGACGAATAAAATTCCGAGCACCGCGGTCGAATGTACGAAGTGTTATATCTGTGAATACACCTGTGATCTCGCACCGAATTATAAAGTGCTGGTGAAGTGCAGTTTACTGTTTGCCTGTTTCCTGCGCCGATTGATAACGTACTACCGTTTTGCCTTTTGCATTTCCTAAATATTATTTCCTTCACTTTCATAATATAACACACAAAACAAGTGTTAAAAATACGTGGTTTAAATCGTTAGTTTTCTTAACGAAAGTTCTTAGTACTCGCACATGACATGGGTCGTTTGCTTAATCACTTTTAAAACGCAGTGTTTCTTATAGCGTTTTTGAAAAATTATAATGAAGCTATAAAACCCATACATACCTCCTGTAACTTGAGCGGCGTGTCAAACGAACTAGTGATGCCCGGAACCAAGCTGCCCAAGTATCGACTATTGAGAGTGAACCGCTCTACTAACTGTGGCCATCTCGAGCGCACGTCGTCCCACACTAGTGACGTTCCCGAAGGGTTACCGCTTATGTATTGAACTACATTTAGATAATCCTGACTGCGGATATTGTTTTCGTCCCACGCTAGTGTAAGATACCTGTAGGGATAAAATAACGTTAGCGAAGTGTAGAGCAGCTCCAACTAAATGGAGTTAATAAAATAATTGAGTAAAAATAATTGATTTTCTTATCATTAAAGCTTTGCTTTCTCAAACATAAATTACAGGAGAAAGGCAATCTCTTGTATTCAACGGTTGGAGATAAACGAACGTGTGAGTAAGTTCATAAATTGCTTATCGTATATATTATGTGCTTAATTGTACTTGTGCATGTAAGCACATAATATTATATCAAGATACCTAATTGAACCCGCGCTTGCGTGCGTGCGCTGCGAGATGTTTGTATGAAGTTGCCATACTGTTGTTCACTCTGACTTTATTTACCTACAATTTCCATAGAACAGAATTTATATAGATGTTTGTTTTTTAAGATCTTTAAAAGTATTTCAATTGATTAAAGTGTCAAATATACAGCTGTTCCGGGTCTGGATATTTGCCCATATGCAATTAATGTAGGTAAAACGCCTCCACGATAAAGGTAAAATACCTACTAATTACATAATTACAATTACTGAAAATCCATCTGTTACCATTGAGTACAAATCCAAGGTATAGGATAGGATACCTGGCAAGACATAGACGCGATTGATGCACGTGGCTCAGGACTGTGCTTCGTGGCATTTCTTCATTGCTTGTTTAGCAATGGACTTGTGAAGAGCTTTAATAATGATGGTGATGGTGAAGGTGGTGATGGTGGTGGTAATGATAATGTGGTGGATATAGATGATGGTATGATTGCCAACCCGCCTGTTGACAAAGCGTTCGCTTGGGCGAAGCAACTATAGCATAAACCCCCTTTAACACAAACCCCTTTTAGCACAAACCCCCTTACTCCATGGACTGCCTCCTAAGCGAAAACCCTATTATGAGGAAATCTATGCGGCAGGCCTATGTTCAGCAGTGGACTTTTAAAGGCTGTGATAGAGGTTAACATTTCAAAATTAAACTGCGGTTTGAATAAAACTAAATTTACGGATTTTATTGCGTTTAATTAAGTACTTTTACTTATTTTTAATTCCCGACGTTTCGGGTGCTTCAACACCCATGGTCACGGGGGACTAAGATGTTCGACGTCCCAATGTCATAGTTAGCCCGGCTACCTTCAGTTTTTTAATATTAAATGTTCGGTCCGATCTACTCAAAACGAACTTAAGAAACTGCGGTTGCTTTAACACTTCCTTAAAACCATTTCCTTGTTTAAATTATATAAAAAAGATGGAGCATTACGATATTATTTTTAAAATATTTTTTTTATTTATGCTTTTAATTAAACTATTATCAAATTCACGGTGATATGTCGTAAGTAATTTTTCACGTACCTTCTGAGTATCTCAGTGTCTCGTGGCGCTGCTAACGCATATCTTAACTTTGCCTGTTCTTGCACATCCTCTTCTTTCAAACACATTTGCCAGAGCTTATCCCATTCCGATTGTGTGGCCGATTTCATACCTGTTAGGGAATTATTATTTTATTCTTATTTACAAAAAATACAATGTGAAAAATTCATAGTGTATCGGAACTTGAGGACATACTGAACATCACAAAGCACATAATGTTTCCTTCATAGTGAACACTACCAATTATTGTGCTCAAGTTCAATATTGTTTTACTTTTATCCTAGAATTCGACTATTAATTTTAATGATATCGTCGGTTTATAAAACCCTTTTGTTACATAATCTATGTCAATGAATTATATAAAATTGTTTCATGTTAAAAATAACTCAAAACTTCAATTTGCGTAAGATTTGTCTTGATACATGCTTTTTCTTTGTTGCAATATTTACTCATTTTTTTTTACTTTTAGTTATTGCATTCTCACATAGTCCAATTATTAATTAAGCAATAGGTGATCTATTTTTATCTCAAGCAGACAAATAAATATTGAATAGACATAAGTATTTATTTATTTTTTATTTATTGTTCGCATCCCACTCAAAGATGACATCGTAAAGGCGTTCGTCCCAGCCCTCTCTTTAAACATAGTATCCTCTACCAGAAATTTCGTTTCTTGGATTGCGGGGGTTCAAAGAAGAGGTGCGAGATGTAACCTGTGAAGAGAATAATGCCTCAAAAATGGTCTTGAGACATAACACTGCGAAGATGCTGGATGTGAAAATTACTGCCCTCGGTCCGTGCTCCTAGCAAAGCAAAGCAACGGAAAGGTCCCGGTAGAACGGAGAAACGGACTCCCATTTTGACCGGATATCTCGGAATCCCTCGTCTATGCTGATGGTAACACGGTGATTTTTAGCTAGTACAATTCCGGCATAATATTCCCACTACCATATTCATACGGATTTCATACTACTAAATTTTTTTTATATTTTTGATTTGATATGATCCAAATATTATAATTATACCTGAGTAGTTCCTGATTACAAATTAATTATAAATATTATTAAGGGTGATTATGCAAAAATAATAATATAAAATAAATGTTTAATACATTTGTGAAAAAAAAATATTAAATTTTTGAAACTATATTATTTTTTTATATTTTACCTTTATCTTAAATATAATTATGTATCATTTTTAAATTTTTTGTTTTATCCCTGTCCTGAAATATAGTGGTGTGGACATGGCAACACTGCGTATAACAAGTATCGCTAGAGTTTTGACGGGAGCTGCACCGCACACCAATTGCTCCTCCGGTATTATTGTAAAAGTGGTACGCTTTTGTGTTAATACACGTACGTGTCTGCGCATATGAATTATTAATGGTGGTAAATTTCAAGTTTTTATCTGCTTCAGCGTCTTAAGATGCTATCGTTTTCAACTGTTCGCTGATTTAAGCTGTCGTCAAAATCTTCCAAAAACTTCGCAGTAACGCATCAGTATATTGTGAAGAATTTTGTGAATAAAATACTTACAAACAACGCAGACTTTTTAATATTTTGGCTGAAGGACTTTATATCCATAGCTATGTAATAAATTAAAAAAAAGTTTCATTTCATTATTGTGGTATGGCAACGTACATACAGCGATGTACAATCACCAAAGGCAAATGCAATTGATCATATCTTTATCAACTGTCAAACTATGGGTATGTTTCGAAATGCTTCCAGTATACTTCCGGATACAAACGACGGCATCAATTGACGCCACATTGTACTGGCGTGCCGCCGCCATATTGTGTCGGATATCCGGCCATATTAAAACAATTTTTAATTGTGTGTACGCTAAATGAAGCATGCCAGAATTTGTTTTTATTTATTCAAGTACAAAAAAATTATAGAATAATTGCTGGTATCTCCATTAGGAGGATATAATGATTTTTGGAGCTCAACATGACAAATTAATCGCCAACACTTTTCCAATATGGCGCAAATGTATGACGTCATTTACTGTCCTATGTTTTGGAACGAATCACCAGTATGGCGTCGATTCATGACGTCATTTGCAATGCACAGTACACTGGGTTCTATTTTGGAACATACCCTATATTCTAACATGCACTTGTGTCACTTTGTTAAATAATGATTTTGTTTAGGTAAATGTACGTCGCACCTCCAAAAGATAGAGCTCATGCAACATTTTTGATCCAAACGAATTGTTTCTGTGCTCGAACTAGCCTTGAATGAACATCCCCATAGGTGCACCCATCACATTTCATCTTTATTGTTATGTTATAATAAATTATCATTGACTTCAAAACAGCGTCAATAAAATAGAGTATACCACCTATTAAGGACTAACAAGTTGATCAAAAGTTTCGTTATGGTAAAGAAACACGTTCTTACGAAATACTAGCGATACGCTGTTGTGTCTTGTATAATAAATTACGAGAACGTTTTTACAAGTAACGAGGCATTGTATATTCTCGTTTGTGAATGCATTTGGAGCTTAATTCTTAATCGAAGATAGATGTACGTGGTTACAGGCAACTCTATTTACGTACCATCGGATGCACTTTGTGATAATTTGTAATTCTTATTAAAAAGCATTTAGTTAATTTGTTTTAACTTACCGTAATAATAAACAAAGTCTCTTAAGTCTGGTTCTATCAGAACAGGTTCGGAAGTGCCGTGTCCGTTTAGCCAGCTTAAAAACAGGCTCCTGACTTTTTCTTCGGCATCAGGCAACCGAAAACTCGTAGCCAACGATAATATGCGAGTACGAAGAAGTCTGTCAAATTTTATTTTAATTTAGAAATAATTACTCAATGTATTTACATTTTTCATACTATGACGATGCTTTGGTTAGTTTTAAAGTATTCGTTTATTTTAATTGATGAAAAAAAATATCACCTTGAAGACAGAAAACATCGATCTTTGACCCTTTATCATACTTATATTGTATATCTTTGACATATGTACCTAGATATGAAGTATATTTATTATTATTATTATTATAGACGGGTTACTATCATTATGAAGAGGTATACGAGGAAAAAGGCGCCACAGTGCCATTGTTCACATCGAGTCCATAGTTAAAGTGAAATAAGAATATTTTTTCTATATATTAGAAGCTAAAAGTGAAACCATAAATTTACATCAAGCGTTATTCAGACGATGTGATAAATCAAGCGAAAAATAATTAACAAAGAAAAATAACAAGCGAAGCTTGGTGACTCAAGTTATTACATAAACGACTTAGTGCAAGAACAATCACTCAAACTAAAATCTCTGTTAATAAAGTGCGAAAACTACAAATCTTGTTAAACATTTTTTTTAATTACCTTAAGATTGCTTGTCATTGTCAACCTGACTCTGACACAGACTTCAGGAATAGACCAAACCTTCTTTTGAAGTGACACTCTGTTCCCGGTAGCAATTTGTGTTCCGACCTACACATATGCCACGGTTTGCTACTAATAAAAATCAAGATACCAACATAAAAAAAAGAATCTCTTCCCAGGCTCTCAATTTCCACGTATTCTGGAGGCAGCAACGTACCGTCTTCCATGGTATCTAGATCAACATCTGGATCACTTTTGTCGGTGCATATTGCACTAGTTCCTAAGCTTTCCAGCTTCGGCAGTGCCACGTATTCTGGGGGGCTTAATAACGAGGTTCAGAATTTGTAAATAAGAAAGAAACTAAAGTAGGGCCACTACGAAGTTAAAGCACAAATTAAATCTCGAGATCCGAGAGAGAATAAAATCTCTAGACTCGTATTTACTAAATATTAAACCTCCATGGTGTTTTACCTCTGCCGCAAATTGGCAGGGCCAAGGAAACGCTTTTATGCACATCCATGGCCCCACCAGCGCCAGCCGTCCAATGACAGCCCCTCCTTAGTTACCGACTTCTCTTCCCCGTTTTCTTACTCACACTACCCTTCGCGGCCTCTAACTCCACCTGCACTACGGACTCCCCGAGCCCGATATTTTTTTTATAGGAGTGGAAACAAATGACCATACGGCTCACCTGATGGTAAGTGATTTTTACCACCCATGAACAACTGCAACACCAGGGGAATCGCAGATGCGTTGCCGGCCTTTTAATAAAGAATAGGCTCTTTTCTTATATCTTTTCTTTCGATATGTGAATGGAGCCAGGAAAAGACGAGCACTTGGAAGCATCAAGTGGTACAGCCTCACCAAAGTCGCGGAGGAAAGCATGGCGCATCGCCAATCGCCATACAAACACTCCTCTTCTCTTAGGAATCCACCTCGACTACAGCGGTACAGGGAGAGGAATATCCTCTAGCCGCAGCCTACTAACACACATCCAACGTAACTCGACATCTCGAGTTTGGGGGAAAATGAATAGAGAAGAAATAAAAAAAAAACATTCGAAATAATAATATAATACCTTTATAGTTACTGGTACTCGACTACCGGAAAATATTTATTTATTTAAAAACTTACATATAACACCTTAAGCTAAAGGGTACATAGGACGGAGTTAATGCCTTGTGCATTCTTTGCCAGTCAACCCTGGGTGCCAAGGACAATTGTTGGCAGGTACGACCATTATACATAAATAAGTGCACATACATTAAAATATACATATATACAAAGTACATACATACACAATACATTTAAATATACACACATATAGTATAAATATACGTACAACAATACATACATACATATATATAATATATATACATGGCTATAAACTTCGTAAATAAATATCCTGTAATATTGTGGGTAAACTGCACTTTTTCAAAGTAGTTTGGTGCGGTTCTCATGTCTAATAAAACAGTCGTTTGTGAAATGTTTAGAACAGAAATGATCATTTTGTTCCGGACGCCAATTCACAATATTTATGCTTTTAGATCTAGGCCCTGAAAATATCAGAAAGAACTTAATAGCTATGGGGGATTTTAACGCTAAAATTGGTCAACAAAAACCAGTAGAAAATTTAATTATGAAAAACCACTGACACGGCACAAGAAACAACAGAGGCAAACGACTAATAGAATTCGTATATGTTAACAAACTTTCAATAAAAACACTTTTTATAAAAAGAAAAATAATCAGAGATAGACCTGGCGATCTCCGGACGATAGCTGTAAACACCAAATAGATTGCCTATATACTGAAAAACTTACAGAAAATCGTGCAGAATATACAAGTCCTTAATTTCCCCTAAGGACCACAGATTTTATGAGCAACATTTCTTAAACAAAAACTTCAGATAAACAGAATAAATTATGCCAACAACTCAAGAAGCTTCCCCAAAGGCGTAAAAGAGAGATCGAGATATGAAACGAAGACCTTATGAACTGTCTAGAAATTAGCCCTGTACAAGAATGTTGTGACAAAATAACTTTATTAAAACCAGTTTGAAATTCTCGTAAAAAATATAGACAAAGAAAGAGGCAGCGTGATATCAACTGATACTACAAAGTTAATAAAACGCAGAAATAAAAAAAACTACGGAAAATAAAACCACAATCACGAGCTATGAAGAATGAATTAAAAGCAATGTAGTTAGCAAATATGTTCAAAAAGACTACCCAAATCATCGAAAACATACTATCTACAACTTACAGGTAGCTAAGGAACATGCTTTGTGATCCGTATGGGAGGCCTATGTTCAGCAGTTGACTTGTGATGTACTGTAATGATGAAGAATAATGAATGTACTTACAGCTAGCAATTTAATATATAAAAATTTATATTTACCCATCGATTACATTCACATTAGTTTTCGTCCAAGTTTGTTGCCGATAGAGTGGTTCAACTAACTGTTGAACATATTTCTGTAAAAGAAAAAGTTATTACATTAAGTGTACAAAATGTCGTATGTGCCGTTTCTTTTTGTCGCCTATCTTCTTTCGGTCATTAAATTAATAGTAAACTTGATGTCTTCGTTAGTAGTTAGTAAACGTAAATGAGTGTTTATGTATGTATTATGTATAAATACATAATACATATATAAACACTCACTCAGAGGGGTAGGCAGAGACTACAGACTTCCATTTGGCACGATCCTGACACACCTCTCTCGCCTCCTTCACATCCATACACCTACGCATACATGCTCGTCGATTAAGGGTACTCCTAATTTAGCCCGTTTTCAATAAATCGCCAATTTGGTCGATAAATTTTCGCCTAGGACGTCCCTTTCCGACTCTGCCATTCACTTCTGCAACATAAATTTTCTTGGTCACTCTTTACTCATTTATTCTTTCCACATGACCAAACCACCGAAGCATTCTTTTTTTAATCCTGGTCACAACATCATCTTGCAAACCACACTCTTCTCTTATCACACAATTTCTCACCATGTCATTCAGATTCAGCCCTAACATACTCCTTAACGACCGCATTTCTGCTGCGTTCATTCTACTCTCGTGCTTCTTCTGCTACACCCAACTTTCACTACCATACGTTAAAGTAGGGACCAACACAGCATTGTGAATTGCCATACGCGCCTTTTTCGACACATTTTGACTCTTCACAATAGATAATGCAAATGCAAATGATAATGTATAAATCTCATAATCATTTGCATATCACGGTTACCTGCAGACACGGAGTGCCATACACCGGCTCCACGGAAGACAACAAGAGAGCACAGTTGCTTTGGGGTAAAACAGACTGTTTCTACTTAGACAAAATTAATAACTCTTGATACCGATAGATGGCGGTATATACATGCACATACGAAATTATCCATGCAAAAAGATATGTTAAATATAACATAAAATTTAATTCAAATAAAATTAAGGGAAAATCTTGATATATAATATCTAGGCCGGCAACGGGAAACAGTCGCAAGTTCGGGATATCGGGCTGGTACTACATTGGCCAATTCTTTTGCGAAACGTTTGCGGCAAATTTTCCCTATTATGGGAGATACCAATGCCCAGGATTTGATTGTGTATGGCTATACGTAAAGTTAGCCGTGGTAGCTCAGATGGTGAACGCTCGCAGTAAATATAATAGAACGCGAGTAACCCGGGTTTGATCCCCGCCGGCACCAATGAAATTGTTAATTGCAATTTTAAGTGCTGATTTATCACGTGCTCGGCGCAAAAGGAAAACATCGCGGGAAAACCTGCATATCTGAGGAATAAGAGAAAAAAAAATATTTCGAAGACATGTGAAGTTCGCCAACACGCATTTGGGCAGCGCGGCGGACATTTCCTTGCCCTAAAACCCTCTCAGAAATGAGGGGAGGCCTGTGCCCAGCAGTGGGACGTATATAGGCTGTAACTTTACATTTTACTACTTTATACGTAAAGTAACCGAGTAATTTATCTGTAAACAATATACAATACATATAACATTTAGCATGCAGTGGCAGGCAAGAATATACACTACCCAATATGTACCATACCGTGGGTGTCGTAAGAGATGACAGAGGGAAACCGAAAGAGGAGATAGGTAACAGCATCTTATTGATAAGGTGATAAGGACTCAAAATAATACAAACCGCTGTTGTCAACTAGCCTCTCAAGCGTGGTAACTAACGTAATGATAAGACCGCCCATTGACACTATTTTTTTTCTTCTTCTTTCGTTTATGTATTGATTTGGTGTACAATAAAGAATTATCTATCTATCTATCTAACTATGACAAAATCCACTGAGGCAATCTATGGTGGAGGCCTACGCTTTTACATGCTGTTTCTTTTTTATAGAATAAAGTTGACAAACGAGCACACAGTCCACCTGATGGTAAGTGGATGCTGTGGCTCATAGACCTCCAAATTTATCCTCGATTAAGAATCAAAACGCAGATACGTTGTCACCCCTGAGGACTAATATGAAATACCTCGTCTCCAGTAAAATAGGGTCTCCGGTTCTCTACACTCACCATACGAAACACAACAGTATTAAGTTGCTATTTTACGCTGGTATTCTATGAGAGCGTGGTCCTTACCCGATCGAGCCGACCCATTCGTGCTACAACCATAATAAGCTACAGCGTGGCTCTACCAAGTATGTAAATATAATGTAAATGGATCCTACAGTACCTGCAAATCGCTGTGAGCCAGAGAATTAAGCAGCCGTTTTGATAGAGTAGTAAATATAGAAGCGGCAGTATCCCAAGGCACGTAGTCCCCTTCCTTGATAAGATAGGTAGTGAGGCTCAAAGCCAAATCATAAGGCACTATGCGGGCCTCCGCTAGTGCGAACACATCGTTTAGTAAGTGGGCTCTATCTGAAATTGTCAACTGAAACATGATTAAGGTTTTTTAAACTTGGTATTTGCTGCAAGAGGTAAAGATCTAATATACAAGATGAGACCTTTTACCATCTTGTATGTCAGGTGTAAAATCTCAGGCCAGTGAGAGCAGCGTCAAAGGTATATATAGACACAGTAAGATGTTTTACCACAGTAACTACGATGAATTCCAAGGTTAAGTTAAATACAAATTCTTCACATAGTGTTTATGAGAGTGGCATAAGTAAAACAGGTACATTTTTATATTGATCCTTCCATTCCTTTCGAGGAAGAGGATATCCCATAATATTCTATAAATTTTCACTGTACCCTTTAACTATACTTGTTGTATATCTATACTTGTAAGCTTGTTCTAAAGGATACAACCATCTTATAAGATAGGTATACACACCAAATAAAGGTTATGAGTGCAAGCACGCTGGCCGAAAAACCCCTTTAACCTCTTGATCCCCTAGCGGCCTCATGAGACCGCGGCCATATTCCGTCAAATCCTTAGCGGTCTCATGAGACCGCACCCACCCACAGCACTTTAACCCATAAAAACTTATATATAGAGACTACTTTTTTATGAAGAAGTTTGGCATTATAGAATCAATATGAAATTTTCTATCCTCTAGTGCAATAAAAAGTTAGTTATCCTATAGATATTCATTTATAATCTATGTTCATTTCGTACGCCATTTTTGCGTGAATATAATTTATCTTTTTACGTAAATAATTTCGAGTAATATATTGAAATAATTGTGTTTTTTTTTTTGTTATCAAAATACAGTAAATTTTTTTTGTAATGAAGTAAAACCTGACTTTGTTTAGACCACAGGATAGAGAATTTTGTATATATTTTATAATGCCAATTTTTTCATAGAAAAGTAGTCTCTAAATATATGTTTTAATGGTTTTAAGTGCTGGGGGTGAGTGCGGTCGTATGCAACCGCTCGGAATTTGCCAGGCGCATGAGACTGCATGGGATTTTTACTAGGATTGAGGGGTTAATTAGGTAGAGGCTTAGATCAAGTTGTTGAGCATTATATTTTTTATAGTATAAGGGTGACAAACGAGCACTGTACGTGGATGTTGTAGCCCAAAGACATCTAAATATATCTTCAATTAAGAAGCAAAGTGCAGTTGTGCTGTCACCCCTGTGGACTAAGATGGAATTCCTTGTTCGCAGTAAAAAGGGTATCCAGTTCTCTACACTCAACATACGAAACAGAGTAGCATTAAGCTGCTATTTTATGCTGGTATTGTGTGAGAGCGTGGTCCTTCCTTGGTCGAGCCGACCCATTCATGCTACGCGCATAATATAGCTGCAGAATAGCTCTACTAAGTTCAGAATGTATGTGTACGTACATTCTGAACTTATAGGAACGCAAATGAGAAGTATTGGACTACAACAATTTATAAAATATATTGCTTATATTACCTGTCCAGAATTGGTCTTTAAGTGCTGTATCAAGTTCTGCCACATATCAAGTGCGTAGTTGACTCTGTAGTAGCCAACTTGATTATTATTAATTTTTAACAAATTATCGCCATCCTTTAGTTTAAGTATTACTGAAAATGAAAATGCAACATTTTGATTAAAACTACTTTTACGGATTTTATCGCGTTTTATTTATTTTATTTTTAATTCCCGACGTTTCGGGTGCTTTCCAGCACCCATGGTCACGGGGAACTGAGGTGACTGACGTCCCGATGTCAAAGTTAACCCGGAGTACCTTCAGCTTTTTAATTATTGTCTTTGGTCCGATCTACGCAAAATGAACTAACTGTGTTTTGATGTCTTGCAGTGGTACGCTTGGGTTTAGTTTTAATTTTATTAATTATTGGGTCCCAAGCAGGGGGTAGTACCCAGCCTCCTTCTCTATTGAAATTAGGATGTTTTTTAATTTCAATAGCCTCACGTATCATCCTTGGTAAGAATCGGTGTCCTTTCGCGAGGATTTGTGGTCTAACAAATCTGATGTAATGGTTGGGGCCGTCTAGGATATGATGGCAAACCGCAGACTTCCCGGAACGTTGATGCTTCACGTCAGCTATGAGCACTTCTTACGCGGGTTCTTATTGATCTCTTTATATGCTCTATATATGATCGATATGCATCATTTTAGTAAATTGCGTATTTCTACCAGTATTTAGAACATAAAACAGTGGAATGGCAACTATCTACAAACATCCAATATTTGTGCAAATATTCGCTCGAACGTGTCACGGCTAGCATCACTTAGACAGTCACTGTTCACTACACGCTCCACGCATTACTTTTCGACTTTGCTTCGTCGTGTATAAGGGTAAAATTAGTTCGAAAATATTGAATTGTGCCGGTATACAACGTCAGTAGACAGTAAAAATCTACCACTGCAAATGGACATATACAATAGCAAGGATGAGTCATTGTTAGGCCGTAGTATAGTAGTATAGACTTTAATCTGATTTTTACTCCAATGTGACAAAAGTTTGAGTAATTTTATTCACGAATATTAAGAACATAACATCATCATCATCATCATCATTACAGCCCTTCACAAGTCCACTGCTGAACATAGGCCTCCCCCAAGTAATGCCATAAAGCACGGTCCATCTACTTCCTGCATGTCTTACCAGGTCGTCACTCCATCTAGTGGGGGGTCGCCCTAAACTACGCCTACCGGTACGAGGCTGCCACTCGAGAACCTTTCTTCCCCATCGGTTATCGGTTCTTCGAGCTACATGGCCGGCCCATTGCCACTTCAGCTTACTAATCCGTTGGGCAATGTTGGTCACTCTGGTTTTACTGCGGATATCCTCATTTCTGAGTCTATCACGCAATGAAACTCCGAGCATAGCCCTCTCCATAGCTCGCTGAGCGACCTTGAGCGTCCTCATACGGCCAGCAGTGAAGGGCCACGTCTCAGTTCCGTAAGTCATCACTAGCAACACGCACTGGTTATACACTTTGGTTTTCAGAGATTGAGGTATACCTGACGAGAAGATGCGTCGTAATTTCCCGAACGCTGCCCAGCCGAGTTGAATCCGTCGACTGACCACTCGGTCGAAGTTGGACTTACCTAGTCGAACTATTTGTCCCAGGTAAACATACTCGTCAACAACTTCGAGCATAGTGCTCCCAACAACTACCGGCATAGGTATGACATGGACATTAAACATGATCTTTGTTTTGTCCATGTTCATCTTAAGACCTATCCGTTGGGAGACACCATTGAGGTCATTGAGCATAGTGCTAAGGTCCTCCAGCGATTCTGCCATAAGAACTATATCGTCGGCAAATCGAAGGTGAGTGATGTACTCGCCATTGATGTTAATACCGTATCCTTTCCAGTCCAGTAGCTTGAAAACGTCTTCCAATGCAGCGGTGAAGAGTTTCGGGGATATAACGTCACCCTGTCTTACACCTCTCTGCAGTTGGATAGGTTTCGAACTCTGGTTCTGTACTCGGATAGCCATCGTAGCCCTACTGTACAAACACGTCAGCACTTCGATATACCGACAGTCAACTTGGCACCGCTGAAGGGACTGTAGCACGCCCAAATTTCCACGGAATCAAAGGCTTTCTCATAGTCCACATATGCCAGGCAAAGTGGCAGATTGTACTCTTCGGTCTTCTGTACAATCTGCCAAAGGGTATGTATGTGGTCTATGGTACTGAAGCCTTTTCGGAAACCGGCTTGTTCGGGAGGCTGGAAGTCGTCAAGTCTGCGTGCGAGACGATTCGTAATGACTCTCGAAAACAGCACGTAGACGCGGCTCAGAAGGGAAATCGGTCTGTAGTTCTTCAAGAGAGAGTTGTCGCCTTTCTTAAATAACAAGACCACCGCGCTTCTGCTCCACGCCTCCGGGGTAGTGCCACCATGTAGGACGGAATTGAAGAGCTTCTGAAGGACTTCAAGTACCGGTGTTCCACCCGCGTGCCGTGTAGTGGCGGTTGAGAATATCCACTACCCCATATCTTCCCGTGGGTGTCGTAAGAGGCGACAGAGGGACACAGGCAGGAGATGGGCAGCAGCATCTTCCTGATAACAGCAATAACATAATAAAAAACTGCGGTTGCCAACCCGCTCGCCAAGCGTGGCAACTATGGCAAATATCCCCCCATGAATAACGACGCAAAAAAACGGCCCCCAGTCCCCGGCGGCCCCGCTATTCCTGGCTACGGTGGCGACCATGGTAACGGCGGGGCAGGGGGTGCTAAGAATCTCCGGTGGAGGTTCTGTTGCCACCTACGACGACTCGACCTGGCAACATATAACGCACGCATCCTGAGGACTGACGAGAAGATACTGGAGCTGGAAGAAGAGGTAGACAAGTTGCGCTGGCATATTATTGGATTATCCCAGGTCCGAAGAGAGGGGGAGGACACGGCAATCCTCGAGTCCGGCAACTTGTTCTACCACCGGGAGGGCGACCATCTGTCCCAAGGAGGTGTCGGATTTATCGTCCACAAGTCTCTCGTCAACAACGTTGTAAAGATTGGGAGTGTGTCGACGAGGGTCGCGTACCTGATACTCAGAATCACCAAACGGTATTCGCTGAAGGTCATACAGGTTTACGCACCAACCTCGGCACATCCCGATGAGGAGGTGGAGGAAATGTATGAGGATATTTCCAGAGCCATACATTCCTCCAAAACCCACTACACGGTGTTGATGGGAGACTTCAACGCAAAACTAGGCACAAGAGAAAGCAGTGAGCTGAAGGTAGGGAAATTTGGAGTAGGGCAACGGAACCGAAGGGGCCAGCAGCTGGCCGACTTTATGGAGAAAGAGGGACTCTTTATGATGAACTCTTTCTTCCAGAAGCGGCCCCACAGGAAGTGGACCTGGACGAGCCCCGACGGTTCGACAAAAAATGAGATTGACTTCATTATGACGACCAAACGCCAACTGTTCAGTGATGTCTCAGTGATCGCAAGGGTGAAAACTGGCAGCGATCACCGAATGGTTAGAGGCACACTGAACCTAAACGTTAAGTTGGAGAGGTCTCATCTGATGAAGTCAACGCTCCGTCCCCCTCGTGCTCTAATCCAGAATCCCGAAACCTTTCAGCTCGAGTTACGTAACCGCTTTCAGTGCCTAGAGGATTGCAATGCAGTGGACGATATGAATGACAAGCTCGTGGAAACTGTCCATGCGGTCGGAGCTAAGTTCCGCAAGACCCGCCGCAGAAGAACACAAAAACTCTCCGATCACACTCTTAATCTCATGGCTGTTAGACGGGAGATGAGGCTGCAATCGTCAACAGATTTGACAGCATACAGGTAACTGAATAGACAGATCTCCAAATGCATGCGGCGAGACTTACGCAACTTCAACACTGCTCGTATTGAAGAAGCGATCGAGCGGAACCAGGGCTCTAAAGTCTTTGCCAGAGATCTGTCTGCCAGAAAGAGCCAACTGTCAAAGCTGAAGACTGAGTGTGGCAACATCGTTTCCGGGACACCTGAGATTCTGAGTGAGATTGAGAGGTTCTATGGGCAGCTGAACACATCATCGTTGGAGCCACACGCAAGTGTGAGTAACGATCCAAGGGCAAGTCTTATCCGACACTATTCCGATGATATCTCGGACGTCAGTCTGAGCGAGATTAGAATGGCTCTCCACCACCTTAAAAACGGCAAGGCCCCGGGCGAGGATGGAATTACAGCTGAGCTTCTGAAAGAACATAACATGTACGTCAATAAAACCCCTGTCGAGGACTCAAACACAAATAAAAACACATTAACTATGACATTATATATAAAAGTAAAGTTACAGCCAATATACGTCCACTGCTGGGCACGGGCCTCCCCTCATTTCTGAGAGGGTTTATATATATATATATATATATATATATATATATATATATATATATATATATATATATATATATATATATATATATTATTACGTGGTAGAGGCATGCTGCAGCAATATTAATTGTATAGTTGTAGCACGAATGGGTCCAGAATACCAGCGTCAAATAGCAGCTTAATGCTGTTGTGTTTCATATGGTGAGTGTAGAGAACCAGAGACCCTTTTTACTGGAAAAGAGGCATTCCATCTTAGTCCTCAAGGCCGACAACGCATCTTCATTTTGATTCGCAAATGAGGATAGATGTAGATGTCTATGGGCCACAGCAACCACTTATATTATATACGAGTACATATATTATGCATGGGTCATGCCCGCAATCCTCGAGGTGGTAGGCAGAGTCCAATAAGCAGCGAGCCACTCGGACCACGTTTAGAAAAAAATATATATACATAAGTATAAGGTAATAGATAAAAAAGTTAAAAAAGTGATAAGTGCCATTGTGTATCCTGTCGGCTACACAATCGCAGGCCCAATAACCCATTAGTCGCCTTTTACAATGCTTGGAAAGTAACACGGCACATTCTTTTTTGATATAAATCTCATATAAACATGAACCCATAAGTCCCAGAAAGAGAGAGAGAGAGAAATGAGGCAAAAGTATAATAGTGTAGTATAAATGTTTAGCGTAAACTATTGAATTTAACATATATAAAAATGTGACTACCATTGTCTGCTGTATCGGGAAACCATAGTATTTTCTGACATTGCTCTGTATTCGCTTTATATGTGATTGGCACAAACCATCGGTAACTGCAAAAAAAAAAACAAATTATAGTTTTTTGTTAGAAACTGTATTTTAAAAGTAGACGTCACGACGTCAGAGTTTAAAGTGAATGAGGGTGGCGCAATTATCGCCATCCGCGATGACGTCCCTCGGTTCCCTGTAGTTCGGCTTGTTGTAGCGAACGTAGGGCGATCACTTATTAGTAAGCTTGTGTACAGGTTGCTCAACTTATAAATGCAGAAATCATTTATAATTTGAGCAACCATCCTTATACATAATACATACATAAACACTCACGCCTGTCACGCAGAGAGGTAGACAGAGACTACGGACTTCCATTTGGCACGATCCTAACACACCGCTCTCGTGTCCTTTACATCCATACATCTACGCATGCACGCTCGTCAGTTAAGGGTACTCCTAATTTAGCCTGTTTTCAATATATTGCTAATTTGGCGTCCCTTCCCGACTCTACCGTTCACATCTGCAATTTTTTTTTTTTTTTTTTTTATTTCAAACAAAATCCACAGCTCTTTGTTATATCGTACGTACATCTTATGATTTTAAATTATAGCCAAAAACGGATTTACATTATTTAAATAGTATTTTCAATTTATAACGGACATGTTGAAGACAAAGTAGTTAGGACTAAAAATACATATTTTTAAACATCTAGAAAACATTACAAAAAAATTAAAAGATTTTCAACATACATAATGCTCGTATGCGCCTCCCTCGCACGCGGGCGTGTGTGTGTGTGTGTGTGTGTGTGTGTGTGTGTGTGTGTGTGTGTGTGTGTGTGTGTGTGTGTGTGTGTGTGCGTGCGTGCATGCGTGCGTGCGTGCATGTGTGTGTGTGTGTGTGTGTGCGTGTGCGTGTGCGTGTGCGTGTGCGTGTGTGTGTGTGTGTGTGTGTGTGTGTGTGTGTGTGTGTGTGTGTGTGTGTGTGTGTGTGTAACAAAGGTGTATGTCTCGTTCTACGTTTCGGAGTACAAAAGCAGAGAACTCTATCAGCTAAAGTTACACAGTCAATACTTCCATTACATAAACCATGCAAAAATGCCATGTCCATTAGAGTACGTCTATCCTCAAGGCTTATTATATTGAAATATCTACAAGACTCTTCATAGTTATTAGTGTAAATAAAATTTCTATACTATATTGTTCTAAGTTATTTATATGAACAGTGTAATGCGGGTTCCATACAGTACTGCAATATTCAAGGACGCTTCTAACATATGAAAAGTAAAGTAATTTAATACAGTTAATATCAGTAAAGGGTCTGCTTACGCGTAGGATGAAGCCAAGGCTTTTGTAGGCCGAGTGCGTTATTGTATCAATATGTTTCTGAGAAGCTTAACTTGCAATCCAGTAATATCCCCAGATCCTTCACTAATTCTTTCTTAGTTATATTAAGGTGATTTATTTGGTAGTTGAAATTTGTAGGTTCTCTTTTCCTTGTGAAAGAAACGTAAAGACACAATATAAATTTGTTTTGTCACTCTTAACCTCGTTCATTCTTTCTACGTGGCCAAACCACTGAAGTATTCCTTTTTTAATCCTGGTCACAACATTCGTTAAATATATGAAATGTCATTTTAACACAGACGCTTCTTAGTTCACCTTTAAATATTTTCGATGCAACAAGATTAGTAGTTCGGATAAAAGTTCAGGATTATAGTGCCCAAAGGTATGCGCAAACACAGGTGCACTCTCTATTCCCTCACTCTCATAATCCGTTGGGACGGTAAGGCGACACGACTGGAGACAGATCAGGCGCAAGACCAACGGCCTTACGTGCTTTCCGAGGCACGGGGGTGAGACACCGCCAACTTCCTGACTCCGGGCAACTACTAAGAATTTCTTGCAAAGTACTCATTCCTGAGAGGGTTGTGGGGCAAGGAAACATCCGACGCACTGCTCCAATTAGTGTTGGCGGACTTCACATGTCTTCTAATTATTGTAGTCTTAAAAAAATTCAGACATGCAGATATCTTCCCTACGTTTTCCTTTATCGCCGAGCATGTGGTAAATCAGCACTTATAATTGCAGTTAACGAAGTCATTGCTGTCGTGGGGAACCGAACCCGGATTACTAGGTTAACATAACAATACGTTAGCTTATTACAACCTGTCAAAGTAATCTGCTGAATATAGGTGTTAGATTGCCTTACAGATGGGATTTTGCCATAATTACCAGACTTGGCAGGCGCGTTGACAACTGTGATTTTTTATTATTTGCTATCAGGAAGATGCAGATGTGTATCACCTATTTCAGTTCCCTGCCGCCTCTTACTATACCCACGGGATATGGCAAAGTGAATTCTTTTCCGCCGCGGGGAGTTTTGGCGGAAACTTGGCCGTCGGCGGATTTTCGCTCCAGTTTTGTCACTTGAATAATGTTTTGAAGTGGATTTTGATTAGTAAAAGTGATGCGATTTTGTGAATTAAGTGTCTGTGTGTGTGAACTATTAGAGAAGACGACGAAACAAATGCTTTGATGTTGATATAAACCTCAAGTTAATTTGATCGCTTGGGCGCCTTATGAACATGAGTGGTTGTCGTCATCAACTGTCCATTGGGTTGATCTGTCGTCAAAATCTCCCAAAAACATCACAATGTGACGCATCAGCATATTGTCAAGAAAAATATATGAAAATGAAAATTCCGAAAGAAATGATAGGCTCGGAAGGGCTAGAACCCAGAGCCGTAAAGCCAGTTAAATAAAAAAATCCTCCGCCGCGACCACACGGCGAAATGAATACAATACTTACTTAAATTCCGAGTCACTTTTCTGTACAGCGTTGGAATCGAGCAAGAACCGAGTCTGAGTTATGATATAAGTGTTCGGCTCTTCGCTTGGTTTCACGTTTAAAAGAGGATATCCCATTTGTTTAGTCCACGTATCCACAATGTAGCTGAATATTTGTAAAAAGTAATGCAATTAAACATAAATGTTAAAAATTATTAGAAATTGTTTAACAATACAAATAAAAACATGTATGTACTCTCTTTGACTATACCCATCTTACATTAAAATTAGTAAAGTATGTTAAGTATATTTTGAGGAAAATTCAGAGTTACGGAATATCGGGTATGGTATTTTTACTGCACGTCAGAAGCCTGTAAAATTTCACCGCTGTTCCCTGTCACTAGTCTATGTATTTAAGTTGACCTAAACATACAAGATAGTACATCGCTATCTATTGAAGGTCGCGAGGTCTTTCTAACCTTTCACCTAGTCGCCTCTTACAAAACCCAAGGGACGAAATGGGGCTAGAAATTCTCTTATATAGCGCCTACATGGCTTAACCTGATACAATGACCGCAAAACCACCCGCCAAATGTGGCTAACGGCGATTAATTACATATCTTAGAAAGACCAGTACTAAAATAAATACAGGCTGATTAAGACAAATTATTTATTCGTTCCGTGGTAGGAACACAATTCCGAACTAGCACAGTATTAATACCTTCAGTGGGTGAAAATAATAAAGCCCACACACAGCCTTTACCTCTTTTCTAAGCTTTGGAGCAATGAAAAATCGCCATGCTAGCGTAATTGTAATAGGGCATTTTACAACATGTATGTATTTATGATGGATTTTGTAAAAAGTAACCGAGAAATATTGATTTCTATTTATAAAATTGCATTATAAATTTTATATTTCAATTTCAAGAATTTTTTTTCGTCAGTGCCTTAAATATGTCCGCCATATTGGTTATGTCGTGACGTAACTGATCCAGCTTAAGGATATTAGTGTTCTGTATCACAGATTAAAAGAACTAGCTAACGTGCTGTGTTATTTCGAAAATTTTCAAGTTATCATTACGATTATTGAGTTTTATTACGAATTTTATTAAAAAAGCATCATGGAAGACGAATACGCAAAAACAGTATTTCTTATATTTAAATCAGTTAAATTTTTTCAATAAATTAAATCAGTAATCAGCACTTGCATCCATAACTTTCCCGGCATTCATATGCTCGTATTTTTGCATTTAGGCACAACACCACAACGATTAAGATGATAACTCATTATTAAACATTAAAAAGTATCTTATTCCTTTGCAAAATCGGCAGAATCGACGACTGTGACGTCACGAGTTAAACAACATGGCAGCTAGCGTTTTTGCGCGAAAATTTAAAATGATAGATTAAAAGTAATTTTTATGACATTATTCGGTTTTAAAAAAAATTATATAAAAATCATAGTGGTTCACTAGCACTCTAGGATTCATTTAAAACAATTTTTGAAAAGGGGAAAAATACCCTATTGTTGAGCAAAGTTCACCAGAACGATTAAAATTAATGATACTACAAGATTATTATGATTAAATTTAAGGTCATCACCTAATTTCAGAGTCATCCACCACTGCTATCTGTATACATGCACAAATATCCCCAATTAAACAACATACTAGTTGAAGCAATTCCCCTGGTGTTGCGGTTGATCATGGGCGGCGGTAGTCACTTAACATCAGGTGAGCCGCATACTCGTTTGCCCCCTCTTCTATAAAAAAAAGGAACGGAGTTGAGCAAAGATCTCAGTTGTGGGTAAGCCTGATTACATCAACGATTTGGTAATTGTTAACATAGATATAACAATTATAATGACCTCCACACAGAATTTTACCAGTCTCAACGGAGGTTCGCCATCCGCGCAGGATAGAATTATATTCCACGAACGTATGCGCAAGCACAGTTGCACATAAATAAAAAACACTATGTAACTTACTATGGTACACATTTGTGTTTAACAAACTAATATTTAAAATACTCACGAAAGATCTAACTCGGGATTGTCCATCTTGAAGTAAGGTTCTAATGAAGATAACAAATCTCGTGTAACAGTATTTCCAAATTTATACTTCTTCAAATAGTCTGACACTCCACGTCGGAAGTTTTCTTCGCCTATGAAACCTTCCAACATGCGGAGTACAGATGCTCCCTGAAAATAATTTTAAATAATGTTTAATAACTAACAATGCTTAAGTTTCGAAATTTAGGATAAAATAAATAAGGATACTAGGTACGCGGTAACAAAACATGCCTTGCAATTCGGACGTATCTGTACTATCAACAGTATGTACTAATATGAATGCTACCTGTGAAGGGATGCGGGTAAGGAAGCTGTATTCTACCTATTCATTTAATATATTATAATGCTTGTTCAACTTAACATTAAACTGAAGTTCAGGTCTTCTAGTCACTCATACGACAAAGCTAAAAGACGAATGTCTTCATCATGCCCATACTCACATATAGTGCCGAAATGTGAAATGTTAACGGTATGGCTACTCCTCAAACTCAGTTTTGGTACTTAGCAAGCGATGGAAAGAGTTATGATTAAAGTTTCTCTGGTGGATAAGATTCATAACAAAGAAATCAGCCGGAGAATCAAGGGCACCGATATAACCTTCAGTATTCGCAAACTGAAGTGGCCATGGGCTGGTCACATACGTCGCGGAAGCGATAACCGTTGGAGTCAACGTGTCATATAGTGAAGAAAGCAGATAAGTAAACGCAGTGTGAGATGCCCCCGATGACAAGATGGAGCGACGATCGGCACAAGGCGGCTAACAACGACAGGATGAGTGAAGCCGAAGGTCGGGCTAAGAGAGCCTTTGTGCTTTTCTTTGTGCTGCAGGCTGACAATGATAATAAAAGTTGTATTAAACGAATATTATGGGTGTTTACGTTGAGGCGAAAAATCCGTTTCGTTGCGGGCTGAGACAGAGATGGTGTGCTCAGCAACTGCACCGCAAGAGGAGAGAGATAGCGAGCGACCGTTGATTGAAGCATTAGTATATAATCAAAACTGTAAAATTTAAAATATAAGTATTTCGCAATAAGTATCTCTTACTTAATTACCTTCACGTGCTGTTCTTACATAACTCCCCAGACCATGGAACAAGCGTTATGATATCTTGTTCTATACATGTTAATGTTTCTATAACCAATAAATTAATTCAATTAATGCGTATAAGCTTTCGTCTAATACGGAAGGCAATTGGGGAAGCAATAGAGCTGCTGCAGTGCGGGTTTTAGGATTCCATATGTCCTAAAACATATTTTATTTTTCAGATATGCAGTTTTACTTATGAAACTTCCTTCGCATCCAAGCATGTTATGAATCGATAACTAAACTTATATTTAATAGCACCAGATATAACGTAATAATTGCAATTTTAATTAAGTTCTGTTATTCGGAGATTGAACACAGGTTGCTTGCGTACCATTATAGGTCTCAATAAAACACCTCTTCCAAAATAGTTGCAATTTACAGTTCAGTTTTATTTTAAATATCTAAATTCTTTATTGGCGCGTTTTAAGTTTAAATCATCACGCCACTCCATTCTGTGGATGTCGAGACGTAACGGACGGTACGGAAAAAGTCAGAGAGACCTTATGGTCTCCGACAAATGGCGGTAAAGGCCTACCCGAAAAATCTTGTGGCATGCAATAAATGGCGGTATATCCATCTCGTTTACACCAGCCGTAAAATTCCCAGGCCGGCAACAAGGAGTAGCGTAATATCTGGTACTGAGAAATTTGCCTGCCAATCATGCCGATTTAGACACATCTCTCTTAGTGTGGTTTTACATTGACGCTTACCATCAGCGCGGGTGGTAAGCGCGGCCCGTAAGCACGCGGATGACCTGCTAGAAACTACAAAACCAGCTTAGTGTCGCGCGATTTGC
Organism: Parnassius smintheus behrii; assembly: GCA_036936625.1. Classification (NCBI taxonomy): domain Eukaryota; kingdom Metazoa; phylum Arthropoda; class Insecta; order Lepidoptera; family Papilionidae; genus Parnassius; species Parnassius smintheus. The sequence goes on along the minus strand of JAUPFT010000008.1, from coordinate 35,012,803 downwards.
TGCCTCGTACACTCTTCATCGATTTGTCGTGATGAGACTTCTCGCATATATTCTATATTACAAATGGAAAAAAGGCAACGACGACGACTTATACAAGTACATCCCTACAACGCCACTAGATTGCTGAGAGGCGCGTTCTCTAAATAGTTTACTGTTGAAACACGCGGCAGAATTGCCGCCAGCGCGGGCTATCCGCACGTGTTGGTTAAACTACGTAACGATCTAAGAGACGCAACGATCGTGGCCCGCGACGCTTATCAACCGCGCTGGCGAAAGCGGAACTGTAATAATAATAATAATAACCCCCCTACGGGATCACCTTGTCGTGGTGGTGGGGGGCTTAAGGGAAAGGCATGTACTCAACTGCAGTCTGAACAACTATACTCTGTAACAATAACAAGGCAGGATAATCTCTACGCCTATTAATATTTAATGACCCTTTCCCAACTAACGATCCCAAACCAGGTTTAAAAAAATGAGTGCACGGCGTAAACTACGGACCCCAGTGCCCGGCAGATTCCTTAACCATGTCGACTCTGGCGGAAGCCGAGATGGTACTGTATCTTGGGGCGCATACAATCTCCGGGCGAGGAAGATTTCTCGTCAAACGACTCAAGCGAGATCCACGGACACCGATACCCTTAATGACAGTGATAGTTTATATACCCCCGGAAACGATAGACAAAAATCAATACCAAACATTTCACACCAGTCTTTATCTTCTTCATTATCATCAAGTAGCCAATTGCTGAAGGATGATGCACAGAAAATAACTCCTGTTATAGAAACTGTGTCCACCATCAGTAACCGTAAAAGGCGTAAAAAAAATGGACTTCTGAAATGAATGAATTTATATTGCGTACTTACCTCTATTTAACAATGATGGATACTGACACTACAGGTTATTTACAACCATTACACATGAAATTTATGGAACGATTCCCAGATATGCAAGTTACTCGTCAAAGAATAGGAGATCAGCGAAGAGCAATAATGAATAACAAACTTTTGCACCAAGAAATAGTAAATCAAATTTATAATGAAGTGCAATCAAATTTACAGACTACATTTGCCCAATCAATCTCTGTTACACAAAATAACACACTAATACCCGCCCTTTACAAACACAACAACGCATGAAACGGACAGACGAATATAATGAAGCTATAATAAGAATTTACTGCAAAATAGCTCAATGTGAGAAAAATAAAATAGCATATAGGAAACTCTTACACCAAGAGTTTATAAACCAGTTACCCTATTTAAGTCATTTGACAGAGCAACGCATAGCTGACCAAAGAAGATTAATTCTACATAAGAAATATTTAAGTGTTGACCGCTTAGAATTAATTAAGAATGACTTGCAAGAACAGCATAATGATATACAAGCCAATGACAACTCAATACTTCAGATAGGTATCACAGACAACGAAGAACCAGATACAGAAAGTTTAGATTTAAATGCTGATAACCACACAACAAATGAAAATGAAAATTTACATAGGGAAAAGATAATTGTCATAGATGAAATGTTTGCTAAAGCTTTAGAATATTTTGCTAATACAAACCCAACAGAAAGACAATTTATACCAAAGCAGAGGTCATCCAAAAAATTGAGTAAAATAGTCGCCTATGTAAATAATATTTTACTGCCACAATACATCAACAGCGAAATGGAATTTAAAACATTTCATAATTTAGTGTACTGTGCAGCATGGACTTCAGCTAAGCTCAACGGAGCTAAAATTGAAATAGCTGTACAAGTTGATAATCCGTTAGACCTGAGAAACAAAAGAAATATAATAAGCCAAAGTGCGAACAAAGATTAGAAAACAAAGTAAGTGAATTAAGAGCAAAAATTGCAAGGCTAACACAATATATTAATGAAAACCGAGGTCAAAAATTAATCAAACACGTAAATTCTATACTCGAACAACATAACATCTCTCGCCAAGGCTGTCCAGGGGAATTTCTGTCAGCCATCTCTTCCATCTCTGCACAGGGAGGACGACTCACTGGCCCATACTGCAAAGGAGAAAGCCGATCATCTAGGCTCTTTCTTTGCGTCTAACTCGACTCTCGATGACGGGGGGAGTACGCCGCCGACCATCCCGCGGTGTGAGTGCTCCATGCCGGAAGTGCAGTTCACACAGCGCTCGGTTCGCAAAGCACTCCTCTCCCTGGACATCCACAAGTCGAGTGGGCCTGACGGAATCCCCCCAATTGTGCTGAGGAAGTGTGCTCCAGAGTTGGCACCGGTTTTAACGCGTCTTTTCCGGTACTCCTACTCCCTAGGCGTAGTCCCAAAATCATGGAAGACGGCTTTCGTCCACCCGATCCCTAAAAAAGGCGACCGCTCAGACCCGTCCAACTACCGGCCAATCGCCATCACCTCCTTGTTCTCCAAAACAATGGAGTCCATTGTAAACTGCCAGCTCATGAGGTACCTTGAGGATCACCAGCTGATTAGTGACCGCCAATACGGTTTTCGTCGTGGTCGGTCAGCTGGTGATCTTCTGGTCTACCTCACTCACAGATGGGCGGAGGCAGTAGAGTTCAAGGGGGAGGCAATGGCCGTTAGTTTGGACATTGCGAAGGCCTTCGATCGGGTTTGGCACAAAGCGCTTCTTTCGAAGCTCCCTTCCTATGGGCTTCCCGAGAAATTGTGCGATTGGATCACCAGCTTTCTTGCAGATCGGAGCATCAAGGTCGTTGTAGACGGTGCAAGCTCCGATTGCAAGCCTATTAATGCTGGTGTTCTACAGGGCTGCGTGCTATCGCCAACGCTGTTTCTTTTGCATATCAATGATATGTTGCATACCCGTAACATTCATTGCTATGCGGATGACAGCACTGGTGATGCTCTTTACACCGGCCGAGCCAATATTTCTCGGGAAAACGTATCCGAGTGCCGGGACAAACTTGTGTCTGAAGTCGAGTCTTTGCTGAACAGAGTCTCGGATTGGGGACGACTAAACCTAGTCCAGTTTAACCCCCAGAAGACACAAGTTTGCGCGTTAACCGCTAAAAAGAACCCCTTTGTCGTATCCCCTCAGTTTCAAGGCACTCCCCTTGTTGCCTCAGCCGGTATCGGGATCCTCGGCGTCGACATATCGAGTGACGTGCAGTTTCGTGGTCACTTGGAAGGGAAGGCCAAATTGGCCTCTAAAAAGCTTGGCGTGCTCAGCAGAGCGGGACAGTATTTCATGCCGGCACACCGTCTGCAACTTTACAAGGCGCAGGTTCGGCCGCACATGGAATACTGTTCCCATCTCTGGGCTGGGGCTCCCCAGTACCAGCTCCTTCCACTTGACCGCATCCAGCGCAGAGCGGCTCGAATCGTCGACGACCGATTGCTTTCCGATCGGCTCGATTCACTGGCGCTGCGAAGAGATGTTGCATCTCTTTGCGTATTTTATCGCATCTATCACGGGAAGTGCTCTGAGGAATTGTTCGGATTAATCCCAGCCGCCAAATTTCGTGAACGCACTACACGGCAAACGTCCCGATACCATCCACACCATCTGGATGCTTGGCGGTCCACCACTGTACGTTTCACAAGGAGTTTTCTTCCACGTACAACCTCTCTGTGGAATAGTTTACCACCGGCGATTTTTCCGGACCGATACGACCTGGGGACCTTCAAGAAAAGAGCTTACTCCTTTCTAAAGGGCCGGCAACGCACCCGCAATTCTCCTGGTGTTGCGGTTGATCATGGGCGGCGGTAGTCACTTAACATCAGGTGAGCCGCATGCTCGTTTGCCCCCTCTTCTATAAAAAAAAAAAAAACATAAAATTCATTCTGTCCACGAAGAACATAACACCAAACACGAACATTTTTTAGACACACTTAAACTAAAACTTACTAGTAGTCGGTTAAAAAGATATAGAGCATGCTCTCCACGAAAAACTCAAAACATTCTATTTTGCTCAAATGAAAAACTTTTCTACCGTAATATAAAAAATCCTTTTAAAAATAAAATCAGCAGTTTGAAAATCTCCGAAAATAATATCGTACCATCACCAAGAGAATCACAAAGTTACTGGTCTACAATATGGGAGGAACCTAAACTTTATAATACAGAAGCGGATTGGATCAAAAATCAAATAGACACATAACAGATTAAAGCCATGAAATTTCAACACATCAAGATAGACACTTTCCATAAAGTAATTAAAAAACTGCATAATTGGAAAACACCTGGATCATATAATATACATAACTATTGGTATCAAAAGTTTACAACTATCCACCCGATACTGTTTAATTTTGTTAATAAATTCATACAAAGCCCGCATACTTTGCCGCAATACATTAATTCAGGAATAACGTATATGATACCAAAAGAGCCTAGTAATCTTGACAATCCTGCAAAATATAGACCTATCACATGTTTACAAACATTGTACAAAATAATTACATCTTGCTTGACCGAAACCATTTATGAACACATAGAAGCTAATAACATATTGTCAGAAGAACAAAAAGGTTGTAGGAAATTTAGTCAGGGTTGCAAAGAACAGCTCACAATAGATGCAGTAGTATTAAAGCAGGTACAATCAAAAAGAAAAGATTTATTTAGCATGTACATTGATTATAAGAAAGCTTATGACTCAATACCGCACAATTGGTTATTAAAATTTTAGAAATATACAAAATACACCCAAACATAATACAATTTTTACAGGCTGCGATGACCAATTGGACAACGAAACTTAAAATTAACTCACTAGATGGAATGATAGAAACAGATATTATTGCAATAAGAAGAGGTATTTTTCAAGGGATGCACTTAGTCCTCTCTGGTTCTGCCCTGCAATAAACCCCTTATCACAAATGTTAAACTCAAAAAAACATAGGGTACTCTTTACAATACCATACAATACAAGATCATCTACATACTAACAAAGAAGGAAAAAAACTTAGTCATCTTTTGTATATGGACGATCTAAAGCTATATGCTACTACTCAAGATGAATTAGATCAATTAGTTACATTAACGGAAAAATTTTCACGAGATATTGGAATGGAATTTGGTATTGATAAGTGCAACATTAATTCAGTAAGAGCTGGACATTATTATGAACATAACTATCAATTGCAAACAGGACAGCAAATCAAATCTTTAGAGGAAAATGGAGTGTATAAGTATTTAGGATATAATCAGTCTAAACAAATACATCACAAAGAAATTAAAAATACATTAACAGATCAGTTTCGATATAGACTTGGCTTAGTATCAACATCTCAATTAAATTCTAAAAATATATTTAAAGCTATTAACACATTTGCAATTCCCATACTAACTTATTCCTTTGGCATAATACACTGGTCCAAAACTGAACTAAAAAAGCTACAACGCGAAGTAAATTCATCTCTTACGAGGCACCGTAAACACCATTCAAGATCATGCATACAAAGACTAACATTGCCACGAAATGAAGGAGGAAGAGGGGTAATAGACATAGTTAACCTACATAACAGACAAATAACTACACTCAGAAATTATTTTTATGATAAAACAGCAATATCATCACTACACAATGCCATAGTACAGAATGATCATAAATCGACACCGCTTAATATGCATGATAAAACATTGCAAAAAAAAAATGAGTTACTTACAGATAACAACACAAAAATTGACATATGGACCCAAAAGTCTCTGCATGGAAGACATCGCCACGATTTGAACCAACCTACTGTAGACAAATTAGCGTCGAACGCATGGCTTCAACGTGGTGACCTTTTCCCTGATACTGAGGGTTTTATGTGCGCAATTCAGGACCATATCATAGAGACACGCAATTATCAAAAGCATATTATTAAAATAAAAAATTTACATACCGACACATGTAGACGCTGTTGTAATACTTCAGAAATAATTCAACACATCATGATCAAGTAGCCAATATCATTCACCAAAAACTTGCCTTTAAGTATAAATTAACTGACCAGCCAACTCAAGTATATTATAAATATAAACCAGAAATAGTCCTTGAGAATACCACCCACAAAATGTATTTTGACAGAGCTATACTTACTGACAAAACAATACATTTTAATAGACCGGATATAACATTAATAGACAAAGCGAATAAATGTGCTCTTATTATTGACATTGCTATACCTAACTCACATAACTTACAGACAACAATTAATGAAAAAATTTCCAAGTACACTGAATTAAAACATGAAATTATTAGAATGTGGAATTTGCATAACGCCATTATAGTCCCTATAGTCCTCTCTACAACTGGTGTAATACCAAAAGCGCTTCATCAATCATTAAAAACTTTAGATTTACCAAAACTAACATATATTCAATCGCAAAAAGCAGTTTTACTTAATACTTGTAGAATAGTTAGAAAATTTATCTCTACAGAAAACTACCCATAACCAAACAAGTTCATGGTACCCACTTGGCTTTGTCCCGTGGTAATAACCATTAATCCAGTTTTGTTAAAAACAAACTGAGAAAACGTAGAAAATATAAACAAAAATAATAATAATAAATTATTTATTCCATTAAACATTAATGTTACGGTAATTGTACTGTAAAACCACATTTAGAACAGGTGTGGCCTATTTCACACATTGGACTTTTACAGACGGATAAAGATGAAGTTTAATTACCTTATTATAGGAGATGGTATCAAAAATGGCGGTAATTTGGTCAGGGGTAGCCACAGTCTGCACAATTGGATGACTTGAAAGCTTCGCATCTGTCACAAGCACCGGATGTAGAGTTTTTGTTAAGAATTGATCTAGCTGAAAATATCAAAATTATCAATTCGGTTCTTATAGCCGCTCAATCCCATGTCTCATGAGACCACGTCCATATTCCGTCAAATCCCTAGCGGTCTCATGAGACCGCACCCACCCACAGCACTATAACCCATAAAAACTTATATTTAAAAACTACTTTTCTATGAAGAAGTTAGGGCAGCAGGCATTATAGAATCAATATGAAATTTTTTATCCTCTAGTTGAATAAAAATTCAGTTAGTCTACATATTCATTTATAATCTACATTCAAAGTGCGTCATTGTCGAGTGTTCGTTGTTGCATATTATTGCGTTGATTTTTGGATTTTTCTAAGAACAGTTTTTTATATTATAAAATTGTTGTGAAATTTTTTGTGTTAATATAATTTATCCTTTTACGTAAATAATTTCGAGTAACATATAGAAATAATAGTAATTTTCACGCTACCGACATCCCCTTGGAATGTAGTTATCAAAATACAAAAAAGTATTTTTGTAATGATTAATCCATTGAATTCTTTACAGAAGTCTAGGTACGACTTTCCATTGACGTCCGTCGAATTGGAGGTGGGAAGGGGGTGGGGGGAGGGCGGGGGGAGGTGTACTACTCCCCCTTAAAAGGAAAAGTTGCGGAGCCCCCCCCCCTTTTGAGTTTTTTGAATTTTAATTTTGAGGAAATTTTATTTTTTATGGATAAATATTAAGTGTAAAAAACCATGGGGACCTCTTGGGGGGGAAGGGGGTACTCCCTAAGGAAGGGGGAACCCCTTCACCAAAAATAGAGGGACTCATTCAGAGGGATTTCTGTATCTATTTTGAGACCGCAACGTCTCCGGCGCTGCGGGAAGAGCAGCCTCTACGCCTTTGCGTAACAAATCGCAGGCATCCAGCCTCGCTTCCGCAGCTTCGGCTTGTTGGTCGCCTTCGGCGACCAGCCTCAGCCGCTCCGGCTCGTCTGATGCCTACGATTTGTTACAGCAGGCGGAGGCTGCTCTCCCTACGCGCCTCCGGCTCTATAAAACCACTCTAGGGGTAGGACAGACTCGTACCACGTGGAGTCGGGGTCTATTAATTCGGTTCCTTGACATAAGTTGAACCTAACCTATTTTATTTGTTATCTGCCCTAATAGGTGGGCACTGTTTTATACACATGTTTTATACAATTTTATACACATATTGCTTTAATTAATTCTTAGAAATCGTCAGTTTTACGTTACGTTCCACAAGCCGGTAAAAAACGGTAAACACTACACATTTTAATTTTAATAGCTCATAATGATAATAATTTTGTAATTTAAATATAAACTGTTAAATATATGTATATGCATGAAAACTATTTAAATGAGTACAAAATATAATTATTTACGTAAAATGTACAATAAAATGCTACCGAACGTATTGTTACGCCGCGCTCAAATCAGCGCCATCTAGTATCAGGAGCGAGAGCGGGGGGAGCTTTGCAGAGAATGACATCGCCGATCTCTCTACCAACAGCGCCACCCGAGGAACTAAGTTTCTAGAAAATCTATACTCGAGCTCTCGGTACCTTACGCGTGTTTACTTGAACATTCCGGATGTTTTGCTGATTTGAATATATAGGTGGCGCAAGATGCGATCGAGACAGAGTTTAACTCGGCGACACAAGCGAAGCTTCGGAGCGAAATTAAGTGATTTAGTGTGTTTAATTATTAGTGTTTTTTTAACTTTAATTTGTATAAAGTAAATTAAAGTGTTAATTTAGGTAATTTTAACGGAGGGTGTCCGTACCCGAAGTCAACGCCAGCAGGAGACGGACCAGAGGAGATTTGGTGGTGCAACGCCGCAGATGTCTGAGGGCCAGCCGCCGGCTACGGAAGCCGGTCCGTCAGCAACTTCTACGTCTGTGGTACCTGACTTAGGTGCTCTGATGGTGATGCTGCAGGAGCAGGCTCGCCGACAGGAGGAACAGGCTCGCCAGCATGCGGAACAGGCACGCCAGTTGAAAGAGCAGCTGCAGAGCGGACAGGAGGAACAGGCCCGTCAGCAGGCGGAACAGGCTCGTCGGTCGGAAGAGCAGATGCTCCTCATTAAGGACCTTCATGCTACCTTTGGGAAAGAGATAAAGGAGGTGAAGGATAGGGTTGCTCAACATGACAACCGCCTGTCGGAAGCTGAAACCCAAATCAAGGAAGCTAAAACCCAAATCGACCAAGTGAACAATCGGGTTGATTACGTGGTGGCTGATGTGAAGAAAACACTGGACGACCTCAAACTGGGTGATGGAACAACAGCTCCCGTAGTAGTTACAACACCTTCGCTACGTGGATTCAAAGTGCCGCCGTTCGACGGTACCTCTTCCTGGTCAGCCTACAAGATCCAGTTCGAGGCTGTTATGAAGGCGAACGGCTGGAATAAAAGCCAAGCCATGACTGCACTCACCCTAGGCCTGCGCGACCAAGCCTTAACAGTTCTGGAAGCTCTCGGTGAGGAAGTGACTTATGAGCAACTCCTTGAGGCATTGGAGGCGAGATATGGCGACGCTCACCTGGAACACGTCTTTCGTGCGCAGCTTAAAGATCGTGTGCAGCGCATCAACGAAAACCTGCAGCAGTGGGCTCTAGAAGTGGAGAAGCTGGTGCGAAAAGCATACCGGTCTGTACCTGCGCTCATTGGAGGGAACCTGGTGCAAACATTCATCGACGGCATCCGCGACCTGGAAGTCAGAGCTGCTGTGAGGCTCGGGCACCACGAGACCCTTAAGGACGCCTTGGCACATGCACTGGAAGTGGAAGCCGTGCGGCAGGATCATCGTTCCCATCGCTTCAGGGAGGTTGCAGCAGCTACAGTTCGCGACCGCAACAAAGGATACAGCCCTAGGTGCTATGGCTGTGGGGAAAAGGGCCATCTTCGATCCAGCTGCCCTAAGCGAACCCTAGAAAGGGAAGGTGAACGATATCAGGAGGGTAGTGCAGCTAACGGCACTGCCTGGCGGCGACAGGATCATCGTTCACCTCACGCTAGGGAGGTTGCAGCAGTTACGGTTCGCGACCACAATAAAGGATACAGCCCTAGGTGCTATGGCTGTGGGGAAAGGGGCCATCTTCGGTCCAGCTGCCCTAAGCACACCCTAGGAAGGGAAGGTGAACGGTCTCAGAAAGGAAGTGCGGCTAACAGCACCGCCCAGCAGCAGCAGGAATACGACTTTGAGATCGAACATCGCAGCGAGAAATCTCCTGGCAACGCAGATGCATTGTCAAGAAGACCTTGTCCTGAAGATGGTAACCATTGTAGTAGGCAAGGTAAGGAAGTGGTATCCGTGAGGATGCTCAGGACAGACCACCTCAGTAACGGGTGGAAGGACAGCCTACGACGTGCACAGCAGGAAGATCCAGACATCAAGCCGATTCTGGGATGGATGAAGGCCCGTGCTACCAAGCCTAAGTGGAGGGACGTCTCAGCGATGAGTTCAACCACGAAAAGCTATTGGGCCCAATGGGACAGCTTGCTGCTTCAGGACGGAGTCCTGTGCCGTAAATGGGACAATGGTCGAGGAGACAGCTGTCGTTTGCAATTGGTTGTCCCTAAAGCTAAAGTGCCGAATGTTTTACAGCTGTGCCATAATGGTCGTTCAAGAGTCCATCTGGGAGTTAAACGAACTCTACTGAAGGTCCGAGAACAGTTCTACTGGGTCCATTATCGTGACGATGTGGAGGATTGGTGTCGTACATGTACAAGTTGTGCGGCTGCGAGGGGACCTCAGACACGGAGTAGAGGAGCATCGAAATTGTACAATGTTGGTGCACCACGGGATAGGACATCCCTTGACATTGCGGAGCCGTTACGGCAAGGCGCAGGAGGGACTCCTAAGATCGTCCATGCGGATCGCTTGGCGCGTTATTGTGGGGCCGATGATGCTCGGGACGAGCATGTCTTAGGAGGGGGCAGTGTTACGCCGCGCTCAAATCAGCGCCATCTAGTATCAGGAGCGAGAGCGGGGGGAGCTTTGCAGAGAATGACATCGCCGATCTCTCTACCAACAGCGCCACCCGAGGAACTAAGTTTCTAGAAAATCTATACTCGAGCTCTCGGTACCTTACGCGTGTTTACTTGAACATTCCAGATGTTTTGCTGATTTGAATATATAGGTGGCGCAAGATGCGATCGAGACAGAGTTTAACTCGGCGACACAAGCGAAGCTTCGGAGCGAAATTAAGTGATTTAGTGTGTTTAATTATTAGTGTTTTTTTAACTTTAATTTGTATAAAGTAAATTAAAGTGTTAATTTAGGTAATTTTATCGGCAATTTTTATTGTCACGAACCCTAAGCTCGTAACAGTATGACAACTTAACTGTACGGAAAACAAACGTTCAACGACGAGAATTCGATATAATCTGTGGTAAGGATTGACGTAAATATTATAAAAGTAATTGATTTTTCTCAAAAAGTACGCGTTTCTGCATGTTGAAATTTTGCGTGTGTGTAACCAATAGTGTAACCTTTCTGTAAAAAAAATATCATATAATCTGAGATAGGGATTGACATAAATATTGCAAAAATAATTGATTTTCAATAATTTTTTTCTCGTAAAGTACGCTTTTCCGCATGTTGAAACTTTACGTATGTGCTTATATTAATGTAACCTTTCTGTAAAAAAAATATCAACCCCCAACTCGACGGACGTCAATGGAAAGCTTAGCCGAAGTCTAAAATAGTTTAATAACTTTTTATGGCATGCGTCCATCAAATTTCGAGCGGTCGCTTGCGACCGCACCCACCCACAGCACTTTAAACCATTAAAACTTATATTTCTAGACTACTTTTCTGTAGATAAGTTTGAGATTATAGAATCTACATGAAATTCTCTATTTTATAGTCTAAACAAAAGTCAGTTACTCTACCGTAAAATTTCGCCATTTTCGTATGATTGACAAATGTCGTAAACTGACAGGAGAATAAAAATAAAATACATAGAGTAACTGACTTTTGTTTAGACCACAGGAAAGAGAATTTCGTATAGATTCTTTAATGCCAAACTTCTTTTTAGAAAAGTAGTCTATAAATATAAGTTTTAGTGCGGTCGCATTCGCTCGGGATTTGACGGACGCATGCGACTGCATGGGCATTTTAAGAGGATTGAGGGGCCAGTGATACTTTATTAAAAATGAGATACTGATCAATTTACCATGGTCCAAGAAGGCTCGATAGCATTTAATGCTTTAACTTGCATGTATGAAGCAAATCCCTCATTCAGCCAAACTTCATCCCACCATTTCATTGTTACTGAAAAAAACGAAAAAATAATTCTAGTAGATTTCTATTTGTAATATAGGAAGAAACGTTGTGCTCATGGATATGGGACCAAACATATAATCTGAGGGCACGGTAGTACCCCCGCCAAGTCGAGCAAAAAAGTTAATTTTTCAGTATTAGTAAAAAACATTTTTGAAAAAATAAATTAGACAACAAATTGATGTTGTTTTTCAGATTCTTAGCTTTAAAAAAAACCATCGCGTTAACCAATTTTTTTTTTACTTGTTTTTATTATAATACAGGATATTTGCTATAAATGCACATTTAAATCTTAACTCTGAGTTAGATAGTTTAGGAGCTATGATAATTTGAATGTAACTGTTCAAAGTGCCTCTACCCCTATATTAGATAACTAAACACCCATTCCAGTGAGTAAGATAAAATTCTTCAATAATTCAAGGAATCGTAAGCAAGCACAATAGCATCCTTTGTGTGAGCAGGTAAAAAACGCTGTGCACAATTAGACAACAAATTGATGTTGTTTTTCAGATTCTTAGCTTTAAAAAAACCATCGTGTTAACCAATTTTTTTTTTTACTTGTTTTTATTATAATACAGGATATTTGCTATAAATGCACATTTAAATCTTAACTCTGAGTTAGATAGTTTAGGAGCTATGATAATTTGAATGTAACTGTTCAAAGTGCCTCTACCCCTATATTAGATAACTAAACACCCATTCCAGTGAGTAAGATAAAATTCTTCAATAATTCAAGGAATCGTAAGCAAGCACAATAGCATCCTTTGTGTGAGCAGGTAAAAAACGCTGTGCACAACAGTGCGAGCGAGACAGAATAACGGCTGTCTCCAGGTAAAAAGGGTGCAGTGTGCGCTTGTGCCGTCGAGCAGTCGTCCCTCGCTCTGCGTTGTGATAACATTCCTGGTTTTAAGTAAATCTACTTACTGTACATAATTATTGTTTGTTGTTAGACTTTGTTACGTTTTTGTTTTGTTGTTGAACTGTTACTTTTTGTTTATTACAATGAACGAGTACTCAAGCCAGCATATCGCTGACATCCATTTCGTGTATGGATTGTGTAACGGGAGTGCAAATAGAGCTGTTGTAGAGTATGCACGCAGATTTCCTAACAGACGTACGCCGAATGCTCGCACTTTCGTGAGAATTCATTTGAGACTTGCGGAAAATGGAATAACAAGGCTCGGTAACGAACATACTCGTGTTTTGTCGCTCCAAGATGAACATCAAATATTGCAAATGATTACTCAAGACCCTAGCCTGAGCATTAGACGCATAGCTAATCGTCTCAGTCTATCAAAATGGTCGGTGTGGAAAATTTTAAAAAGAGAAGGATTACATCCTTACCATTTTCGAAGGGTGCAAGAAATACTGGAACCGGATTATGTAAGAAGAACAATATTTTGTTCGTGGATATTGAGAGAAACGCGATATGATCCAAACTTTTTAAAAAGAATTATGTGGACAGACGAAGCTACTTTCACGCGATCAGGGTATACGAACTACCGTAAGGAACACCTGTGGCTTCAAGAAAATCCACATGCGATCCGCCCAAGTTCTTTTCAACATAAATTTTCTGTCAACGTTTGGGCCGGAATGATTGACGACATTCTAATTGGACCAATCATTTTACCGGAGACAATGAATAGCCCAAGATTCCTAAATTTCCTGGAAACGAATTTTTTGGATGCTTTATTGGAGTTACCATTGGCCTACAGGGCCAGAATGATTCTGCAATTGGATGGTGCTCCGGCACACTTCGCGCTTCTTGTGCGGAATCATTTAAATGCACACTATTCGTCGTGGATCGGACGCGGAGGAACAATTGCTTGGCCACCGCTGTCGCCGGATTTAACACCTCTCGATTTTTTTTGTGGGGCACACTCAAACGAAGAGTGTATGTAAATGTGCCAAATACACGAGAGGAGTTAGCAGAAAAAATAATTCAAGCAGCAAACGAATTGCGAGAAGACAAGGCAATGATCCAGCGCTCTACGCAACACGTTGCACTAAGAGCAACAGCATGTCTGCGGAGACAAGGAGGTCACTTTGAGCAGTTTTTGTAATTATTTTGCCAAATTAAATGCAATTGATATAAATTATTTTGTTTTATTTCATTTGCTAGTGTATCCGCGCTTTTCAAGTAAGTATGTTTAAGTATGTTTACACTGTCATAGCTCCTAAACTATCTAACTCAGAGTTAAGATTTAAATGTGCATTTATAGCAAATATCCTGTATTATAATAAAAACAAGTAAAAGAAATTGGTTAACACGATGTTTTTTTTTAAAGCTAAGAATCTGAAAAACAACATCAATTTGTTGTCTAATTTATTTTTTCAAAAATGTTTTTTACTAATACTGAAAAATTAAAAAATAATATTTTGAATCTAGATTTATTGTCTACACTATTAACTAACATTTGAGACCAATTTTGTTTTTGAAAGTCTTCTACTTGGGTAGATATTGTTAAATTAATACAAACATCTATGCTTCGCCAACAATTTTTTTTAAAGTGCTGCCATTTTTTTATTGATAGCGAAAAAAGATCATTGATCCCTGATTTGTCGATAAAATTAATTGTATTTTAACCCCTTAAAGTATCGGAAATCGGACACATTGTATATATATATATATATATATATATATATATATATATATATATATATATATATATATATATATATATATATATAATATAATGATATAATAGGTGCACAAATAGGTACGTTGTTAGTATTCAAGAAGTAGAACGTAGCGGAAAGAAAAAAATAGGACTATCTAGAAAAAGAAATGAGATGCCATCAAAAACATAACTTGTATTATATATAATCAATATATTAATATAATTAAATAGATTGATTCTAATTTAATATAATATGTATTTTTCATATGATGGCCCAAGTCAATCTATTTATTCAAAACAAAAGATTTCTAATATTGATATGATCGCAAAAAGATGTTGTTAGGTTAGCTATATATTATAATTATGTAATAAAATGAGATAGAAGGACCCTTAAGTAGGGACTGAATAAATTAACCGACTTGGTATTACATGGATCGCACAACTTTTTACTGTAGAAGATCTGAGTAGTTGCGAGACCTGGTTTTTTTACAAGTTATGATTTTTATGGCATACTTGCAAGCCAATAAACACAATTTTTATGTCTTTATTAAGACATATTTTTATCCTGGTCTGTATCATGGTGACAACAATAACATGTTCTCCCAAGATGCGGGTATCCAGCATAGTGTGAAAATCAGTGCCCGTATTTGTGCAGGACATGTTTATTATTTAGGTCTATGTTCAGCAGTAGAGTAAAGGGCTGTAATGCTGATAATGATGACGATATTAATTATATCTCCAATTATGTGCACCCAATGTTGGCGGGCAAGAGAAACTGACACCTATTCTCGTCCTGTGGGTGTTGTAAGGGTAGAGTTAGAGAAACGGAATCTTATGGCTTCTGACAGATAGGAGATTCAATGCAAGAAGTTTATAGAGGATGCTATAAATCCACTCTCACATGCAATAACTTTATTATCACTAGCAATAAGTCCACTGTTGGATATAGGCCTTATGAATCTACAACTTTTGGCCATATTTACCATGTTGGCCAGATGAGTTGGTGAGCTCAGAATCGATACCTTCGCAATGCTAATGGTTGGTAAAATATTGAAACTCTTATATTAAAATATCATAAAAGTTGTGTTTTATGCATTTTTATTATTAATCTGTAAAAATAGCAATGTTTTCAAAAGGAAGGGGCCCATTTAAATATTTTACTCATAACTTTTACCTACAAGAAAAAAAAACGCATCCGTCATAATAGAAACGTCATATCATAACACGAAGTAACCAGGGTCGGATTTCGTAGTATAACTATCCTAATTGTACCATTATTTCATAGTTTGTGGTATATAGTATCATAATAATACTACGCGAAAATACCATAATTCTACCTAAAGGTCGAAGGGCCAGCGCACTGGTCCATTTTAGTTGTTCGGTCGGCCCAGTCCTTACGCTAGTAACATATAAGTCAATGAAAAATAGACACATAAAATTCATGTAGCTATTGATTGCAGCCTAATGTGGGAAATATTAAAACTAAAACTATTACGTGTTTAAACTAAACTTACCCAAGTTGCCAAACCACATATGAGCCAATTCATGAGCAATTGTGTTAGCAACACTAATTTTATTTTTTGAAGATGCTGTTGCTTCATCCACAAGAAAAGATGTTTCCCTGTAAGTTATCAAGCCCCAGTGCTCTGTTGCACCTGACACATAATCAGGAATAGCGATCATATCTGAAAATAAAGTTTCTCATTAATTCAACAATTTAAAAAAAACAAGAATTATTTTTTAATTACTGAATTAACTTACATACCTAGTTTTGGTAATGGAAAAGGTACCTCATAATATTTTATGTAAAATTCTGTAGCCCTTCTGCCTATATCTTGTGCAAAATCAATTTTATGCATTTGATCTTTTTGAGCAAAACTTCGAAGGATGAAGTTATTTCCTATGCCATTTGTGTTTATTTTTGCTTCTTTAAAATCAAAGTCGCATACCACAAAACATGCTAAATAGGTGGACATTGGGACACTAGTAGCAAATGTGACAGCTTCTGTTTTAGTATCTTCATTTAAAATCCTGGATATTTCCTAAAATTAATTGGATAACAAATAATTCAAGGTAAAGTTCCACCACGCAGATTATCCCTTACACCTATTTTGTAGTTTTAACACAGTACTAGTGTTCATAATAATATTAATTAAAAACATTAAGAGCTATTTTTTTATGTTTTCCAGGTTTATATTTTATTTGTATATTGTAATACTAAAGTTATTTAAATAACAATCTAGAATAATAGTATTATATATATATATATATATATATATATATATATATATATATATATATATATATATATATATATATATATATATATATATATATATATATATATATTAAGTAAGCTGACATGTTTTCAATGGGAAAATAGTAAGCTAGTTTAAATATTTTATGTGTTTTCATAGCTATTGTTAATGCAATCATAGCTGCAGTTAATTAGAAGTAATTATAGTTAAGCAAAATATTTCTCTTAATGCAAAATAAAACCATTAAACTTACATAAGCATAACACTAACTTATTTAACTTACATTCATATTGGATAGTGCTACATATGGGACTGGCTTAACCAGTGTTATATCATATGTTGCTTTAAAATCAGGTTCATCGAAGCAAGGGAATGCCTGCCGAGCATAAGTCGGTTGGAATTTGCTGGCCACCATTGTCCTAAAATGTACACACAAATAATATATCTGTATTGTACAATTTCGACCTAATAATAAAAGCTGCATAATAATAATATTTGCAAAGAAGGTAGTCAGAATAAGCAATATAGACAAATGCTGATGAAAAATTAATCAAAAAAAATCACAAACATTCTGTCCTTTTTATCTTTTAAATTCAAAATCCACAGTAATGTATTATTTTAACTGATTTTATGGCACAAATACACATTCGTAAGGGTCGACTGGTAGGCAATAATGTTGTTGCCCATAAATCACATTCAATTTGGGTTAATTTCAAATAAAAGTAGTACTTATTTACTCCTATTTTCAAAACCTCCAATAACAGTATATCATTATTTATATATCAAAGTATATCATTATTGATATATTAATTATTATTAGTGAGGATCTTTAATTGGCTTACTGTTGTTATTAATACTATCTATCCTAATTATGATAGCTGTTGGTATTCCAAATAAAATAGAATAAAACTAAATAAGACTTATTTACTTGTATTTTCAAAACCTCCATTAACAGTATATCATTATTTATATATTTGAACATAAGTTTTTAAAATTGGCTACTCTGAAACATAACTGCATACAAATTTAAAATTTCATCATTCAGTCATCAAAGTCATTGCAGTCCGCGTAATATGACTAAGGCAAATGTCACCGCTGATATATGCCTTAGTCATATTACACTTATAAAGGTCATTTACCATTGGCACGTGGGTCAACAGCCACAGCTTTTTCTTTTGACTTATTAAAACAATGCTGCTGCCCATCTCATTTTAATTTCCTTCTGTCATTTCTTATGACACCCACAGTCAGATAAAGGATAGTGGATTTTTTACCCCATCACTATTTGGCACATTAATAAAAAAAGAATAAAAAAATACTAAGATGATAAGTAGTCATCACACCGTGCAGGTGGGTTGCAAGCACAGAGTTTATACTGCATTTAACATTTTAGATAGTTTCTGCTCTCAATTGGTCCCAAGAACCTTGCCCATCCACCAACACCAAGCTCCATACACATTTGTGGGAAAATACAGATTTGTGGGAAAAAGGTCGCAAAACATTGTAAAATTCAAAAATATTACATTGATACACATTACCTTACATTTATTATTATCATAAGAAATCACCTTTTGTTTTTTAAATGGGACAAATAAAATCCCACTATATTGCGTGTTAAATCACCAGAATACTTGATGTTTATTTTGTAAGATCCAGGAGTCAGAATATTATTAAGAAAAATAACTAGCTGCTCCACATGCTTCTCTTCAACAAATTTTTCTATTACTAATTCTTGGCCATCTTTGTTGCACACTTTTACAGATTTAATATTTAAAAACTTTGTGTGTAAGCACAAGTGTTTATTTACATGCTTAGTAATAATATCGATAGAAACACTGCCTTCAAAGATACCAGTAGTTAGATCTGGTCGAAGTTGTAGTTTGTAATGAGCTGGTCGGACTAATGATGACAACCTTTCAGACAGAACTAGGTTTGAAAACTTATCCATAGTATTCAATATTTTAGAATTGTAACGAATTGAATAATTATTAAAGAAAACTGCTTTTAGTTTCACAACCTTTTGTATTACAGAGTTATGCAACATAGATTTATCAAATTAAATTAAAATTTATTACACAAAAATATATCAATGAAAATAAGGATATATATTACAATTTAATTAACACGTTTTATTAGAATCATAATAAACATCAATGGGATGGGATTACTTAGTTGATGTATTATAACTTTATTCTTTATTGTAATATTAGTGTTTTGATTTATCATTATGACATTGACAATGACATATATTTTTTTAAAATTTTTACATAATCATGGATACAGGGCCTTCAGTTGAAATTATATTAAAAGTTCAGCCTAGTCCAACATCGTTTCTCCTTACCTTTCTGTCCAAAATTCAAATCATTATATAAACGATGATACAAATAAGATCGTTTCTTCATTAGCTCACACGAAAATGTTATATAGCGGTCATGGTATTTATTTTTATTGAAGAGAACGAAGTATGTGTTATAATGTTTAAAATAAACTAATCTATGTGTAATGTTACGTTATGCTGTTTGTTTATGTGAACTTCGAAAATAGTCGAAAAAATATGAGAAGTGATTGGATTTTCTTCTAGCTTTTCGAATGATGTGTAATATGCTCCTTCAACGTATCTCACTTCAACTTTTGCCTTTTTTCTATTTGTTTAAAAACGTTACCCCTACATTGCGCTGTATTTCCGATTAGTTTGTACCCTGCACTAAGATATTCTCTAAAGTGTCCGGGCACGGTCATGGCGATTTGCAGCAATCACTTTTGTATCTATTCATCATCATCATTACAGCCCTTCACAAGTCCATTGCTGAACATAGGCCTCCCCCAAGGAATGTCACAAAGTACGGTCCTGAGCCACCTGCATCCATCGACTTCCTGCATGTCTTACCAGGTCGTCACTCCATCTAGGGGGGTTCACCCTACACTATGTCTAGGAGAGGCTGCCACCTTTTCCCCCCCATCGGTTATCGGTTCTTCAAGCTATATGGCCGGCCCATTGTCACTTCAGCTTACTAATCAGTTGGGCCATGTCGTTTACTCCGTGTCTACTGCGAATAACCTCATTTCTAAGTTTATCACGCAGAGAAACTACGAACACAGCACTCTCCATAGCTCGCTGATTGTATTTATTATGATAGGTAAAATATTTAACCATGTTTTCTTTTCTTTTAAAGAATAAGGGTGACAAGCGAGAGCACAGCCCATCTGATGGTAAGTAGATACTGTGGCCCATAAATATCTACATCTACACTAAGATTCTCTAACTCACCATACGAAACATAGCAGCATTGAGCTACTATTTTACGCTGGTATTCTATGTGAGCGTGGACCTCCCCTGGTCGAGCTGATCCATGCGTGCCACAAACGTAAGATAACTGTAGAATGGCTCTACTATATCTGCATTCAGTTTCAACCCATTAATGTAGCTCGTGCAGTGTTGTTGTCCAGACACAACTAGAAACAATAGAAATGTGTGTTTTGCTTTGCTTTGTGTGTATCGATCACTAATAAAAAAACTTTGTGTGTCCTTAATCGCCTTTTTAATTTGATTTTACATTGTTTTATCTCTAGACACACTGTAAGCTGTGTAACCCTCACCATGATGACGCACTGTCGTAAATTACATTTGTATCTCCACTGTGTAACCCTCACCATGATGACGCACTGTCGTAAATTACATTTGTATCTCCAATTCAATCACGCCATCCTACTTTGATGTGTTATTGTAATGTAGTGTGGTATTGTAATATTTAGTTATTTACGTGTGCGTTAGTGTGCCGTTTTTGAAAATCGAATGGTCACCTATCTACACCTTTTTACTTAGAATATCATTACCAGTTCCCAATACGACAAAATTTAGCAGGTCAGTCAAAATGAATCAAATATGTCAGGATCTAGTGAAAAAAGTGGTATCAAAGAACCATTTTCGTCTCGTACTACTTCGACGAGACCTTCACCCTTGCCTTCTGCTTCTAGTGATGACGACCCTCTCTCAACATTTCAAGGAAAACGTAAAGATGAAGTTAATCATTGTAAAACCCCACTTTTCGTTCAAGGAATAGGCGACATATTGATATTGTCACAAGCGGTAGGTATAGAACCCAGATACAGAAATACTCTCAACTCTAATGCAAATATTTTAGACATTTGGGAACACTTTTTCTCCAATGAAATGCTTGAGTATGGTTGAGTTGAAGGCGTTCATAGGACTCCTATATTATACAGCACCTTTTAAAGAAAACTATGAATATCTGAAAGGAAGATATAATTCAGATGGTACCGGAAGAAACAATTATCAGTGCATCATGACAAAAAAATCGTTGCAAATATTCCTATACGTCTTGCGTTTCTATGTTGGGAGCTGAGAGAAGACTGAATGATTCAACGGTGTCAAATTCAGTTTTTGAAGAATTTCATGGATAATTGCTGAAGCGTATACATCACATCATAAATGAAACTGCTTGTGTAGATGAAAGGCTTATACCATTTTGGCAAATTCAAAATGCCCATACCCAAAAATATAAGATACTCGTAAATAAAATATCGTCGTCATTAAGTCTTGTCCATTAAGATTATGAGGTTTCATACCGAGGCACAGTGACAGGGTAGAGCCACGCCGCAGCTATATTAGTAAAAAGCTAACGCGTGCGAGAGAGACGACTAATAGCTCGAATCAACTCGTAGCTTTCATTAATTTTGTCGCTTACTGCCTTATTAATAAAAATTGCTTATTCCAAGCTTAATTCGAAGTTACACTTGGACTAGCTAATCTCAGAGTAACTGACTATTTACTTCGTTATTACAATGTTATTAATAAGCATGGAGTAACCTCGGACTAATTAAACATTCCTTACGCCGGGATTAAGGCTTGCGCTATGGCAACCCACTTATTTTAAAAGTAAAAAGAGTGAGTCAGTGAATGATTAGTAAATGAATTCAATGCTTGATGATGACATTAATGACAGTGACAGGCAATATTTTGAGTTTGACAAGAGATAAATGTTACGGGTTGTTCCTTGTTCCTCGTGTTGTTTTCGGAATCGGTGAAAAAACTAAGTTCTAAATATAATCATTTTTAATATTATTTGTAACGAAATTTTAGAAGTAAGAAAAGGGTGTGAAGGGCAAAATTAATTAAATAACCATTTTTGTTTTGTTTTTTGGGGATAAATAAAATCTTTTGTACATGTAATTATTGTATATTTATTTAAAAAATCGTTAATAAATGCCGCCCGAACAGAATTTCCTCTAACGGAGTTATTTACTAATTGTGTGACTGATATATTTTCATCATCTCCTTATACTACATCCTCAAGCAGATCTTACTTATGCATTGCAATGTATATATAGTTTTGTATGCTCTTATTTAGTATTTAGTCCTCGCAGTAAACACCGAAACCTTTGCTTCCCTCCAAAGCATTGATCTACAGTGTAACGGGGCCACCAGATGTGCGACCGGTTGTACATTCTTCCTTTTGTTTATTAGGACGTAGGACAGAAGTGTATAAATAAGAAGTACAAGCATAACCAGAATCTCGGAGAAGTCTGCCTTTAAATTCTGACTGCTCAAACATTTGTTTTAATGCGACGATAATTAAATATTCTTGATCGTCATGTGTGCTGCCTTGCCAATGTGCCACTGTATCCATGAACTCTAAATTTGCATTTGACACAACCTGGAACAAAGCACTCATAACTTCTTTAATATGAAGTAATAGATTGAGGTGACTATTGAGGAAACTAGGCACAAGAGAAAACGGTGAGCTGAAGTTAGGGAAATTTGGAGTAGGGCAACGGAACCGAAGGGGCCAACAGCTGGCCGACTTTATGGAGAAAGAGGGACTCTTTATGATGAACCCTTTCTTCCAGTAGCGGCCCCACAGGAAGTGGACCTGGTCGAGCCCCGACGGTTCGACAAAAAATGAGATTGACTTCATTATGACGACCAGACGCCAACTGTTCAGTGATGTCTCAGTGATCGCAAGGGTGAAAACAGGCAGCGATCACCGAATGGTTAGAGGCACACTGAACCTAAACGTTAAGTTGGAGAGGTCTCATCTGATGAAGTCAACGCTCCGTCCCCCTCGTGCTCTAATCCAGAATCCCGAAAACTTTCAGCTCGAGTTACACAACCGCTTTCAGTGCCTACAAGATTGCAATGCAGTGGACGATATGAATGACAAGCTCGTGGAAACTGTCCATGTGGTCGGAGCTGAGTTCTGCAAGACCCACCGCAGAAGAATACAAAAACTCTTCGATCACACTCTTAATCTTATGGCTGTTAGACGGGAGATGAGGCTGCAATCGTCAACAGATTTGACAGCATACAGGCAACTGAACAGACAGATCTCCACATGCATGCGGCGAGACTTACGCAACTTTAATACTGCTCGTATTAAAGAAGCGATCGAGCGGAACCAGGGCTCCAAAGTCTTTGCCAGAGATCTGTCTGCCCGTAAGAGCCAACTGTCAAAGCTGAAGACTGAGTGTGGCAGCATCGTTTCCGGGACACCTGAGATTTTGAGTGAGATTGAGAGGTTCTATGGGCAGCTGTACACATCATCGTTGGAGCCACACGCAAGCGTGAGTAACGATCCAAGAGCAAGTCTTTTCCGACACTATTCCGATGATATCCCGGACGTCAGTCTGTGTGAGATTAGAATGGCTCTCCAGCACCTTAAAAACGGTAGGGCCCCAGGCGAGGATGGAATTACAGCGGAGCTTCTGAAAGCGGGTGGAACACCGGTACTAGAAGTCCTTCAGAGGCTCTTCAATTCCGTCCTCCATGGTGGCACTACTCCAGAGGCGTGGAGCAGAAGTGCGGTGGTCTTGTTCTTTAAGAAAGGCGACAACGCTCTCTTGAAGAACTACAGACCGATTTCCCTTCTGAGCCGCGTCTACGTGCTGTTTTCGAGAGTCATTACGAATCGTCTCGCACGCAGACTCGACGACTTCCAGCCTCCCGAACAAGCCGGTTTCCGAAAAGGCTTCAGCACCATAGACCACATACATACCCTGCGCCAGATTGTGCAGAAGACTGAAGAGTACAATTTGCCACTTTGCCTGGCGTATGTGGACTATGAGAAAGCCTTTGATTCCGTCGAAATTTGGGCGGTGCTGCAGTCCCTTCAGCGGTGCCAAGTTGACTGTCGGTATATCGAAGTGCTGAAGTGTTTGTACTGTAGGGCTACGATGGCTATCCGAGTACAGAACCAGAGCTCGAAACCTATCCAACTGCAGAGAGATGTAAGACAGGGTGAAATTATATCCCCGAAACTCTTCACCGCTGCATTGGAAGACATTTTCAAGCTACTGGACTGGAAAGGATACGGTATTAATATGAATGGCGAGTACATCACTCACCTTCGATTTGCCGACGATATAGTCCTTATGGCAGAATCGCTGGAGGACTTAAGCACTGTGCTCAATGACCTCAATAGTGCTTCCCAACGGATAGGTCTTAAGATGAACATGGACAAAACAAAGATCATGTTTAATGTCCATGTCACACCTATGCCGGTAGTTGTTGGGAGCACTATGCTCGAAGTTGTTCACGAGTACGTTTACCTGGGACAAATAGTCCGACTAGGTAAGTCCAACTTCGACCGAGAGGTCAATCGACGGATTCAACTCGGCTGGGCAGCGTTCGGGAAATTACGACATATATTCTCGTCAGTCTCGTCAATCTCTAAAAACTAGATTGTACAACCAGTGCGTGTTGCCAGTGATGACTTACGGATCTGAGACGTGGTCCTTCACTGCTGGCCGTATGAGGACGCTCAAGGTCGCTCAGCGAGCTATGGAAGGGGCTATGCTCGGAGTTTCTCTGCGTGATAGACTCAGAAATGAGGATATCCGCAGTAAAACTAGAGTGACCGACATAGCCCAACGGATTAGTAAGCTAAAGTGGCAATGGGCCGGCCATATAGCTCGAAGAACCGATAACCGATGGGGAAGAAAGGTTCTCGAGTGGCAGCCTCGTACCGGTAGGCGTAGTGTAGGGCGGCGTACAAGATGGAGTGACGACCTGGTAAGGTATGCAGGAAGTCGATGGATGCAGATGGCTCAGGACCGTGCTTTGTGGCATTACTTGGGGGAGGCCTATGTTCAGCAGTGGACTTGTGAAGGGCTGTAATGATGATGATGATGATGAGATTGAGGTGATTGTATTGAATCTGAGAAAATAACTAAGTACCTATACGGCAGAGATGGGCTAACTAGGTGCTATAAAACTTACTTGTACATTTATTGAACTGTATCCTTTCCTATTTATGTAGTATTGTCCGATGTTTCCAGCGACTTTCGGGATTAGAATATGTAGCAATCAATAGCCCCAATCACTGGTCTAAATCCACATAATAAATAAAAACCTGCAATCACTTTGTTCTGCTCCACACAACTTCTTGGCATTTTAATCCATCATGCTATTTTTGTTACTAGTACTTACAACTTATGAATTTAACACGGGTAACAACGCGCGTAAACGTAAAGTTTTACAAAATGTCAAAATACGCCACTAGTCTATGCTTACTCAGTCGTTAAACTAGGTACCGCCAAGGATTAACTTTTATTCCGAGAGTAGATTCGGATAAGTTTACTCCCTCCTTACTCTATGTTTATTAATACTGAAATTAGATATTTTACGCTTTAAACTAGGAGTAAACTTAATCTTGCTCAAGTCTGTGTTTATTAAGGTTTACAATTATGTATCCTGAATTTGGGGGGTTGGGGTTGTGTGGGAGGAGGGGAAGGGGTTGTAGAGTCACCCCTACTTCCCCTTCTTGCCGGACGTACTTAGTTTTTTTTTTTTTAAATCTCATTTTGAGGTTATGTTTCGTAATTTTTATGACAATTATAAACTGTTTTATGGGGGAGAGAGTAGGGGGACGGAAATCCCATGCCACTTAACGTGGTGCAGTCGAGGAAACCCCGGTCGACGGAAGCCCGCTTCGCGGGGCTCCTACTTCTGAGTGGTTTACAAAAAATAACCACTTCTAATTTAACCTGTCCGAGTTGGGGTGCCCAACGTTCCAGGCTCGCTTCGCACGCTATTGCACTCAATATAGCGCCAGAATATTAACTTTTATAACTACTTTAATTTATAAACACAATTTATGGCTGCCACCATTTATTTATTTATTTATTTATTCTTTTTTGTACACCACAATACAGAAACATCAAGTTCAGTTAAAACTAATTAAAGTATGTACAATAGGCGGTCTTATCACTCTGAAAGTGATTTCTTCGAGACAAACTTTGCGTAGAGGAGTGATGCAAACAAAAGTTAAAATAGAGGGGGGAATACAAAATAATAATAATTAAAAAAATACATACAAATAAAAATAAGTGAAAGTTATATATAAAATATCATATAATAGATTAAATAAATAGAGTACGAGAACTTGTTACTGTAAGGGATTAGAGTGCAGTCAAACATAATAGGGGGTAGGGAATTATGTCGAGAAGAGAAGGGGCACAGTTCGGGAAACAGGGTGTGGCAGAAGTAAGAAGAAAGTTTAAATTTGCTGCTTTAATAATAGATTTAAGTTTTATTGATCTAGCGTTGTTTTTTAAAGGACAGGTATTAAAATAACCCATAATAATACTGTGACAATAGATAGGTGTAAGATTGTCAAGAATATTTTCTAACGTGGTGAAGTAGTCGACAGTGAGAGAGGGACTGTAAAAAACTCCGAGAAGTAATTTTGTGACCAAGAAGAACTTCGATAAAGAGAAATTCAGCTTCGCTTCCAGTCTGCGAACCATTAGAAACTTGAATTACTGAAAAAGGTATATGTGAGCGCAGATAAATAGCAACACCACCACCGCCCCGATCGGTACGGTCGTTACGAATCAAATGAAAACCTGGAAGCGAGTAGGAAATTGATGGAAGACATGGTTTTAACCACGACTCCGAAACAAGGATAGCGTGTATGTTTTTGTTATTAAAACTTGACAACATGTCGGGGTAATGAGCAGGAATACTTTGAGCATTTATGTGAATAGCGTTAAAGTTTTTGGTAGATTCAGAAAAAGTTGAATTTAACATAATATTTAAGGGTTCAATACTTTCAAAGCTGTCAATACTGCTTAATCCATCAGAGGCAGAATCAAAGGCGAAGGAATTGGAACTCCGAACACTATCATCTGAAGAAATCATATTAAATGATATCTGATTACTAAATACATGTAAAACTAAGTAAATATGTATTATTATATGTATGTATTATAATTTATATAATTATAAAATAAATAATTCAAAAATAAGTCATCAGTAAACTACCTGCCAGCATTATGGAAAGAAATGTTTAATTCACTTAACAATAAGTGAAGAAACGGAACGTTAACATACCATAGACACAAAAGTGAGAGGTGTTATTTTTAATGACCATTTGTACCACCATTTGTAAGAAAGGATCTTTGCGATACTTAGCAGTATTCCACCGCCACAAATATACCACTATTCACCGAAATTCTAAAATTCGGAAGCAACGTTATGACTGCATGACGTAAAGCTGTTAACAAAATGGCTGGCCTAGCGATTCATTCATGAAGTTATAGTCGGAAGCAACGTCGTGACTGCATGACGTAAAGCTGTCAACAAAATGGCTGGCCTAGCGATTCATTCATGAAGTTATAGACTTCATGGATTCATTTTACACATTTTTAAATCGATTCGAATCGAAATTGGATGAATCGATTCACAAAAAATCAAAATCTTAAAGACCGATCTCGCTAAAATCGATCTTTTTTTGATTTGCGTTAAGTGTTTATATTAACTGTATTTACAATATCAAAAGATACAATAAAGTACAGATAACATTGAATGATTGAATTGAAAAACTGTCATTCCCTACGAGTTGGGGTACCTACATTCAACTAATTGTAAATAATTTTATAGTTCTTAATAAAACAGAAAAAGATTCGATCTCGATTCTCTAGGGTGAAATATCGATTCACTAGATTGATTCAGTACTATATATCGATATGACATTGACAGATGTACTAACGATTTTCATAAAATTTAGGGTCCAGGGAGTTTCAGGGGCAATAAATCGATCTAGCTAGGATTCATTTTTAGAAAATGTCCTTTTGTCCGTTTTTTCAGGCAATAAAAAACTGCTATAATATAAGAAGGTAAATTTTGACAGTACATTAACGATCGTAATACCTCAAGTGGGATATCGGACAGTCGCGAAATCGTAGGGCCCTGGTTCGCGTCCTGTCTATGGTCCGACTTTTTTTCCTTTTTTTTTCAAGTTCTCCTTCTTTTGTGTGAAAATCTATTATTTCGAGCCCTTTTTTTAGTATTTTTTAAAAACACGAAAATTTAAATTTAACTAATTGCACCCATGATTTTTTATTCAAATAACCAGTTCAGTTTTTTTCTATTATGTCAACAAGATCAAAAAATATTATTCATATTTCATCAGTATGTAATTTGTATCTAAATATAATTACCAAAAAAAATACCGAGGAATACTCGGTCATCCAGGTACTATTTTTAAAAAATAATTAAAAATACATCGACGCTGCTCCAGCAGCAAAAATCACGTAGGGGTGCTTCAGATAAATCCCCTTGACCCTCTCCCCCACAGTGACAGACTCCTCAAATTCAGGTGACCTAATTTGTAAACCCAACCCATTTTGACAGTTCATTGCGTATATTGTCGTTTGACTCGGTGCTTTAACATCATAAATCGAAACAAGTTCGCTGAGACATTTATCTTGAGATAGGCCGCGACGAAAATTGTGATAAATTATGGCACGGAAAAGTTCACGCGTGAGCTCCTTTTCTATTAACGACGTGTCAACTTTAAACCAAGATTTGATTTGATTTTTGTTTTTAAACATTTTTTAAATTGTTTGAATTTCATTAAGATTCTAAGAGCCAGTATTTAAATTCTAAAAAAGGTTTTATTGTAACTCAATCCGAAATATTCTATTCCCGATCATTTCAGTGTGCCCTAGTATTAATTTTTTCATAAACTTCCGCAACGTAAACATAACGTCTGACTTTATTAATTTACATTATTTATCTTTAGTGAGATTGTTAAATGTGTTTTCAGCAGAGATCCTTTTGTCTATGATATAATATGCGCGTAGTTATGTAATAAAAATAAAAAAATATTACAAACTAGACACGATCTTTTCGTAGAGTTTTGTGACACGCAATAAGTCAGTTAATTTTTTTCTAACTTTACTACGACTATCACGTGAAAGTGAATCTAAACATAACGCGAATTTAAGATTTCTTTCATTTTTGCATTGTTACATGCAATGAGAAAATTTTAAGTAAGGTTTTAAATCACGCAATTGAAGCAGCTAAAAGGTGAAATCATTTTTTCTAACTAATTTAAACACGATTTCAATCCCGTAATACGCTAATAAACGTCTAAAAAAATCGTCCAGGGTGCGTTGAAAAGAGTTCAGATTATTTAAAGAGATAGAAAACTAATGTCAGCATAATATATATTCAACATTTTTTTGCTTTAACCTTATAGAAGTTTGTCAATTTAACTGCATGCCTTTTGTTTGTACGTAATTACAGATAAAATACGTACATATGCTAGTAATTACTTTGATGTAGGTAGCACGATCTTTGTCAGAGTTTTGGCGGGAACTTAACCGTCGATGGACTGTCGCTCCTGTTTTGTCGCTTGAATAATGGTTTGAAGTGGATTTTAATTCTTAAAAGTGATGTGATTTTGTGAATTAAGTGTCTGCGCGTGTGAACAATTATAGAAAACGACGAAACAAGTGCGTTGATGTTGATATAAACCTCAAGTTAATTTGATCGGTTGTGCGTCTTATGAACTTGAGTGGCTGTCGTCATCAACAGTCCGTTAGATTGAGCTGTCGTCAAATTCTCCAAAAACTTCGCAATGTGACGCATCAGCGTATTGTGAAGAAAAATATATAAAATTAATGAAGATTCTGAAAGAAATGATAGGCTGAGAAGGGCTAGAACCCAGAGTCGTAAAACCAGTTAAATAAAAAAAAGATCTTTGCCAATTTTAATTCATGTGATGATTTAATGTGTCTTTATTTATTGAATAGATTATACTTCAGAAGCGGTGGGAAATTAGGCTATGAAGTTTTTATTGTCATTATATTTATACGACATTTTAAATGTAAAACTTTAATTTTACTGATTTTATCACCCTTAATTCTTAAAAAAAAAACTCTAAAAAAATAAGTGCGATAAAACCCATCAAATTAGTTTATTCAATGTGTATTACATACGCTTAAATATAAGAAATCAATACACAAATTTGAACTTACTTTTTAGATTTTACGTGCTCAAAAATTATATTTTTTTAAATTTTAAATGATTAGACTGCTTACTGAAATAATTACGATAAAAATAAAACTATAAAATATCTAAAATATGTTTAGCATAGAATATTTCTTTAAACACTTACCGATTGCGATATTATGTGCCTACAAGATACTATTACTTTGGTACGTAGTAAGGTACTTCAATATACTTACCCGCCATTTTTTAGGGAGCTGGCGTAAAATCCAATATGTTTTTTATCTAGCCTTCCAGAGAAGTGAATTAAGAGTACAGCGTCCATTTGCTTTAAAGCACGTTGTAAATTTATTTGTAACATTTCACTATTTAAATCACCTGAAGAAGTAGTTGATATAATATCAAGAGTGTGATTTTCAGCGTCTTTCAAAGTCACCAAATGGATGATTAAATTCTTTGCGTGCATGGTTACCGATTTCGTCGGCTTTAAAACCTGCAGGAGAATTTTCAGATCTCCAACAAACGTTTTATTGAAAATATTTGGTGCCAAAATTAATTTGTAATTCAAGGGCTTAACGTTTCGTGGAAGCATGTAATGACTATTCTGTAAAGAAAAAAAATTATAATCGGTTAGAAAAAAATATTTTAGTTGATGAAATGAATGAATGAAATAAATGATTCGATAACACCTATCTAGAAACTTTGAAAATAAAACATTATCTGAGTACAAAATTTCATCAAAAAAGTTGAAGTCGATTCCGAGAAATAATTCAATTAGTATTTTACAATACTTTTATAAAATAAATTTTAAGTAGTGTGCTTCCGTTAGATGACGGTATTACCATCTAGTATAAACCAGATATAAAGTACCTATAGAGATAACGACGAGCAGCGTCAAAAAGGCGAGACGTCTAGTACCCACTGCGATAATCAAATATAAAAACAGTTCATTTGTAATTGTGTTGTCACAATCGACGATTTAGATGCAGGTCTTTATCGTTATCATCGTTACCATCACGGTCATAATCATCATCCTTTAAATAGAAACATTAATGCAATATTATTTAAGAATCTTCTTGATGACATTACTACGTGGTTAAAATCTACCATAACAGATCGTGTACAGGCACAAAGTAGTAGGCCTTTCATGCGCAAAACTAGTTTGACTTAATTTCTTTATATCCGTTCCAGCAGACGCTTAGCCGGTCTCAATACCTTTGATGTCGACATACCACGCATTCGTAACAAATGGTTCGCTTCGTCGTTCATAATGCGTACAGCAAAGGAGTAGAGTAATTTGCTAGCATTACTGTCTTTCCATCCGATTATAACGTAGGGGACGGGCGGGCAATAAGAATAGATTAAGTTTGACATTAAAAAAGGCATAGAAAATCAACTTACTTAATCAATCATTGGTATTATGAACAAATAGTTATTAAAGATTTAAACTTAGACAAAAAATAACTCAAAAATTAAACATTTTGTGAATATTTTTTTTAAAATAACGCTATCATAGGTTTTGCCTAATCTAGGCGTGCAAAACGAATAGAAACCACCATTTAGTCAAATCAATCGTTACAAAAATATGATTTTAGACCCATGTAAGAGAAATATGCTTCGTAGGTCCACTCTCGGCATGTGTCGCACTTGATCCAGTCATTCAATGGAGGCGAAACATATTTTTCTTTGCTTATAATGCAGAAGTAGTCCTGCTCTCGTTCTTTCTGGACCCTTATCTTAGTTAGGCGCAGGTCCAGGCGTGGAGTCCAGCTAAAAAGCTACTTTCTTCCTAGCCCAAGCTACATCGTGCTTCCTTTTCTGCCACTTCATAATGACTAATGATTCTGGCCGAAAACATTGAATCCATTCGCTGTACATCGGGCCACAAGCAAAAATTTTAGCAGACTTTCTTCAGACAGAGAGAGTGCAAAATCACTCTTTCTCATATAAGTCATAAATCATCTGAAAATAATTAAAAAAGTCATTTAGTTGCATCAAACCCGATTTCATCTAGCCCGCCCATGCTTTCTAAATCAAAATACTCATCCGGTTTTACATGAATATAGTAAAATAATGTGAAACTACAAAAAGGACCATCGAATAATATGCAGAAACTGAATAAACTATCAACAGATATTACTAATTTACGACAAGTAAATTAGTAATAGTCAAATAATAAGTTAAGTTGTAATTACCTTGAATGAATCTTTATGTACAAAAATCACTTTCTTTCATAATTCTGTCCGCACAGCACCCGTTACACTCGTCCTGCAGCTATCAGGCAGGTCACTACTTGCACGCGGTTCCGTAACGTTCGTCAAGTGATACTCGGTTTGTCTCTTTCTAACAATTCAACAGTAAACTAAACAAATTATTTTTTTGCCCACCCTCCCCGTCTTGCCCGTCCGTCCTACAGGTGTCTTCAAAGAAAACGTGAATATGCTTCTGTTAAGCTAAGTCTGTGTGTTTTTCCATTTTTTATTGCATCACTACTTATCAGGTGGGATAGAGCAATAATCTGCTACGGGAATAGGGTGCACATTATATTAGAGTACATTACATTAAGGAGACAATAAAAACATCACGGTACATTAAGGAGACTTACTTGGACTTTACGAGAACTTGGTGTTATTTTCTCTAATGTAACAGGTGCAATTTCATTTAAGTTCATTGCTTGCTGTGCACTGCAGGCTTTAGTGAGCCTTTGGTTTTTGGCAATAAGTGATATTGTCGAAATACAAAAGCAGAGTGACATCAAGGCAAATATAAGTAGTAATTTATTGCGGTAGGCCCATTGACACACGACATTCAGATGCATCTGAAAAAAATGCAAGATCATGCTGTAAAATACTGTTGCCGTGTGGTGACGGTGTCAGAATATTTATTTCATATTTTGGGTGTTGTTGACGCGAAAACTCTACGATGAATACCTTAAGAGAGCCGTTAGAGCAATATACAATTTAAAACCAAAAGAGTCACTGAGACAAAAATTTAAGGAAATTAATATATTAACTTTGGCCTCTCAATACATTTATGAAAATGTAATGTACGTACACAAAAATAAACGTAGTTTTGCAAAAATAAGTGATATTCGTTCTGTAAATACTAGGAACAGACACAAGCTCCACCGAGTCAGTAATTCATTCTTGGGGCGATGTACTCGTATACGCTTTTACAACAAAATCCCAGAAAATATACAAAATTTGTCAATCACAAAGTTCAAAAATGTTATTAAACTAAATTTGTATAAAAAGGGTTATTATAATATTAAGGAATTTATGGATGATAATAACCCCTGGAAAGGGTGATCGCTACCAAGCTATTTCTAATTTGTCTTGTGTTGTTAATTGTAAATATGGTTGTAAGTAATTATTTGAAAAAAAAAAATAGTACCACTGGGTTTCTTGCTGGTTCTTCCCAGAACAGAGGTTTTTTTGCGAACCAGTGGTAAATGAAAAAATTGACTTTCAATAAGTATTGTTTATAATCTATATTGAATAAAAAAGTTTCTGTTTCTGTTTCTGTTTTTTTTTATATTAAAATGATGCATATTTCCTTAATTTCGATGTCCTAACCCAAAGTATACATATTTCCATATATTCTTATGCTATTAATTTCCTTAATTTCCCATGTTCACTTAAAGAATAAAAACACAACGCATCTTACGAAGATAATCGATGCCAGCGCCATGCAACAAAACTAAATCAAAAACACGTAAACTCCCGCGACGCAATTGGCATGATGCTATGCAAAATATATAATAAAAAATAATAATCTCGCTTTAAACTTATATAACATTATATTATATAATAGACATTGCGCTAATTCTTAGTAACGTGTTGTGATAATGTTTAAACCCGCCTGCGTAGCAATAGAATATCTGCAAGATAAATACAAACATATTGTGATTTGTCTAGTTGTAAAGTGGTTCAAGAACTCATGAGCTTGAACCCATTATTTAAAGATCTTCAATCAGCAGAGCTACATAAAGTTCTCAGGCTTATTATAAATTATGATTAGCAGGATATATTTCCCAAATGTGTAGACAGCATTTCGTATCTTGCTGACTGTACCTTTACTATGTCGCTAAATGGAAACGAAGTTTTAGTACATTAAAACTTAAAATTTACCTACGTTTCTACCATGTGTCAGGAAAGAAGAAAGAAGAAACAAACATTTCCCTAATTTGCCTCTTATAATATTGGTTAGCCCATCTTTCTTGGGGGAGGCTTTTCTTTAGAAATGGGCTTGTGAAAGGCTGTAATGATGATAATGAATACCCATCGGTTCCCTTATACCGCCACCACATGGCCATGCCGTCACTCCACCAACCTAGCGCTACGGAAAAGTACGTAAAATACGTTAAGATAGAGTTTTTGTCTAAAAGTCCGTCTAGGTAATTAAAAACCTTTTATCTATTTATGACACCCTTTTACCTAGATATGACGGCTCCGTGGCGCAGTGGCTCAGCAATGAGTAAAAGCGCTAAGGATTGCGGGTTCGAATCCCGCACGGAAAAATTATTTGTATGGCCTACGAAATAATTGTTCCGGGTCTGGATGTTTGTCCTTGTGAAATTTATGTATGTAACTGCCCCCACGATAAAAGTCCTCCAGACCGAATTTCAGCCACGGCGGAGGCTAGCCATCGGCGCAGGATTATAGTGCCCAAGTGTATGCGCGCAAGCACAGGTGCACTCTCTATTCCCTCACTCTTATAATCCGATGGGACGGTAAACCGACACGATCGGAGAGAGATCAGGCGCAGGACCAACGGCTTTACGCGCTTTCCAAGGCACGGGGGTGAGACACCACCAAATTCCTGACTCCGAGCAACTACTGAGAATATCTTGACGGAAAAACTAAATAATATAATTATAATTTTAATAATATCTTGAGTTTTTTCCATAAATAAAAAGAATTTAATACGCAAATACGTCAGTCATAGTCGTCGTATATCGTCGTATATCATCAGTATATAGTAGTAATCTTCGTACTTTCAGCATTAGACTATTTTATATGCTCATAAGGAGGGAGCATAGTATGGGTTAAATATTATTAAAACTATAGTTTTCCTAATAATATTCGAATGATTATTGTGTTTTACTTAAGTTTCACAAGTTTTAAGTTTTTTGATAATATTTTCAAATGAAATATTTTATTGTAAACTATTCTTATTAACTTTTTAAAATATAGTTTTACGGTTTAATATAGATAATTTAAAACTAAACTAACTAATTAACGTGGCCATTTACAAATGTAAATTAACACTGACTTACCTCAAATACGTTACGTATGTTACTTTCATTTACACTTTGTTTTTTTTTATGATAAAAGTTCACGTAATTAGATCACACTTTTGAAAGTTACTCCGTGTGAAAGTGAATCAAACGATCTAAGAGAAAATATTCTCAGAGATTACTGCATCCACCTAATGTTGTTTCTAGACTACGACGGTAGTAATATTAAGTAACAAAAAGTATTGGTGAGCTGTTACGACATTAAAGTTTCACCTACAAACTGTTTGTAGTAGTTAAGTGATTGTTCTGCCAGGTATGATGGCCATGACGCTGTGAGGAAAAATGCAGTTTTATTTAGTAGTAGCGACCTCCACGCCTGGATAGAATCTATTAATGAGGCGTTATTTATTCTTAAGATAATTAAAAACCACTTCTTTTATCAGTTCTATTGTAAAAATTCCCAAGTTTTTCTGATAAAATATAGCTTAGATCACTCCTGGCGTTGCTGTTCCTGATGGTTCACTCATTTAGAAGAACTGGACAGACAGACAAAAATTTTAATAATGATTATTCACGTCTTGTTAGCTCGCTAATAACAACGTGACAGACACTTCAGTTTTATTTTAACGTACTTATAATATATTCGTATTTTAACGACAAAGAACAAAGGTTAGCAATTATGTATACGAGTATGACCCCATGGTTAAGATAATATTGAATAATATTTATAATAGTGAATTTTGGATTACCATATTGCTGTAGAGCCGTGGTAGCTCAGATGGTTAATGCTCGCTGTAAATATAACAGAACGCGAGTAACCCGGGTTCGATCCCCGCCGCCACCAATGCAATTGTTAATTGCAATTTTAAGTGCTGATTTTACCACGTGTTCGGCGGTAAACGAAAACATCATGAGGAAACCTGCATGTCTGAGAAATAAGAAAAAAAATATTTCAAAGACATGTGAAGTTCGCCAACACGCATTGGGGCAGCGCGGCGGACACCTCCTTGCCCTAAAACCCTCCCAGAAATGAGGGGAGGCCTGTACCCATCAGTGAGACGTATATATGCTGTAACTTTACTAACTTTACATATTGCTATTTAAAAATTAGCACATAAGTAACATAAGTTTACAAAGTAGTAAATTTTTAAATGTAGTTTCACTTTAGATGATTTAACTTTTTACGTTATTCCCCGCTGCAGGCAAAGTTTTTCTATATTTTACATTTGAGATAGTTTTACCATTATTATTCATAATGCATATATAAACACTCACGCCTGTCACCCAGGGGGGTAGGCAGAGACTACAGATTTCCATTTAGCACGATCCTGACACATCTCAATCGCCTCCTCCACTTCATATACCTACGCATACATGCTAGTCGGTTAAGGGTACTCCTAATTTGGCCTGTATAAAATTTGTTCAATGTTATCAAAATTTGTTAATAAACCTGATGTGTTACAGAAATAAAGCATTTTGATCTTTTTTTTTGATAGCCCAAAAGATCTTGACGTAATCTTTTTCTTTTCTTCATCAGCCCATTAAAGTCACGGTTGGACGTATCCCACTGTTGGGAAGATTTGCATTAATCGCCACGCTTGGCAGAAGAATTGGCGCTGCTCCGTTAAGAACTTGAAACTTTGAACATAGCTCCAAATCGGATGACAATGTAAGGAAATGAAAAAGTAAAGATATTAAGAGTTTCTTTTTACTACTCACTACGAGTTACTTTGCAACCATCAATTTCATACAAATAATCCATCTGCTTCATATCTAAAGTACGACCAACTAGCAGCGATACGAAAGGTCATTTAACTTAAAGGCGACTGTGGAGTAGACAATCTGTTATCTATCTCTTTCCATCTTGTATATTTGTCGTAATGTGTTGTTTTCCCGGCAAAAACATGTCAGAATCTAGACGGGTTCGCACACATTCGGGGGCCATTTTAGTAATTGTTGTTTATTTAATTATTGTTATTTTGTTTTGTTGATAATTGTTTTTTATTAAGAGTGGTTAATGATGGAACCACAAACAAGTATGTCGAGAGATAAATCAACGGATTTTACTTCTCCAAAAAAGAAACGTCCAAAGGCATGAATAGGAATAGGATATATTGGGTCCTTACATATGAAATTAGCATTTTATCGTACTGACCACTTTAATCTGAAATATCTTTAGTTAAAAATTCTAAATTCAAATTTATAAATTCATTTAGCTGATACATTTGAGGTTTGAAATCAGTTTTGAAAACAGTCCTTTATTTGTTTTTTCTTAATTATTTTTTTCTTTGGCGTCGCTTATTACCGCACAATGGAAAACATGAAATATCGGTATATTTACGAGTACGAGTTCTACCGTGGCACCAATGCTGCAGAAACAGCTTGAAGGATTAATTATCTGTACGGTGCTGGTGTCGCAAAAAAAGCACGGTACGTTTCTGGTTTCAACGTTTTCGTTCTGGAAATTTCGACCTTCAGAACCAACCCCGTGGATGGCTGGAGACCAAAGTGTAAAATGAAGAATTAAAGGCTATTGTGGAAGCGGATCCATCACAAAGCACTTCAGAGATAGCCGCAGGCTTCA
Source organism: Parnassius smintheus behrii (assembly GCA_036936625.1). NCBI lineage: Eukaryota > Metazoa > Arthropoda > Insecta > Lepidoptera > Papilionidae > Parnassius > Parnassius smintheus. The sequence continues at coordinate 34,974,809 of JAUPFT010000008.1, read as the reverse complement.
GGGTAAGTGATAAAACTGTATTAACCCACTTGAAGCAAATCGGAAAAGTAAAAAAACTTGAACGATGGGTATCTCATGAATTGAGTTAATCGAACTTGCAAACATGCATCGACTGCTGTGTTACTTTGCTCAGCCGACACAAAAATGAAGGGATTGTAAATCGAATCACTACTTATGATGAAAAATAGATACTGTACGATAATTGGAAGCGCTCGTCGCAATGGCTGAACCCTGGAAACCTAGCCAAATCCTACCCTAAATGAAAATTGACTCAGAAAAAGTTACTTGTGAGTGTTGGTGGACTAGCGCCGATGTCGTTCACTACAGCTTTCTGAAATCTGACCAAACGATTACGGCAGATATCTATTGTCAGCAACTGTAAACCATGAAGGAAGAACTAGCTGCTAAACAACCGAGATCAGTCAATCGCTCTAGGCCACTGCTGTTTCACGACAACGCAAGACCACACACTGCACAACAAACAACCACTAAGTTAGGCGAGCTACAATTGGAATGTTTGCGACATCCATCATACTCCTCGGACCTTGCTCACAGATTACTATTTTTTCCGGAATTTGGACAACTTCTTACAAGGAAAAAAATTCAAATCCGATGCGCAGTCCAAACCGCTTTCAAAGAGTTTGTTGATTATCGCCCCGGTTTTTTTAGTAAAGGGATCAATGAACTACCTATGACATGGCAAAAGTGCATAGATAACAACGGTGCATACTTTGATTAATTAAATATATTTTACAAAAAAAATTGACTTTATATTCCTACGGTTGTTACGGTGTTGCGGATTCTGTCGCTGATGTGGTACTTCAGGGTATGGAACTTTTTATTCCTTCCTCTGTGGTGCCCATTGGAGGCAAATCTCAGCCATGGTTTGGTCACTCCTGTAAAATAGCATCGTGCTACGAGTATAAGCAGGAGTGCTACCAAGCCTGGGTTGACGCATCAACGTCCCGGGATGTAAACACCAGCGCTTTAAAAAAGAAGTATAATTCCGCCTCTATGTCCTTCAAAAGAGTAATTACCAAGGCAAAGTCAGAGCACATAGGCAGAATTGGCGAGAAACTAGTTCGCCTACCTTCTGGAACCCGTGCATTCTGATCTCTCGTCAAGGCTTCCCAGGGGAATTTCTGTCAGACATCTCTTCCATCTTTGCACAGGGAGGACGACTCAGTACGCCGCCGACCATCCCGCGGTGTGAGTGCTCCATGCCGGAAGATCAGCTCACTCAGCGCTCAGTTCGCAAAACACTCCTCTCCCTGGACATTCACAAGTCAAGTGGGCCTGACGGAATCCCCCCAATTGTGCTGAGGACGTGTGCTCCAGAGTTGGCACCGGTTTTAACGCGTCTTTTCCGGTACTCCTACTCCCTAGGCGTAGTCCCAAAATCATGGAAGACGGCTTTCATCCACCCGATTCCTAAAAAGGGCGACCGCTCAGACCCGTCCAACTACCGGCCTACCGCCATCACCTCCTTGTTCTCCAAAACAATGGAGTGTATTGTTAACTGCCAGGTCATGAGGTACCTTGAGAATCACTAGCTGATTAGTGATCGCCAATAGGGTTTTCGCCGTGGTCGGTCAGCTGGTTATCTTCTGGTCTACCTAACTCACAGATGGGCGGAGGTAGTAGAGTCCAAGGGGAGGAATTGGCCGTTAGTTTGGACATTGCGAAGGCCTTCGATCGGGTTTGGCACAAAGCGCTTCTTTCGAAGCTCCATTCCTATGGGATTCCCGAGAAATTGTGCGATTGGATTACCAGCTTTCTTGCAGATCGAAGCATCAAGATTATTGTAGACGGTGCAAGCTCCGATTACAAGCCTATTAATGCTGGTGTTCCACAAGGCTGCGTGCTATCGCCAACGCTGTTTCTTCTGCACATCAATGATATGTTGAAAACCCGTAACATTCATTGCTATGCAGATGACAGCACTGGTGATGCTCTTTACACCGGCCGTGCTAATATTTCTCGGGAAAACGTCTCCGAGTACCGGGACAAACTTGTGTCTGAGGTCGAGTGTTTGCTGAACAGAATCTCGGATTGGAGGCGACTAAATCTAGTCCAGTTTAAACCCCCAGAAGACACAAGATTGCGCACTAACCGCTAAAAAGAACCCCTTTGTCGTATCTCCTCAGTTTCAAGGCACTCCCTTTGTTGCCTCAGCCAGTATCAGAATCCTCGGCGTCGTCATATCGAGTGACGTGCAGTTTCGTGGTCACTTGGAAGAGAAGGACAAATTGGCCTCTAAAAAGCTTGGCGTTCTCAGCAGAGCGGGAAAGCATTCCATGCCGGCACACCGCCTGCAACTTTACAAGGCGCAGGTTCGGCCGCACGTGGAATACTGTTCCCATCTCAGGGCTGGGGCTCCCCAGTACCATCTCCTTCCACTTGACCGCATCCAGCGCAGAGCGGCTCGAATCGTCGACGACCGAGTGCTTTCCGATCGACTCGATTCACTAGCGCTGGGAAGAGATGTTGCATCTCTTTGCATTTTTTTTCCGCATATACCATGGGGAGTGCTCTGAGGAATTGTTCGGATTAATCCCAGCCTCCAAATTTCGTGAACGCACTACGCGGCAAGCGTCCCGATACCATCCACACCATCTTGATGCTTGGCGGTGGACCACTGTACGTTTCAAAAGGAGTTTTCTTCCACGTACAACCTCTCTGTGGAATATTTTACCACCGGCGATTTTTCCGGACCGATACGACCTGGGGACCTTCAAGAAAAGAGCTTTTTCCTTTCTAAAGGGCCGGCAACGCACCTACAATTCCCCTGGTGTTGCGGTTGATCATGGGTGGCGGTAGTCACTTAACATCAGGTGAACCTCATGCTCGTTTGCCCCCTCTTCTATAAAAAAAAACGGTAAAAAACGCCAATTTCATATGTAACCTATAATATGAATGTTGCTTAGTAGTTTTAATTAAAACTTCTTGGTTCGGAGTGTACTTTAAAGTTATCTTAGAGTTATTTAAAAAACAGCAAATGTAATAATACATTTTTTCTTAATTTATTAAAGATGTATGTAAGTAAAGTGTATTTATATGTATATATATATATATATATATATACATATATATATATATATATATATATATATATATATATATATATATGACGTATGGTGCACGTATAATTTTAATTTTTAATTTAAGGGTGGCTAGTTTTACTAGATATATAGTTTTACCAGAACATATTAGAATGAAAAAATATTGTTATTAATATCTACAAATATGTTAAAGAAGAAAAGAGATGGCGCAGAAAGAATTTATTTGATTAAACAATAATTCAAATAACAAAATTTATAAAAAGTCTATTTTTTCGGTTTGCTAGACATTTTTTTAAACTATATTGTCTAACTGACTATCAAAAAGTTATGCATCCCTGCTATTCCCAATAACCTTGCATTGGTTTTATTTACACTTGGTATCGCTTCTTGTTGGCCGTAATACGGTGTACTTACTCTCATATTTGTCATAGTATATAGACCAAAGATGACCACTTGACATTTCCATTCCACACACGATTTCCACGTAACATCCTTCAATACATTTGTCTCTTTTTGCCTAGCATGAAAATTAAATTAGCAAAAGCGAGACAAATATACTGACGCAATTTATGTAGAATTGTAGGTTTTCCCTATGCATACGTATGTATGTAATTAGGTACTCTTAGAGTGTAGGTAATCTATTAACCCTGACCTCTTTAGTTACAAGTATGCTATGCTGCCTGTACACCATAAAATAATGAAGCGATTTGATTTTTGCTATTTTGGCGCTGATACTTAGCAGTAGTAAGCGTCCTCGAAACTAATAATAGAAATAGGACAGTATAACAAATTATATCGATAAAAAATCTATACCCAGTCCTGCCCTTAACTTACATTTTATTTATGTATCATTTTAATATAATGCCATATAATAAATAAATCTATCAAATAATAGTTATGTCTGGGACATAACTATTATTTGATAGATTTATTACACACACTTTATACCTACCTCTTAAAAAACAAAAATCGACGCTGCGTTAGTCTATCTACGTTTTCCCATAGAACGGGTTTTGTTTCGGGTTTCACCATTATGAATTTTTCGAGAGGTTTGAAAAGGTCCAATTAGTAGGAAACCTGGAGTAGGTAACTATAAATTAAAGAAATATGTAATTTTGTAAATAATTTATTGTTAACCATTCAGTTAGTCCTCGTAAAGGAGAAAATCAATTAGATGCCTAAATATTATGCCTATCTCAACAATATCTACAGTTAGTAGTACAAGTAGTACAATTAGATTTTTACAAACTTTAAATTACATTAAAGAATATCATTTTATCTATAATATTTATGTATTTAAAATATATATAAGTATGTTTATCAGTTGTCTAATACCCATAACACAAACTCTGCTTAGCTTGGGACTAGATGGCGTTGTATGATAGTTGTGGAATATTAATATTATTATTATTATACCATAGATCATTGACTTGTGAAAGGCTGTAATGATGATGAATAATGAATCATTGACTTCGGACGTCAATTCAAAAGTTTTATACTTTTTACTCACGGTTTTGATAAAGAGTCAGTTGAAAACATGTAAATTAATTAATATTTGATAATTATCTGTTGTCTCAGCAACTCTCATTGTTGCAAACAGATATAGGTAGAAAAAATCATCAATAGGTATTATCGCATGGAACTTGTCAACCCTATTGAATTTTATTGTTTATCAAAAATAGATAATTTAAAGCCAAACATGTTAGTATTGAAGAAAAGTGCCAGATTTTAAGTGCCTGTATTAACAAATAGTTTTAATTTTTTAATATAAACTGTAAAGCCTCTTAAAGTACATAAGTCGTCTCTGTAGGGATATGGCCGGTATAGAAGATTCCACAAAGAAGGAACAACTTAAGCAAAAGTAATAACTGACTTCAAAAACCAAAAAAAAAATAATTTCCCCCATAATTTAATACCTTTTGAAGTTCTAAGAAGTGCTACGATATATTGTGTCAAAGGATTAAATTATTCCGACTTAATAGTCCGGTCAAATTAGACCGGAAAGAGCCGCCGTTTCTGTGATAATACGATCCAAAAAGTTGTAAACGTCATAATATGCATGAGTACGCCACGTATACAGTAGAGTGGAGCGAAAAAAAATTTTTCACCTTATCGTAATGTAATAGTGCCCAAAAGGTGCCTTTAGGAATGAAATTAACTCATGCAAAATATTATTTGGATTGATTCAGAGTAACTGCCTCCGCAAGGTAAAAAAAAAGTCATTCAACGCAATAGCTACTTCGCATATTCTGAGAATTTTGCTAATTGCAATGATTACAGATGATAAAAAGCACATTCGTGAATTGTCAGCCCGGCGTATATTAAAAGCACAGAGTATTTAGCAATCCCCTGTACCAAGGCTATTCGAGATGCCTGATATTAATTTCCGCGCAACAATCTACATTGATATGATAAATGGGCAACTCACCATTACTGAATCGCCGATCTTGAAATACATAAGTGACTGAGAAATTCAGAAAATAGTCCAATCTGGTGGTGAGGGTGAACTTTTGTTTTTACGTCTCCCATGTCATACCCAGACTGTTGAGCGAGCTGTGAAGTTGACGACAGAAGTGGCCATTTCTCATTGTAAGGAAGGCCATAAAAGCCAAATTCGAATCGCGTAAGAAAATGCCAAAATTCAAGACGAAGAGAGATTTTAAAGCAAATTGGCGATTTAAAAAAATATAAAAAAATATAAAACACTCACGCCTGTCACCCAGAGGGGTAGGCAGAGACTACGGACTTCCATTTGGCACGATTCTGACATACCTCTTTCGCCTCCTTTACATCCATATATCTACGCATACATGCTCGTCGGTTAAGGGTACTTCTAACGTGGCCCATTTTCAAAATATCGCCAATTTGGTCGATAAACTTTTTTCTAGGGCGTCCCTTTCCGACTCGGCCATTCACATCTGCCATATAAATTTGCTTTGTCACTCTATCCTCATTCATTCTTTCTACGTGACCAAACCACCGAAGCATTCCTTTCTTAATCCTGGTCACAACATCATCTTGCATACCACATTTATCTCTTATCACGCAATTTCTCACCCTGGCATTCAGATTAAACCCTAGCATATTCCTTAAAGACCGCATTTCTACAGCATTTATTCTACTTTCGTGCTTCTTCTGCCACACCCAGCTTTCACTACCATACATTAAAGTAGGGACTAACACAGCATTATGAATTACCATACGTGCCTGTTTTGACACATTCTGGTTCTTCATAATAGAGTGTAGTGCCCCATTCACTCTATTCCCTGCATTTACTCGTCGTTCTATTTCCCTATCATATCTACCATCCCTGCTAAATACACATCCCAAATACACAAACTCATCCACTTGCTCAATTAACTCTCCTTCTATTCTTATTTCACATACCGTTTTGCTTTCTTCTCTTTCAAAAACCATCACTTTCGTCTTACTTGCGTTCACTTTCATTCCCCTTTCTTTCAATTCCCAGTTCATTAATGTAACCATCACTTGCAACTCTGCCGCCGATGACGCAAGTATGACTTGATCATCGGCATACAAAAGGCATTTGACGGTTAACTCGCCCATTCTTAACCCACATTCTTCATCTTTCAAAGTTTGCAAACACCGGTCCATAAATAGGTGGAACAGCCAAGGGGAAGCTACACAGCCCTGTCTGACACCTTTTTGGATGCCAAACCAGTCCGAGTAGACCCCATTGATCCTGACACAAGCACTAGAGTCCCTATAAAGAAACCTTAATGCCTGTATCAAACCAGCGCTCAACCCATATGAGTTCAGTGTTTGCCATAACACATTCCTGTCCACTCTGTCATAAGCCTTTTCCAAGTCCATGAACGCACAAAAAACTTTCTGGTTTTTGGCCAAAAACTTCTCCGCAATCATGCGCATGGAAAAGACTTTATCTGTACACCCCATTCCCTTTCTAAAACCCGCTTGCACATCCCAAATTTTCCCATCAGTTTCTTTCATAACTCTTTCAATTAACACCTTAGCATACAGTTTACCCACAATACTAAGCAAGCTGATACCGCGGTAGTTTTTGCAGTCCTGCTGTGACCCTTTTCCTTTATATATTGGTACTATAACTGCTTTACACCAGTCATCCGGTACCCGTTTTAATTCCCAACATAAATTAAACAAGGTGTACAGCAGGCCTGCCACCACTCCCTCTCCAGCCCTTAGCATCTCGAGTGATACTCTATCATATCCAGCTGCCTTACCTGCTTTCATGCTTTTCATTGCTTTCATTATTTCATCTACACTTATCTCCATACCCCTTTCCACTTCTTTCGGAATTTCTAGTTCATTTAATTCATACGACTCTTCACTCATAAACACGCTTTCAAAGTATTCCTTCCATCTGTTTAAATTCGAAACTTCATCATTCAGAATACATCCATTCTCGTCTCTTATAGCATTTATTATAGGCTGTTTTGTATTTCCCCTGGCAGTTCTTACGAGTTTCCAGAACATTTTTATGTTAGCCTGGAAATTATCAGATATCCTTCTATCATTCTTATCCGTTCTTTCTTTCTTTTTCCTTTCAACAACTTCTTTTACTCTCTTATTTAGACGTCTAAATTCTGCCTTTTTTCTTTCATTCTCATCATTCATACCAGAAGAATTACCAGCTTTGGTTGCTAGTAAATCTAACCATGCTTTCTTCTTTGATTCAACTTCCACCCGTACCTCATCATCCCACCATAACGTATTACTTTTCCTTTCATTTGTTCTCTTACTTACACCACATACTTCGGTGGCGGTATCCACCAAACCTTTCTTAATATTATCCCACACAGTATTCAAGTCTAAATAATTCATACACAACTCATTCAAACATCTAATATTTTCTCTCAGTCTACATTTATACTTCTCTATCACATCTTCATCTTGTAACTTCTCTATTCTTATACGCTGTAACGCAGTGGTAGATACAGATGTCCGATGCCGCCAACGCTTGAAAAGACCATTAATTCGACATAAGACCAAGTAATGATCCGTCCCTACGTTGGACCCCCGGTAAACCCTTGTATCTACGACTGCGCTCCTCATTCTTTCATCCACAATTACGAAATCTATCATGCTTCTATCATCACCTCTTTCCCATGTATACATGTGAATCTTCTTATGACGAAAAAAAGTATTCGTCACAAAAAGATTCTTTTCCGCACATACGGTGAGGAGGTCTTCACCATTCTCATTTATACTTTCATCACCAAACGTTCCCAATATCCTTTCATAACCAGACCTCTTCACCCCAACCCTTCCATTAAAGTCTCCTAACATAATAATATTTTCATTTTCCTTACATTTTGTCAACACCATCCTTACCATATCCCAAAACTGCTCTCGGATGTAAGTGGCGATTTGATTTTTAAAACTAATATAACAATGACATGATTGAATTTTATTTCATTTTTTTATTAAATTACATTGTAAATATTATAGTTATATAAATGAGTTTCATTTATGATCTCTAGTTAACTCTTATTTATTATTTATCTTAATCCAAACATACTAAACTTTTTTGATAAAACATTAAACTTTAAGGCCCATGCGGAGGCAGATGTTATTCAATTGAGCTGGGGAAAAAAAAGTAAGTTGACTCTAATTATATTTCACTAATGCCGCGCTATTATGATTTAATATAAGAAAATTTTTTTTTCATTCAACGGCCCTAGTATACAGGGTATTTTTGAAACGCCCCCGAAAACGAAGACAGACGATAGTTCTATACTAAGGAAATCTTTGATGATGGGACGAAAATAAAATCGATCCCGGTGAAAACAAATAACAAGTTTTACAACGTTTAATTAGCTTTATTCACGCTCCATCATGTTAATACAGCTAATAGAAACGATAATTTCATTAAAAAAGCGGTCTAGGTGCGAGCCGAAAGGTCCATACAACTACTTTCCTAGTGGAAAGAATAATAAAAAAATGTTAATATTTTATACAAATCATTCTGCACAAAAACCGACTGGAACGATTTTGCTCAAAATTTAATGATGTCTAAGTTACATAATTATGTGTTAAATGAAACTGATCCCATGTCGATATCACTCTTTGTTCTCGAGATACACGAGGCGAAAATTGAATCCGAACATACATACATACATCCTCTTAAAAACCATACTATTCGACTCTGAAGACCTTGAAACGTGGAGATATGTTAAAATTTCCAATTTGCAAAATCGGACTCATTACAATAACTTCCCACTGGTAAGTTAGAAATTATGATATATTTTGTATTAATATTTATATATTTATATTATTAGATATATTATGTAGTATTATAAATTATAATTGAATAATATATTTTGTATACATCTCTAGAGTTTTACGATATGTTAAAATATTTTTCTATCGGTCATTGTAACTTACACTTAAACTACTTTTTTTAAATTGATATTGCTTAAATTTTTTCCAATCTTTGCTAATTTCCATTATTTTGCAATAGTAACAAATTACACAGGATCGTAACTGACTCGTGAAATGGGCCTACTGGGGAAACCCACGTTAAAAAAACGTGATAAGTACTACCTCATAGGTGACATGGAAACGTGTGCATGTTATGACGTTTACAACTTTTACTTTTTGAATTTTTTGAATCGTAATATCTCGTAAACGGTGGCTCATAGGAAAAAAAGTATTGATACATATTTTGTAGATAATTTTATGATCTACAACGTTTGTCTGGAGTATTTTTACAATGAAACTTACCGTTTTGCTGAAAATCGCGAAAAACTCATTTTTTTACCTTTGACCTTGAGTAAAAAATTTTCCATACACAGGAATTGTGGGGAACTTCAAAATTTTGTTTATAATTATATTTTAAACCTTTTTACCGATTAAAAGCTTGTCGTAACTTTAGGTATCACCGAATGTCTAGATTGACCGAACTATTATTAGAAGCTATTAAATTATGTGGAAATCATTATATTCGTTTTGAAGTAACTTTATAGTGCCTTTTTTAAAGGTTTGATTATTATTACATGTACTTTATAGCTTTTGCCGTATGGAGACAGCGTAAGATATTAATTGATAATTTACCACTTACCTTCATCTCGTACTAACCTCTCAACGACTAAAGGTCTAATATTTCAGACGTCTAACGATGTTAATGAAACCAAACAAGACCCTTGAGTTTATAGAATATTGATATATTATTATCTTGCTACAGCACTAAGGTGCTATAATTAAACTACTGCTGAAAAGATGAATTTATCTTGTGGTCATCACCGAGGTAATCTGATTACAAACGCTTCATTTGTATACCTTGTTTACTGAAATAGGCGTTTTCAATTTAATCTTATCATGTATCGTAAATATTAGGTATCCCCTTATAAAACGCTCTTCATAACCCTTAATCTTGTTTCATTTTAATTGGTTTTCACTTATTACTTTTTTTGCATTTCTTAAAAAAACGTATCCCAAGCGTTTTTTCCTGTAAGGGGATAGTTTATATCATCATCATCATCATCATTACAGCCCTTCACAAGTCCACTGCTGAACATAGGTCTCCCCCAAGTAACGCCACAAAGCACGGTCCTGAGCCACCTCCATCCATCGACTTCCTGCATGTCTTACCAGGTAGTCACTCCATCTAGTGGGGGGTCACCCTACACTACGCCTACCGGTACGAGGCTGCCACTCGAGAACTTTTCTTCCCCATCGGTTATCGGTTCTTCGAGCAATATGGCCGGCCCATTGCCACCGCAGCTTACTAATCCGTTGGGCTATGTCGGTCACTCTGCTTTTACTGCGGATATCCTCATTTCTGAGTATATCACGCAGAGAAACTCCGAGCATAGCCCTCTCCATAGCTCGCTGAGCAACCATGAGCGTCCTCATACGGCCAGCAGTGAAGGACCACGTCTCAGATCCGTAAGTCATCACTGGCAACACGCACTGGTTGTAAACTTTAGTTTTCAGAGATTGAGGTATACCTGACGAGAAGATGTGTCGTAATTTCCCGAACGCTGCCCAGCCGAGTTGAATCCGTCGATTGACCTCTCGGTCAAAGTTGGACTTACCTAGTCGGAATATTTGTCCCAGGTAACCGTACTCGTCAACAACAACTGGAAAGCCTCGTTTCCAGTAAAAAGGCTCAACACTCACCATATGAAACACAGCAGCATTAAGCTGCTATTTTACGCTGGTATTCTGTGAGAGCATGGTCCTTCCCCGGTCGAGCCGTACCCATTCGTGCTACAACTATACTACTTATATAACTGCAGCATGGCTCTACCACGTATTAGATAAGTCGTCTGGACGGATATTATTGTCTCATCCAAGTAACGATAAGTGCACCGGTGTACTCCGGTATGAAGACGATAGACAGCCAATATAATTACAAGCTGCGGGGTGTTCTATTTTAGTTTTAATAGGTAGCAACGCATCTCCAGCCTTCTTTGTTAGAAATTGGTTACAGATATCCATGGACTGCAAGCTCTTGACGTAAAGTGTAGGTGTAGGTAGGTAGTGCAGGTAAAGTGTAGGTGTAGGTAGGTAGTGTAGGTAAAGTGTAGGTGTAGGTAGGTAGTGTAGGTAAATTGTAGGTGTAGGTAGGTAGTGTAGGTAAAGAGTAGGTGAGTTCATTTTCCATTTAGTGTTATAAAAAATCATATTACTCCTTTCCTCATCGTCAGATCGTAGACCAATGTAACTAACAACAACATTTTAGAACAACTCTCCCCTATTTCCAACTCATATTTATTTCGCTCCCAAATTGACGAGGAATTTTCTTAAGTAATGTTAATTAAAAATAAAACTCTTTTAACTTGGTAATGTACTGCATGTTATTGTTTTCAAGTTTCTGATTGGTTTATTATTTAATTAATTTGTAATAGCAGTTACTCGCTTAACGCCGAATACGAAGCGATTGACCTCGCTAGCTTTGCGACAAATCGCGCGTTGTCAATCGAATATCACGTGCGCTACCCATACGAGTTCGCTAGCTCGGTATGCAGAGTAACGAATAACAAAGAGAGCATTGGTAGTTTGGTAGATTATAAATTCTGGACTTTATTCGTTACATATTTTTCGTTTAACATGCAAAAATAATAATCTTTCCTCTTTATAATATTAGTATAAATTATAAGTTCTGTAAAGTCTTCGATCAACAATACCAACTAGATGTCGGGTCGGCGCAAGAAATCCATCTCAGTAAATAAGAGCGCACATGAGACGTGAGCTCTTGCACGCGTGAGTATAGCTCGCAAGGCAATAACGGAAAAAAGAACTTTATTTGTTATAGCTTAAGGTTGATTTCACACTAAACGTTATTTAATTTATGTCTTCTCATAGCTTATATTCATGTGGACAGTATTTAGCTATGATTTTGTACGTGACCCGTTATCTAGTTGGTATTGTTGATCGAAGTGTAAAGTAAAATTATTCTGTAAAGAAAAGTTATTGAATTGACATTGTACATCTAATTCGTCGTAAGTAAAAATCGTTACCGTACCGTACCGTATCGTACCGTAATCGTACGTAAAAAAATCACGTAACTGAAAATGTTTCTTCTTGTGAGTCTTACAAGACGCCTTAATGAAAATTGCATAAATAATAAAGAGAAAAACAAAAAGTCCCTGTTTGTCCCATAGTGGGGTTAGGTACTGTGTGTGTAAGTTCTCACAAGACTACTCCGACTGGTCAATCACTTCATAGCCGTAGTATGTCGGTTTTCCTTAATTATGTACTTACCCCACACTTTTGGACAATACATTGACGACATTGTTTGCGGTCTCTGTGCTTGCACTACTCTGTACATTAGAGAAGAAGAGAGTTTATTATTTGCCTAGAAAGGTATAAATGAGCAGTTTGGCTGATGTAAATTAGTAAAAATGCAGCCTATTAGAGAGATTATTATTATTACTAGAGGCTGCCTCTAACAAAAAAATACCTTACAAAAAAATATAACCTCAAAATAGAACTTATCACATTCGAGCAGCGTACCACTTAGATAATATTTAGTTCTTTTCCTATCCATATTCACATTTATAGTCGCTTAAACGGGTGTAAACCACGAAATTTATGATTTTCAATACAGACATGACTATTGTCACCTTACACCATACATCGATGCGCCTGGTAATTTATGACGGCAAACTTTTATCTGGCAATGTACAATATTATTACTAGACATTAGTAATTAAAAAAAATTATGTTAATATTTTTTTTGTATCGTAAAAAGTCGAAAATGAAATGAAATCACAATAGAAATATTTTTAAATAATAATAAATAAATTTAGGAAAAATTTTTTCCGTAAAAAAATTTATCCTAAATTTATATACACAGATTTTTGGAAGGGAAATAATTTTTAGATATCATTTCATAACATTTTATATATATATATATATATATATATATATATATATATATATATATATATATATATATATATATATATATATATATATATATATATATATATATACACACTTATTTTAAAATTTTAAAACGGCGGGCACCTTGTGAAGGAGCCAATCAAACCTACAAAAAATATATAAAAATATTTTAACGCTTAGAATTACTTCAAGTCAAAGTTCTAATGAACAGAAATACATGAAGTTTCGATAGTTCTCTTCGTATTCGGTCATCATCAGCAACACCAGGCATGGATGCAATACAGCGATCTCTACCATCTCCAATACCGTCTATGTGAGGTAAACCCTGTTCGTAGCAATAGATCGATTATTTACTGTTACGTTTTAAATACAGTAGAATCCCGATTATCCGAACAACGATTAACCGAACATCTGATTATCTGGACTCATTCATGACGGCTTTAATTACCGATACAAAATCTTTTGACGCCACAATAAGATATGTTACGACAAGTTTATTTCCGCCTCCTAAGTGCTGCTCTCATTTTTTTGCGCGATAGTGTTTGTTAATTGTTTCATTTTCTTTGATAGTGTTAAACTGATAGGTTCTCTTTTTTTGTTTAGGTTTTTCATTAGAAATCTAAAATGTCCTAGCGAAAAAGACTAGTGTTGTCTCTTCAAAACGAAGTTAAGCAGCCAGCCGCTTTTTTGTAAACGAGTCAAAAGAATTTCAAATGGAAAAGAATACGATCCAGATTTTGTATAAAATGCGGACGAAACAGGTCTTAATTGGAAAGCTTAACCAAGTAAATCAGTAGCTACGCGTTGTGAAAATGCAGTGTCTCCTACATAGGACAAACAAAAAGATCAATTCAAACCCGTCTTAAAGAACATATAGTTGATGTGAAGAATTGACGCTCCGGGAAGTCTGCAGTCTGTGAACACATACAGAATCGCCGCCGTCACTACATCCAATTTGATAGACCACAAATCTTCGCTAAAGAACACCGATTACTTCCAAGGATGATCCGCGAGGCTATTGAAATCAAAAAACATCCCAATTTCAATAGAAAAGATGGCTGGGTGCTACTATCTGCTTGGGATCCTATAATTAATAAAATTAAATCCAAACCCAAGCATACAACTGCAAGACTTCAAGGTACCATAAGTTCATACTGCGTAGATCGGAATAAAAGTTGATAATTTTAACCTATGGTAACCGCGGGTAACTATGACATCTGGACGTTGAACAAGTCAGTTTTTCCGTGACCACGGGTGCTGTGAAGGGCTTGAAACGTCGGGTATTTAAAAAGTTAAATATACGCGATAAAATCCGTAAAAACTAGTATTATTTAGATTTGAATAGTGACGAGAGAGAAGATGAAGAAGAAACTTAAACTGGGGATGTATGTCAAGTACCATCTCACGCAGAAGCTTTTGAATCTCTAGATATTGCTTTTAAGTGGTTTGAAAGACAGGACGAATGTGTTCCCATACATTTGTTGAAACTGAAGCGCATCAGGACTTAGCTGTAATGAAAAGATGTGATTAATTACGTCAAAGATCAATAACAAGTTACTTCCAATCAAAATTTTAAATCACATAAGTAGGTGATTTAATTTTTTTAAAATTTCAATAAGTACATAATAATGTAATTCACAATCGCTATAGCTCATAATTTTCATATCTTATTGTCTAAACGACTTACGAGTATGTAAAACCCTTTGTATAATAAAAATTGATTCAAATATAAATATTGTTTGATTTGACTTTAAATTGATTATGCGGAATTTTCGATTTCACGGTATAACGCTGGTTTTATTTGATCCGGATAATTGGGATTCTACTGTAGTAAAAAAATATTATTACCGAATTGGCGAATCGATATCGACCGAGGTATTATCCGGCAGTTGCCTTCAGGCCTACCATAGTTATCCCTACTAATAAGTAGTATCTTAACACTTTCAGTATCCGATTTTCAGACACAATAGTAAGCCAATATCAATAAACTATAAACACTGGATGATTTTTTTACCATCTGGAAAGAAATAGTGTGTAACAGGTGAACGGGATCGAAGCCTATGGCACGATATTTTAAATTTTGTATGGCATGGATATTTTACATTTTTTTGTCTCTTACATTAATAATATAGTACACAAGACAGCGAAAGAAAAGAGATCAACAGCGCCAGCCCGTCTCACAACAAGTGAACTCGTTTATATTGTTTGATTTTTTGTATGGGGATAGTTCGGTGGCTGTAGAGTGACATAGGTTACTTTTTTCTGCGGAAAAACATCTCGTTCCCGTGGGAAAATAGAATATGTTGCAAAATTAAATTCAGCTAGATGGCGCCACCGTGATTCTACAAGACGGACGACGGTACGATGGACGAACACAGAAGGTCAGAATATCTGGATTATTATGTCTTTTTACCAAAATTAAGATAAAAAATGTATGGATCTGTATTTTTCCACGCAGAACCGGGAAGAGAGCGATAAAAACATAAAATTCACCAGCTGATTTTCTTCAAACGTTTTGGTGCATTGTAATTCACAGAATAGGCGATAACCTCGCAGACGATATTAAGTAATCCGTTGATGCTCTGCCTAACCCCGCAAGGGTTACAGGCGTGATTATAAGTATGGATCACCACCTGTCACGCTTTCACCCTTAACTATTACTTAACTGTGGTAGAAACAGTTCTTAGTAAGCCTTGTTAATAAGCCCTAGTAATATTTATTGAACGGAAATGAATACATTTCTTATATGTGGTTATGAATGAATCGGTATTATAATAAGAAAAATTGTGCAAAATTGTAAGAAAAATATTCTTTTAGAGTTCTTATCAACTAACGTATACATAGTTTAAATTGGTTCCGCTAGATGTCGTTACTTATTCAACTACCTGCTTTCGGTTGTTGTTATTTGCTTTGTGATTTGGTAAAGGTTGAACGGATTTATATTGGCTTTCATTTTCGGATTTGTGTATATTCTTGGATCGGTTTTGTTGATTTGGTTGGTATTTCTTTATACATATTTAGACTCTGGCTTTGATTTTTGGATTTTGTTTGTTTAGAATCGTGAATTGGTTTTCATTGTTTTAGGTTGTATATCAATATTTCAAAGGAATATTAATAGTATAGATATTGTATACGGTACCTATACACTTACTTCTTTTTTCGTTGGTTATATTTATATTGACTACTGCTTTTGATTTCGGTTTTCTGGGATTTGTTTTGTGATTTGGTTTAAGTTGATTCGAATTTTTTGGCTATCGTTTTCGGATTCGTGTTGAGTCTCGAATTGGTATTGTTGTTTTGATTTTAAAAAATATTTAAAAGGATTATTTATTCCTTTTAGATATTTTGGATTTGCTTTTAAAAAATATTTAAAAGAAAATTTAATTCCTTTTAGGTATTTTAACGTTTTTTTTATAAATAGGTTTTTTGTTACTTCATAATGCCTCGCAAACGTAAGTCCAGCCTTTCAAGAGTATCTTCTCAAAGAGAAGCGAAAAGATTAGCTCGATCGCTAGAATCTTTAGATGCTGAACTGAGAAGGCAGGAACAAGCAAAGCGTCAGGCTGTATTTAGAGCATCTAAGACACCTTCTCAACGTCAACAAAGGCGTCTTGAACAGACAGAGCGTCAAGCTGCTTTAAGAGCTTCCGAAACACCTTCTCAAAGTCAGGAAAGGTGTCTTGAATAGGCAGTGCGTCAAGCTACTTTAAGAGCTTCTGAAACATCTTCTCAAAGTCAGCGAAGGCGTCTTGAACAGACAGAGCGTCAAGCTGCTTTAAGAGCTTCCGAAACACCTTCTCAAAGTCAGGAAAGGTGTCTTGAATAGGCAGTGCGTCAAGCTACTTTAAGAGCTTCTGAAACATCTTCTCAAAGTCAGCGAAGGCGTCTTGAACAGGCAGAGCGTCAAGCCACTTTAAGAGGTACTGAAACACCTGCTCAAAGTCAGCAAAGGCGTCTTGAACAGGCAGAGCGTCAAGCTACTTTAAGAGCTACTGAAACACCTGATCAAAGTCAGCAAAGGCGTCTTGAACAGGCAGAGCGTCAAGCCACTTTAAGAGGTACTGAAACACCTGCTCAAAGTCAGCAAAGGCGTCTTGAACAGGCAGAGCGTCAAGCTACTTTAAGAGCTACTGAAACATCTGCTCAAAGTCAGCAAAGGCTATTCAAACAAGCGGAACGTCAGGCCGCCTTAAGAGCCGCGGAAACACCTGATGAAACTCAACACAGACTCATTGATCAAGCTGAACGTCAATCTACTATAAGGGCACCTGAAACACCAGAACAGACACAGGCGCGAAGAGATGCAAATGCACAGCTCGAAGCTAAACGTTGTAACACGAAAATTTTCGTGTACTTTATTTTAGCATATTTATGTTATTACATTCGATGAACGGACATCAGTGCGCCATCTAACGTCATTAGTCCGAAGTAACTAGAAACGATATACGTTTGATACGATGACGAATCGAGCTAGCTAATTGCATGCAATTGACCTTTCGTGTCAGTTCGAAATCCTACCACGGATCGACGGTGGCGCGTAGCCCAAGGGACGCCTAGTTCTTTTTGGAGCGAGCTGTTGTAATGATAGGACACGCCGGAACATGAATTTAAAGTGACGAGTACTTGGGCGTACGGCCCCTTAAACACAATGTCTACAGGCAGTTTAAAGTGTTGAAACACATCATCCCATAAACTGTAAGTGCTTAATGTTTTTGTCTTCTTAAAAGCACATGTGCTCTAATTAACGGTACATGGTATTTCATAGATTATTTTGTCTTATCATAGGGGTCCTTAATCCTTACTTTTACTTTAACTGGTGGCTATATTGGGACTGGGCGGCATGGAGACCGCGACCGGAATACACCTGGAGGACATCTGTTACCTCACTGCTTCGCGGGATTGACCATAAACAGTGTAATATTGTGTAATCCACCAGGTTAGTCAAAACCTCAGTTCCCAGTGTATTTAAAGTGACAACTTGATATTTAGAGCTATCCGTATAAACTTTAGAAGGAATTAACTACCTTTTGTAAGTATATGTATCTTTGAATTTTCATTTACTAATCATCCAACCACAGGCACCCTGGGATACTTTTATTTTGATACTCGAGTCTCTTAACCCTCCGATGACCGTAGCCGGTGTGTAACGCCCTAAAAAGTGTTATAACGTCGACAAAATTTTCAAAGAAACAATTGGTCGGTTTTTAATGACGCAGCATTCAATTAAGATCCGTTGATTGATTATAAAAATCACAGGTTAGTTGTTATCGGACTGATGGACAAGGCGTGTCGATTTTGCAGCGCTTTAAAATGGAAAGATGAGACCGCAGGCATGTGCTGTTCCAATGGCAAAGTGTCTCTTACGTTACTTGGGGAACCAGAAGAACCTTTGAAAACTCTCTTTTTATATGATGCTAATGAGTCACGGCGCTTTTTAAACGGGATCCGGAAATATAACTCATGCTTTCAAATGACGTCCTTCGGAGTTGACTGGGAAATAATAATGCCGGGATTTTCGCCTAAATTTACGGTGCAAGGGCAAATTTACCATAGAATAGGTTTACTTTTTCCAGCTGAAAACGAACAGCTAAAATTTTTACAAATATATTTTATGGGCGACGAAGAAATTGAGGTAGACCGTCGCTGAAAATTTATCCAGGGAGTTGAGAGAGACACAGTGTTCAAAATTCAAAGATTCTTGCATGAACGTAACATTTTAGTCAAAACATTTAAAACTGCTTTAGAAAACCTACCTGAAGAGAATTATAAAGTCGTCATTCACGCAGATCGGACCCCTCGAGGAGAGCACGAATGGCGCTACAATGCACCTTTGATAAACGAAATAGTAGCCGTAATTAGTGGTGATCAATTTTCTTCACGAGACATTGTCTTGCGAGCACGTGATGATACGTTGGAACGGATAGCCGATACACACAAGTTTTATGACGCTCTGCAATACCCATTGATTTATTGCAAAGGACAAGAGGGTTATCATTTTCAAATTCCACTCATTAACCCGGTCACAAAGGAGCCTACTCCGAACAAAAAAGTATCATGTATGGATTTTTATGCGTATCATATGATGTTGCGAGAAAATGATTTTGACCTTTTAGCCCGGTGTAGACAATTATTTCATCGATTTTTGTAGACAAGTATGTGAAGGTAGAAAATAAACGCCTCCGTTATATATCTTTAAATCAAAAAAAGCTGCGCGTTGAGAATTATATACATTTACAAGATGCAGTTTCTAGCGACGCCAATGTAAACCTCAGAGATTTAGGTAAAATGGTAATTTTGCCCCCGCTACCTACATGAGTACACACAAGACGCATTCGCCTATGTACGAACTTACGGAAGACCTGATCTTTTTGTTACTTTTACTTGCAATCCCACATGGAAAGAATTAACCGAGGAGCTAATGCCGAGCCAAAAAAGTACTGACAGACACGATTTAGTTGCTAGAGTATTTAGATTAAAAGTACAAAAATTAGTGTATGTAATTAACAAAGGGAAAATTTTCGGAGAGGTGCAGTGCTTCATGTATTCAATTGAATGGCAAAAAAGAGGATTACCGCATGCCCACATTCTAATATGGCTTAAAGAGAAGTTGCGGCCCAGCCAAATAGACGACATAATAAGCGCCGAGATTCCGGATCCTGAGCAAGATAAAGAATTGTATGATACCATCGTCCGAAACATAATTCACGGTCCATATGGAGCACGAAATTCAATATCGCTATGTATGAAATAAGGATAATGTACAAAGAAATTCCCTAACCAGCTATTAAAAGAAACAGTGCACAATGAAAATGGCTACACTTTATACAGACGCAGAGCTCCCGAAGATGGTGGCAGGAAAGCTACAATCAAATCTCGATCTGGAGCGTTCGAAACCTTAGATAACAGCTGGATTGTCCCGTATTCGCCCATTCTATGTAAAATGTTTAATGCCAAAGCATGTAGCTCTGTTCGCGCAATCAAGTATATCTGTAAGTACAAAAATAAAGGAAGCGACCAAGCAATATTTAATCTCAGGAGTGAAGGTGAGGCAAATCCCGCTAATGAAGTACAGACCTTTTCAAGCAGGGCGTTATGTCAGCAGCAACGAGGCAGCGTGGCGTCTCCTTGGCTTCCCTTTACACGAAAGGCACCCAACAGTTACTCACCTTGCTGTGCACTTAGAAAATGGAGAGCGTGTATATTTCACCGAAAGAAATTTCCAAGAAAGAATTGCATCAACGCCAAAAACTACACTAACAGCCTTCTTTCAACTTTGTCAAACCGACCTCTTTGCTAAAACGTTGTTATATTCTGAAGTCCCCCGCTATTATACTTGGAACACATCTAGGACGGAGTGGAAACGCCGTATTCAAGGCGCGCCTGTTGCAAATTGACCTGGTGTAAAGTCATCAGATGCCCTTGGTCGTGTGTATACCGTCCATGTAACTAATTTTGAATGTTTCTGTTTACGATTGCTACTGCACCATGTTCGGGGTCCTACATGATATAAAGAATTTAAAACTGTCAACGGTCAGGAATGCGCAACTTATAGAGAAGCATGTGAAGCTCTGCATCTTTTAGAAAACGATAATCACTGGGATGAAACCATGGAGGAAGCTGTGCAGTGCCAGTCACCAGCCAAAATTAGGGATCTTTATGCAACTCTCATATCATCTTGCGGGCTGTCTAATGCACATGAAATGTGGGACAAATATAAAGAGTACATGGCGGAAGATATTTTGCGAAAGTTACAGCAGACACACGCGAACATGACATACAATGAACACATTTATAATGAAGCACTTGGAAAAATTGAAGATAAAGTAATGGCAATGGTAGGCAAAAAATTAAGCGACTTTGGAATGATAAGCCCTCAGCGAACAACTGAAAATGAACTAAGTGATTAAATTATACGTGAAACAAACTACGATATACCAGCTTTGCAGCAGCAAGTAGCCGAATTTGTACCCCGCTTGCTTCCCGAAAATAAACGAGTTTTTGACAAAGTATTAGGACAAATTGAATCTGGAAATGGTGCACTTTTCTTTTTAGATGCCCCTGGAGGAACTGGGAAGACATTTTTGTTAAATTTATTATTAGCGCAATTACGGAAAGATAAAAACATTGCTGTGGCCGTAGCTTCCTGTATGTTCCGGTATAGCCGCCACGCTGCTAAGCGGGGGCCGCCCTGCACATAAAACTCCCTCTAAATCTAGCCCCGGAAGAATCGCCGATTTGCAACTTTAGCATAAATAGTGCACGAGAAGATGCTACGATAATGCAAAACTTTAGTGTGGACGAAAGTACAATGTCGCATAAAAAAGCTCTAGAAGCACTTAATCGAACGCTCCAGGATTTGCCCAGCAATACCGATGTAATGGGAGGAATGGAGGTTTTATTGGCTGGTGACTTTCGCCAAACTTTACCTGTCATTCAAAAGGGCACACCTGCAGATGAAATTATAGCATGCCTCAAATCGTCCATTTTATGGAACAAGGTTACTGAAAATTCAGTTTAACTACGAATATGAGAGTGCATTTGCATAATAATATCAATGCTGGAAATTATGCTGACACACTATTAAAAATTGGCGATGGGCGGTTGGAAACGGATGCTGGGCTGCGTTAATTTGACGAGAGATTTTTGTAATTTAGTACAGAGTCATTCCGAATTAATTGCGAGCGTTTATTCAGATTTAACGAACAACATGCATGAAGACAAATGGTTATGTGAAAGGGCGATTCTTGCACCAAAAAATGAGAGCGTTAACAAAATAAATTCAGATATATTAAGCGAAGTAGCAGGAGAAATAACAGAGTATTTGTCAGTAGACACTGTTATGGACACAGAACAGAGCACTTTATATCCCACAGAGTTTCTAAATTCTCTAGAGTTGTCAGGTGCTGCCCTCACATAAGCTTCAATTAAAATTAGGCGTCCCAGTCATGCTAATGCGAAATTTAGATGCTCCTCGGTTATGTAACGGGACAAGGCTGCGTGTGACACATCTTGGACGGAACATAATTGGTGCTACACCACAGATCTTCCTTTTCAATTCAAAAGGTTCATCATCATCATCATCATTACAGCCCTTCACAAGTCCACTGCTGAACATAGGCCTCCCCCAAGTAATGCCACAAAGCACGGTCCTGAGCCACCTGCATCCATCGACTTCCTGCATATCTTACCAGGTCGTCACTCCATCTAGTGGGGGGTCGCTCTACACTACGCCTACCGGTACGAGGCTACCACTCAAGAACCTTTCTTTCCCATCGGTTATCGGTTCTTCGAGCTATATGGCCGGCCCATTGCCACTTCAGCTTACTAATCCGTTGGGCTATGTCGGTCACTCTGGTTTTACTGCGGATATACTCATTTCTGAGTCTATCACGCAGAGAAACTCCGAGCATAGCCCTCTCCATAGCTCGCTGAGCGACCTTGAGCGTCCTAATACGGCCAGCAGTGGAGGACAACGTCTCAGATCCGCAAGTCATCACTGGCAACACGCACTGGTTGTACAATCTAGTTTTTAGAGATTGAGGTATACCTGACGGGAATATATGTCGTAATTTCCCGAACGCTGCCCAGCCGAGCTGAATCCGTCGATTGACCTCTCGGTCGAAGTTGGACTTACCTAGTCGGACTATTTGTCCTAGGTAAACGTACTCGTCAACAACTTCGAGCATAGTGCTCCCAACAACTACCGGCATAGGTGTGACATGGACATTGAACATGATCTTTGTTTTGTCCATGTTCATCTTAAGACCTATCCGTTGGGAGGCACTATTGAGGTCATTGAGCATAGTGCTTAAGTCCTCCAGCGATTCTGCCATAAGGACTATATCGTCGGCAAATCGAAGGTGAGTGATGTACTCGCCATTGATGTCAATACCATATCGTTTCCAGTCCAGTAGCTTGAAAACGTCTTCCAATGCAGCGGTGAAGAGTTTCGGGGATATAACGTCACCCTGTCTTACACCTCTCTGCAGTTGGATAGGTTTCGAGCTCTGGTTCTGTACTCGGATAGCCATCGTAGCCCTACTGTACAAACACTTCAGCACTTCGATATACCGACAGTCAACTTGGCACCGCTGAAGGGACTGTAGCACCGCCCAAATTTTGACGGTATCAAAGGCTTTCTCATAGTCCACATACGCCAGGCAAAGTGGCAGATTGTACTCTTCAGTCTTCCGTACAATCTGCCGCAGGGTATGTATGTGGTCTATGGTACTGAAGCCTTTTCGGAAACCGGCTTGTTCGGGAGGCTGGAAGTCGTCGAGTCTGCGTGCGAGACGATTCGTAATGACTCTCGAAAACAGCACGTAGACGCGACTCAGAATGGAAATCGGTCTGTAGTTCTTTAAGAGAGCGTTGTCGCCTTTCTTAAAGAACAAGACCACCGCACTTCTGCTCCACGCCTCTGGAGTAGTGCCACCATGGAGGACGGAATTGAAGAGCTTCTGAAGGACTTCATGTACCGGTGTTCCACCCGCTTTCAGAAGCTCCGCTGTAATTCCATCCTCGCCTGGGGTCCTGCCGTTTTTAAGGTGCTGGAGAGCCATTCTAATCTCGCTTAGACTGACGTCCGGGATATCATCGGAATGGTGTCGGATAAGACTTGCTCTTGTATCGTTACTCACACTTGCGTGTGGCCCCAACGATGATGTGTACAGCTGCACATAGAACCTCTCAATCTCTCTCAAAATCTCAGGTGTCCCGGAAACGATGCTGCCACACTCAGTCTTCAGCTTTGACAGTTGGCTCTTACTAGCAGACAGATCTCTGGCAAAGACTTTGGAGCCCTAGTTCTGCTCGATCGCTTCTTTAATACGAGCAGTATTAAAGTTGCGTAAGACTCGTCGCATGCATTTGCAGATCTGTCTGTTCAGTTGCCTGTATGCTGTCAAATCTGTCGAAGATTGCAGCCTCATCTCCCGTCTAACAGCCATGAGATTAAGAGTGTGATCGGAGAGCTTTTGTGTTCTTCTGCGGCGGGTCTTGCAGAACTTAGCTCCGACCGCATGCACAGTTTCCACGAGCTTGTCATTCATATCGTCCACTGAATTGCAATCTTCTAGGCACTGAAAGCGGTTACGTAACTCGAGCTGAAAGTTTTCGGGATTCTGGATTAGAGCACGAGGGGGACGGAGCGTTGACTTCATTAGACGAGACCTCTCCAACTTAACGTTTAGGTTCAGTGTGCCTCTAACCATTCGGTGATCGCTGCCAGTTTTCACCCTTGCGATCACTGAGACATCACTGAACAGTTGGCGTCTGGTCGTCATAATGAAGTCAATCTCATTTTTTGTCGAACCGTCGGGGCTCGACCAGGTCCACTTCCTGTGGGGCCGCTTCTGGAAGAAAGAGTTCATCATAAAGAGTCCCTCTTTCTCCATAAAGTCGGCCAGCTGCTGGCCCCTTCGGTTCCGTTGCCCTACTCCAAATTTCCCTAACTTCAGCTCACCGTTTTCTCTTGTGCCTAGTTTTGCGTTGAAGTCTCCCATCAACACCGTGTAGTGAGTTTTGGAGGAATGCATGGCTTTGAAAATATCCTCATACATTTCCTCCACCTCCTCATCGGGATGTGCCGAGGTTGGTGCGTAAACCTGTATGACCTTCAGCGAATACCGTTTGGTGATTCTGAGTATCAGGTACGCGACCCTCGTCGACACACTCCCAATCTTTACAACGTTGTTGACGTGAGACTTGTGGACAATAAATCCGACACCTCCTTCGGACAGATGGTCGCCCTCCCGGTGATAGAACAAGTTGCCAGATTCGAGAATCACCGTGTCCTCCCCCTCTCTTCGGACCTCGGATAATCCTATAATATTCCAGTGCAACTTGTCTATCTCTTCTTCCAACTCCAGGATCTTCTCGTCAGTCCTTAGAGTGCGTGCGTTAAATGTTGTTAGGTCGAGTCGTCGTAGGTGGCAACCGAACCTCCATCGGAGATTCTTAGCACCCCCTGCCCCGCCGTTACCATGGTCGCCACCGTAGTCAGGAATAGCGGGGCCGCCGGGGACTGGGGGCCGTCTATTTGTGTAATTGTTCATGGGGGGTATATTGCCATAGTTGCCACGCTTGGCGAGCGGGTTGGCAACCGCAGTTTTTTTTTTTCGTACAGTTGCTGGTATCAGGAAGATGCTGCTGCCCATCTCCTGCCTGTTTCCCTCTGTCGCCTTTTACGACACCCACGGGAAGATATGGGGTAGTGGATATTCTTAACCGCCACTACACGGCAAAAGGTTGCAGTTCCCTATTAATCTCAGTTTTGCAATGACAGTAAAGTGCAAGGGCAAACGTTACAGGTAGCGGGGGTCAACTTAGAAAAACTGTGCTTCTCTCATGGTCAGCTGTATGTAGCTTGTTCGCGTGTGTCAAATGCCCAGAATCTCCACATTCTTTCCCCGAATGGAAAAACATATATCATTGTGTACAGTAGCGTCTTAAAATAGTGTTCAGTTAGTTTTTTTTTCCAAAATTCCCACAATCAATTAATCAGAATTCCCACAGATCTTCCCTTTCAATTCAAAATTTCCTATTTAGCTCAGTTTCTTTTCAATTCCAAATGCTGCACCTCTGACGGACCTATTAAGCTCAGTTTCCTTTCAATTCAAAGGGCTGCATCTCTGACGAATCAATTTAGCTCAGTTTATTTTCAAAAGTCTGCATCCTTGACGGATAATTATGCTCAGTTTCCTTTAATTAAAAAAAATATCCCATTTCCATTTGGAATAAACAGGCTATTTTCATGCTTTCCTATACGCTGCGTTTCAAAACATTTAAATAGACTGACGAATCAATTTTGCTCAGTTTCCTTTTAATGGCTGCATCTATGACAAATCTATAAAACTCAGTTTTCTTTCAATTCAAAAAGCAATGGATAGTTCGTTTCCCAGTGACCATGCCGGCGAAGCCGCGGGTAACAGCTAGTTAACTTATATTTCAACTTAATAATTGCTTTATATTGAGCTAAGAGGGTTAGTCTGCCCTGCTTATAATTATAATAATTAATATTAAATATAATAATTAATTTATAGTTTGAAAAACTAAAGAAACACCCTAAAGGTGATATTTTTTATGTTATCCTAGTGATCCTAATCAGAATACTAGGATAATGCTATTAAATTAGTGTATTATCTTCGGTGCTTGATAGGAGTGCAACATTTTAAGACAATCATCCGTTTTATAAGTGAGTGAAAATCACATTAAAAATTCCGTTACATAGATAGATAGATAGATACACGCGAAGATAATAACAGCGTGTAGTTTTATCCTCGTTTATATAATTACAGCTAAACCACAGCTTAAATAATGGCTGAACATTGAAACCTGTTAGTAACAAGCGCGCTTTCGAACCCGTCCACGCCAGTTTTATCGACGTTCGATTTCTTTTCTGTGAGCGTCTTTCATGTGTACAGAATTGATTGGAATAATTTTTTTTCAATATAAATTACAAGTATTGCTTATAGCAAGTTAATTTTTACCGACTTCAAAAAGGAGGAGGTATTTAATTCGACAGTATGTTTTTTTAATGTATTTTTTTCATAACTTTTTTCTGGGTGAACCGAATTTGATGAAGCGATCGCCTCATACTTAGGGGTTATATATTTATTTCCTATGGTCGTCAGCATTCACAATGTTGATGCTGAGTTGCCGGGAGGCACTAGTAATTTTCGTGGGCGTTCGGCGACCAAGGTTGTTGTTCATTTAGCACCACCCACGTGTGGATTAAGGTCTTCCAGGGACGCGAACAACGTTGCTCCTCGGGGGTTATTATAGACCATGTATATTATAATACCTACTATTACCTCTTTTATACCAAGTCTTGCCAAAATTTAGTCTTTGTTTGATAGCGATATATAAATAATGAATTTTAGAAAATTCTCACAAAACGTTTAACATATAATATTTAAAAAAAGTAATAAAAATTTGACCATGGTATAGTTTCAGCGTTGCGTGTTACAAGCCTTGCCACTTTTTTGCTTTTTACTAGTCAAAAATTAACTTTTAATAAAAGTTGGAACCGACTTTACAAACTAAAAATAAGTAATAAAATAATTTCTATGCAATAGATTCTGAAATCGGAGTTTTAACTTTTCGACACGCTATTTTTTTTTGTTTTAACACCGACTTACCTTTTTGACTGGACAAAGGTAATATTTATTTTATTTTATAGAATAAGGGTGACAAACAAGTACAACATACAGTCCACCTGATAGTAAGTGAATGTTGTGGCCTATATACATCTATTCTTGATTAAGAATCAAGATGCAGATGCGTTGACACCCTTGAAAACTAAGATGGAATACCTCGTTTCCATTTAAAGGCGTGTCTCCGTTTCTCAACAGTTACCATATGAAACATATCATTAAGCTGTTATTTTGTACTGGTATTTCTGTGAGAGCATGGTCCTTCCCGGACATAAGTATCACAATAGACGGATATCGCAAATTCAAGATTCCGCCCTTCACGACGTTGCTATGCCGAAGATGTCGATCAGGTGTGACAGTTTTGTTTCAAGAAAGATGATAAAACTTTATTAAAGAACTGCGGTCCGATTTGAGTTCCGAGCTGGTTTTGAGAGTCATTACGAATAGTTTCTCGTGCAGTCTCGACAACATTCAACCTCCTAACAAAGCCGATTTCCGAAAAAGATTTTATAATACAGACCACATAATACCAAAGAACGCAAATAAAACATGAAAGTATTTACTAATTGAAAGGAATTGAACGTGTCACATAGGACACAATTTCAATGAAACTTATAAATTAAAATTCCATCGCTGGTTAGCTTATAGTTTATATTTTATTGCAAATCAGGAGCCACAGTCAAAACTTGACTTTCTTTCCTGATAGTTTCAATTGTCATATATCATATATTATGTTTGTAAGAACCTTTCTTATAACACATCATTGTGCTCGTCACTCGTCGCCAGGGACATTTCATGTATTAAATTGCAATGCAAATTATAATTTATTACTATTGTTACGAGCTTGAGGTTCGTGACAATAAAAACTGCCGATTGAATTACCGAAATTTACACTTTTACTACCGAACGCCAATTAAAACTTAAAAGACACTAATAATTAATCACACTGATTCACTTTATTTCGCTCCGAAGCTTCGCTTGTCTCGCCAAATTTAATACCGCCCCGATCGCTGCTTGCAGCGGCTTTAAATACACCTTTTCCACCGAAACATCCAGAATATTCCAGCAAATACGGGCACGCAGAAAGTTCGAGTGTGGGGCTTTTAGAAAGCTTAATTCTTCTGTTCGATACTAGATGGCGCTGTTGGGGGAAAGTTCAAGATTGACATTTTTTAGGAAGCCCTCCTCGCTCTGGTCCCCGACACTAGATGTCGCTACTGCCAGGTACCAGACGTCAACTCAGGCGCGCAACACTATTATGATATTTGCGGTTTTCGAATTAAGATCATTCGCAGTGCAAGTGGTGAGCTACACCTACTGCAGCTCAATTTGCATGTAATCATTTTTTGAAGCTTGGAATGCCTCCCAGTTTTATTTGCTTTAACTAATACATACCTTCGACAATATATACAGAAGACTGAGGTGTATCAGCAGTACTAATTTGACAGTATCGAGGTGTCCTCACTTCAATAGGAGAGATACATTGGACTTTTAGTGGTTCATGGAGACTTTCTTATTAAGAAATTTATCGGTGACATACCATTTGCCATTACAGCCTATTAAAGTCCACTGCTGAACATAGGCCTCTCCCATAGATTTCCTTTTAAGGGGATATTTGCCATAGTTGCCACGCTTGGCAAGCGGCTACTCAACCGATTTTTTTTAAGTTGTTGTTAGGAACACGCTGCTGCCCATCTCCTGATTTCTTTTTCCTCAAACGCTATTTACAACACTCACGGGATGATATGGGGTAGTAGATAATGAGATTTAAAAAAAAACAATTCCTTGTTAACAGAATAACATAGAATGTATCATTGATATACAACATAAATTAAAATAATATAAAAATTAAATAGTACACTACAAATATTATTGAATTAGATTAGACAATTAATTATTCATTACTTGCTTATTACACAATTAAAACACTTATTAATGTGTTATATAATTAAATTAATGTCATTAAAGTGTTATACACTTTATTTGTAATATACCTAATCATTGGTATTTCATTATTTACAAAACACTCTTTGATGTATACTTAGACCATTCATTGATAAATCTTACCTTAATTGTATGCATCATCACAAGCTTTTAAATAAATAAATTACGGTAAATATCTTATCTTTTATAACTAATACAACAAAACTTATCATCAGCGGGTTACTATCAAACAAACAGTCGAATCTAAACGAACCGAAATTGAGCAGTTTTTCTCATGAGAAAGAAAACTAACGGTCTAGAGCACCGACGGCGAATTTAATTTGCCATTAGTCTAATATCTCTTAGAAATTTTAAGCTTTCTTGGTATAGTTTACGGTAAAATTAGTACTGTTAATTGTTAACGGTGTTTTAATTTGTATAAAAAATATTTTAATTGCATTAAATTCTTACATCACAGACAAACAAATGTATGTTTTAAGTAGACATTTTGAAGTGTGATGTAATCTTTTATATAAAATTAGCAACTTAGAAACTATTAAATAAATTATTTCTGGCAAATCGACGTCGATTTCAGACTAACCTTTCTAAATGCAATTAGAGATTTCATTGAATCATTATGGTCATACTTATAATGAATTGTCTTAAATTAGTTTAGTTTAAATTTAATGATAGTTTAAGGTATTACTTAATCTAAATAACGTATACTTTATATCAGTTTACCTGAAAATACACAGGGATAAAATAAGATCCATTTCAAAAATCATAAGTAAATGATTTGCGATACTAAAACCTTCTACAAAGCTTATGAGATAATAAAATATGTATTATTAGACCAAAATGACTTAGAATGCACTTTGTAAATTAGTTAATGTAGGCACCATATTCTTCCATGCCATTGCCATGGTAACCGTAATGTACATTTGCGATTTCGGCATCATGCCTACCTTTGAACGAATTACTATTCTTAAAAGCGTTTAACACAATAAGGGCCAACGCTAACTTTCCAACCATTAGTGACTTGAGTAACATGAATTTAAGAATACTCAGAAAGAACGGCACGATCGTCGATTGGATGAGGAATGGCATAATGAACATCGGCAGTAACTTTTGCATTAACTTCTTATGCATTGAACTCTTTTGCTTCTTTCCACGACCTGCAACAATAGAAACGTGTTTATGATAAGTAAAATAAGATACGTGTAGACTACAAAAAGCTTCCTGTGAGAGCTTTTTATTGATTATGTATTTTACGAGTGGCAGCCTCGTTCCTAACATCAGCTTAAGGTTCTTGTTACTAGTTTTACGTTAAAGTTTCTCATCAACACCGTATTTTGGGTTTAAGAGGATAATATACATCTTTTGTTTATATAGAATAAGCCCACACAGTAGACATCTACATTTATCTTCTATCAAGAATCATAATTGTGATGCATTGTCTTCTCTGAGGACTACGATGAAATGCGAAACACATCAGTATTTAACTGCTATTTTACGCTAGTATTCTGCGAGAGCGCCGCGGTCGATCCGATCCATTTGTGCTACAATCACGATATAACTACAGCTTTCTTTCTTTTCTTCTTTAAAAAAAACGTTATCTCCACACTAGGATTTTCTCCTGTATTGAGCGGGCGGGTTACAAACATAAATGTCACAAGGACAAACATCCAGACCTGGAACAATCACTTGTAGACAATACAAATACTTGTTCCGTGCAGGATTTGACCCCACGGCCCTTAGCGCTGTAACGCATTGCTAAACCATTGCGTCACGGAATAGTTCGTCTAGCACGCATAAATTTAGATCTAGGGATATCCTCATCGGTTGCTACTCATCGGGATGTGCCAGGTTGGTACGTAAACTTCTTCACTTCTATGACCTTCAATTAATACTGTTTAATTTTTAGTGGTTGACACACTTCTGTTTGTGACCACTTCGTTAATGAGAGCCTTGTGGACGATAAATCCGACACCTCCTTGGGACAGGTGTCTGCACTATCGGTGATAGAACAAGTTGTCAGATTTGTGGATTACCGTGTCTTATCCCCGATCCCGAGGCACGGGGGTGAGACACCGCCAACTTCCTGACTCCAGGCAGCTACTGAGAATTCCTCGACGGAATAACCCAATAACTGATTTTTTTTCGCCCGACCCCGGGTTCAAACCTGCAACGTCATGATCAGCAGTCGCGTTTATAACCACTATACCAACGAGGTAATTCTGTCCTGCGCTGGTGGCTAGTCTCTGATGAGACCTTCGGCACTATATGGTATTAAGACTTTACAATAATGAAACGCCTTTGATGTCCGGCGATGCCGACGTCAGCGTAGGTATAAATTTACGCGGCAGCGTGTATTCTAATGGTTGTCACAAAAATCGAAATAAAATGATTTTGAATACAATAATACTCATTATGATTTATTAATATTATGTACGTACTTATAAGTTAAAAAGTTTATTGAAGAAGATCATTTTTTATTACATACTATAAGAAAAAACACATTTACAAATGTTGTACTGCCAAATATTTTCGTGACACTTTCTTTTTATAGACATTTTCAGTTTCCGATTGTTAAATTTAATTATGTAATGTTTTATCATTCGGATAAATAATTTTATCAACAAAAAATGACCGAAATATAAGCATGGCCGTCATTTGAATCCAATTTTACCTAGTAACTCATATAACAGTAATTCACCGTTCTGGACATAATATTTTTCGAAAACGACACCTAAAATTAGTTAAATAAGTACTATAAAACACGGTCGCGCCAACCGCTTGTATTGCTATTAGACTCAGTGAAGTGCGATAGCACAGCGTCGGCCCGCCCCCTGCTACGCAGTTGTACTGTTGGTGTGCACAAGTACATTTGTTTCCCAACTTTAAACTGTTGTATATCCCTGTCCTGCGCCGATGGCTAGTCTCAGTTGAGGCTGTCTGCCGTGATTGTATTTCGGTCTGGAGGACATTACTAGTATTATTATTATTCCAGCTCAACTTGTCTCTCTTCTTACAGCTTCAGGATCTTCTAGACAGTCCTCAGCCAAGAATAACGTAGCAACCAGGAACTGGGGACCGTTTTTAAATTGTTGATCAAAGGAGGTACTTGCCATGGTATTGCCGGAGTTCCTATCTTTAAACAATTTTATATTTTAATAGGTTATCAGGAAGACACTGCTTCTTACTTCCTGGCTAATTTTCCTTCTATCAGCTCCAAAGAAACTAGATTTCTCTTTCGTTGCCATCGCGGCAAAAAAAACATAAAATTTTTTATTTTTCAGTTACGCATCGAATAAAATTAGTTTAGGTGTCTCTCCTAAAAGAATAAAACACAAAATAAAACATACCGACTGTTATATAACTTTTGAAAGAACGAATCTGATATTACCATATTATTGTAATTTTATAATAACAAAGCTGTTCAGTAGTTGAATTCTGTATTCAAAATGTACATAATTCTTGAAAAAATACTTTTACATATATAAAAATACATTTATAAATGGAAATATTATTTCAACGTAAAATATTCGCGTATCCATTTGCGTGTTCTACGGCTATAAGTTATACCTTATAAGCATAATAAGCCACGCGCAAGAAATGCAACAAAACACGATCCTGAGATATCTGCTCTCATCAGTTTTTTTCATGTCTTACTAGATCGTCGCTCCACTTTAAAGTTGGGTGCCGTCGGTTCTTCTAGTTATGTTTTTTTATAGAATAAGGTTGACAAACGAACACACAAACCACCTGATGGGAAGTGGCCCATAGACATCTAATTTATCCTCGATTAATCAAAATGCAGATGCGCTGTCACACCTGAGGACCAATATGGAATGCCTCGTTTCCAGTAAAAAGGGTTTCCGGTTCTCTACACTTACCGCACGAAACATAGAAGCTTTATTTTACGCTGATTTTCTGCGAGAGTGTGGTCCTACCCCGGTCGGGCCGACCCATTCGTGCTACACCCAATGTAGCTGCAGCGTAGCTCTACCATGTTGACTGTTATTACCGGCCCATTGCTACTTAAGCCTACTGAACTGTTATAAGAATGATAATGAGGTCAAGAAATAAATCTAAAGTAAATAATTCTATTTGTAGATGTAGGTAAAAGGATAATTAAAATGATTCCGTATTTTATCCGTGATGACACCAGAAGGCAAAAAGAGAGTAACGTGCTAGCAAACACGCGAAATAATAAACAATAAGTACACGATTAAGGAACGCCTTGGCCAGCCACGCTGTCGAAAAATTAAAAATTAAACGTAAAAACTGACTTTAAAAAAATTCGTTATAATAGTTTCTGTTATAATAATTTTGGCGCTAAGACGGTATATGAAATAATATATGGTGGTGTACAGTAGAATTAATAGCCCGACTTTAAAGCCGGATAAACTTTTTTTTGAAAGATTAATTTTTTTTTCCTCTTTTAGTAGTCTAAGAAATATCACAAACCCAACTTGAAATATCGTTGAAATAGGTATACAATATAGATATATTAGGTATATTAAAACCTTCATCCTCTATTTTTCCACTCCCATGAATGAATTTTTCTCCAAATTCATATGGAAACACTCCTAAAGTAGAACCTACTTAACAAAAAAGGATCATGAAAATGGGTTCACAATTCTTGAAGTTATCAGTATCACCTATCACGTACAAAACAGCACTCGAATTAAAAAAATCGTATTTAAAAAGGGTTCGTATATTATTAAGGAATTATGAGATGATAATTACCTTTGAAATTTATATCTCTTTTACGTAGTTAATTGTGCAACGTTACGAACGATTATAAGCAGTTCTTTTAAAAAAAATCTCCCGCTGGGTTTCTTGACGGTTCTTCCCAGAAAGAAATATTTTACAAACCAGTGGTAAATAAAACATAAGAATGACTTTTAGTTAGTATTATTTATAATTTTTTTCCATTTCCAATCCAAAGAGAATGTCCTCCATTTATGAGATCGATTAAAATGATAACAATGCACCACAAATTTTTATGCACTGACCTAACTAATAACCGTGACGTGGAACAACAACAATGTTGCTGACGACAAGAAAGTGGTGAAATTTAATGCGTCTAAAAACCTTATTGTTGTTGTCAAAGAGTTATGTAGGTGACTGTTTATTACGATTACTGATGGGTAACGACCATGAAAACCCTTGTTAATTGAACTAAAGAACTAGGTCGGTAGAAAGTGAATGTGGTGTGTTCACCTCAGTAAATAATTTCCTGGTACCAAATATTAAGTACCTACGTTACGTTGTAAAATATAAAATTTATTACAGAAATTCGGCGGAACGAAGAAAGTTTCCATTAACTTTTTTATTTTGTTTTAAATAATCTATTACACAGAGCAATGATAAGCTTTGGTAATACTCAAAATACCATATTTTATATTCTGTCTATTCCCAATTCATATATATATTTTTTATTAAATTCGAAACATTAGGTATGTTCAATATATTAATTTTTACATAGAAATAAAAATGATAAATTTATATACTTCTGAGTAACTAATTTAAGTTTAAAAGTTGTTTTTTTTTATAGAAGAGGGGGCAAACGATCATGCGGCTCACCTGATGTTAAGTGACTACCGCCGCCCATGATCAACCGCAACACCAGGAGAATTGCGGGTGCGTTGCCGGCCCTTTAGAAAGGAGTAAGCTGTTTTCTTGAAGGTCCCCAGGTCGTATCGGTCCGGAAAAATCGCCGGTGGTAAACTATTCCACAGAGAGGTTGTACGCGGAAGAAAACTCCTCTTGAAACGTACAGTGGTGGACCGCCAAGCATCCAGATGGTGTAGATGGTATCTGGACGTTTGCCGCGTAGTGCGTTCACAAAATTTGGCGGCTGGAATTAATCCGAACAATTTCTCAGAGCACTCTCCATGGTATATGCGAAATAAAATGCAAAGAGATGCAACATCTTGTGCGGCCGAACCTGCGCCTTGTAAAGTTGCAGGTGGTGTGCCGGCATGAAATACCGTCCCGCTCTGCTGAGCACGCCAAGCTTTTTAAAGGCCAATTTGGCCTTCTCTTCCAAGTGACCACGAAACTGCACGTCACTCGATATGTCGACGCCGAGGATTCCGATACTGGCTGAGGCAACAAGGGGAGTGCCTTGAAACTGCAAAAATACGACAAAGGGGTTCTTTTTAGCGGTTAACGCGCAAACTTGTGCCTTCTGGGGGTTTAAACTGGACTAGATTTAGTTGCCCCCAACACGAGACTCTGTTCAGCAAAGACTCGACTTCAGACACAAGTTTGTCCCGGTACTCAGAGACGTTTTCCCGAGAAATATTGGCACGGCCGGTGTAAAGAGCATCCCCAGTGATGTCATCTGCATAGCAATGAATGTTATGGGTTCGCAACATATCATTGATATGCAGAAAACAGCGTTGGCGATAGCACGCAGCCTTGTGGAACACCAGCGTTAATAGGCTTTCAATCGCAGCTTGCACCGTCTACAACGACCTTGATGCCCCGATCTGCAAGAAAGCTGGTGATCCAATCGCACAATTTCCCGGGAAGCCCATAGGAAGGGAGCTTCGAAAGAAGCGCTTTGTGCCAAACCCGATCGAAGGCCTTCGCAATGCCTCCCCCTTGGACTCTACTGCCTCCGGCCATCTGTGAGTTAGGTAGACCAGAAGATCACCAGCTGACCGACCACGGCGAAAACCGTATTGGCGGTCACTAATCAGCTCGTGATCCTCAAGGTACCTCATGAGCTGGCAGTTTACAATGGACTCCATTGGTTTGGAGAACAAGGAGGTGATAGCGATAGGCTGGTAGTTGGACGGGTCTGAGCGGTTGCCTTTTTTAGGGATCGGGTAGATGAAAGCCGTCTTCCATGATTTTGGGACTACGTCTAGGGAGTAGGAGTACCGAAAAAGACGCGTTAAAACCGATGCCAACTCTGGAGCACACGTCCTCAGCACAATTGGGGGGATTCCGTCAGGCTCACTCGACTTGTGGATGTCCAGGGAGAGAAGTGCTTTGCGAACCGAGCGCTGTGTGAACTGCACTTCCGGCATGGAGCACTCACACCGCGGGATGGTCGGCGGCGTACTCCCCCCGTCATCGAGTGTCGAGTTGGACGCAAAGAAAGAGCCTAGAAGATCGGCTTTCTCCTTTGCGATATGGGCTAGTGAGTCGTCCTCCCTGTGCAGAGATGGAAGAGATGGCTGACAGAAATTCCCCTGGACAGCCTTGGCGAGAGATCAGAATGCACGGGTTCCGAAGGAAGGAAGGCGAACTAGTTTCTCGCCAATTCTGCCTATGTGCTCTGACTTTGCCTTGGCAATGACTCTTTTGAAGGACCTAGAGGCGGAATTATACTTCTTTTTTAGAGCGCTGGTGTTTACATCCCGGGACACTGATGCGTCAGCCCAGGCTTGGTAGCACTCCTGCTTATAGCATGATGCTATTTTACAGGAGCGACCTAACCATGGCTGAGATTTGCCTCCAATGGGCAGCACAGAGGAAGGAATAAAAAGTTCCATACCCTGAAGTACCACATCAGCGACAGACTCCGCAACAACGTTGGGATCGTCCGGCGAGAAGCAAACCCACCCCCAAGCGTAGGATGCAAAGAAAGACCGCATCCCATCCCAATCAGCTGACCTATAGTGCCAAACACGGCGGCAGCCTGCAGAATGCAACTGCGATTTCAGCGTGAGTGGCACCACACTCCGAACAAAACAATGGTCCGAGGAGCCTAAAGGGGCGTCGACGGAAATCTGATATACGTCCGGGTGAGAGGTCAGCAGAAGGTTCAACAGGGAAGGTGCATGATCCTCCACATCTGGAATCCGCGTAGGCGAAGTAACCAGTTGAGTCAGACCATATGCCAAGGCAAAATCATGAACAGATCTCCCCGCATGATTGGTTAAACGTGAACCAAGCCATTCGGCGTGATGGGCGTTAAAGTCGCCGAGGATCACGATCTCTGCGGAGGGGATCTGCTGTAGCAACGAATCTGTAGCCATTTGGACGTGGTCGAAGAGTCGGTCTGCTTCGGCATTACCGCTATGGGACCTATAGAGGCACCCGTAGACGCGCGGATGGTCGTCGCTGTCTACACGTAGCCAAAGGATGGACAGGTCCGAACCTTCAAGTCTGCCGAGGCGTCGAGAACAGATGTCCTCTCTGACGTAAACGCAAACTCCAGCCCGAGGCACAAAGGAGTGTTCCAGTTTGTACCCCGGGTAGGAGAGATACGAGACATCAGCCGGAGAGGACACCTGCGTCTCGGTCAGAAAGAGCAGAGCCGGCTTCGCCGTCTCGAGATGGTAGTGGACGGCGTTTAGGTTAGAGTGAAGTCCCCTGATATTGCAGAAATTCACGGACAGCGTGGCAGGGGTCGCCTTGGTCTCGTTGCTCCGTTTGCCCAGTTATAGTTTGAGCAGTTGTAGTCTTGAGCGGAATTTTGCCCCCCCCCCCCCCCAGAATACGCGGGGCAGCCTGAGCACCTACACTCAGAAGTGGAGAGACATGGCCGTAGATGTTCAGCGAGGGATTCTCCAGGGGTGCTGGTACCCTCCTGAGGTAGTCTATCATTATTTAATTCCGCTACCACGTTGATGGGGGGGGGGGGATTTGAGCCTCCGGCCACCCGCACTCACCAGACGAAACGCGGAAGCAGAGCTTCCACTTCACGCCGGTATTCTGTGAGGTCGTGGTACCACCCCGGTTTGAGCCGGCCCATACGTGCAACAGCAAAGCTGCCGCATGGTTCTACCACTGTTAAAATTAAACAATTTATCATCATTATGTTAGCTATTTAGTTATAGCCTGTATACTTATACACAGGTACGTGCTACTGAGCACAGACCTCCCTCATTTTTGAGAGGGTTTTAGGGCAAGGAAATGTCCGCCACGTTGCCTCAATGCGTGTTGGCGAACTTCATATGTCTTCGAAATATTTTTTTCTAATTTCTCAGACATGCAGGTTTCCTCACGATGTTTTCCTTCACCTCCGAGCAGGTGGCAAATCAGCACTTAAAATTGAAATTAGCAATTTCCTTGATGCCGGCGGGTATGAACCCGGGTTGCTCGCGTACTGTGAAATTTACAGCGAGCGCTAACCATCTGAGCTACCACGGCTACTCATTATGTTTACAAAACAACAATACATGAAGGTAATATTCAGGATACAATAATTTGCTAACATCGAATTGTCTGATCCTCAAATTCGCATGTTTGGGTTTCAAAAATATAAAAATAATTTAATTTGTTTTGTTTCATATAAATTCTGATGGTATCACTCGATACTCAAATAAATATAAACATATAAAAAGATAAACACTCACGCCTGTCACCCAGAGGGGTAGGCAGAGACTACGGACTTCCATTTGGCACGATCCTAACATACCTCTTTCGCCTCCTTTACATTCATATATCTACGCATACATGCTCTTCGGTTAAGGGTACTTCTAACGTGGCCCTTTTTCTAAATATTGCCAATTTGGTCGATAAACTTTCTTCTAGGGCGTCCCTTCCCGACTCTGCCGTTCACATCTGCCATATAAATTTGCTTTGTCACTGTTTCCTCATTCATTCTTTCTACATGACCAAACCACCGAATCGTTCCTTTCTTTAATCCTGGTCACAACATCATCTTGCATACCACATTTATCTCTTATCACGCAATTTCTCACCCTGTCATTCAGATTCAACCCTAGCATACTCCTTAAAGACCGCATTTTTACAGCATTTGTTCTACTTTCGTGCTTCTTCTGCCACATTCAACTTTCACTACCATACATTAAAGTTTTTTGACACATTCTGATTCTTCATAATAGAGTGTAGTGCCCCATTCACTCCATTCCCTTTCAAATAAATATAAGTAGTTATTATACAGATTTATTTCCTAAAAACAAAATTTAAAATAATTTGTATCATAATATTAATAGTTTTAATTATTCACCATTTTGAGTAATTTCTGAATGTGGTGCAAATGGTTATTAAGTGAATCGCATATATTTTTTTACCGATTCTTCACTTCACTTTCGCTGGGAGATATGTGTAATAAATTATTTTATAATAATTCATTAGTCTGTAGGATAATATATATGGTTATTGAACACATGGGCCAGTATAGTGAAATTAGCCTTTTCGCTGTGGTAATCAGGAAGATGCAACGTTGATGCGACCGTGATAAGATACATTTGGTCTTCTTCTACTGTGCATCTTCACTACAATAATGTAATATTGATAGATACAGATACCAAGAAAGTGTCGTTTTATAACATTTTAAGGCCCACTATTTTTTTCATATTATTTTATTAATTTTTAAAAGACAACCTACACCATGATTTTCTTTAGTATCGTGAGGACATTTTTATACATAAATTGCGCATTAACAAACTTCCAGACTTCGCTTCAGAAACTCTTTTTTGTGCAGGATTAGAACTCACGGCACGCGGTCCCACAACGCCGCAGTCAAATGCTTAACCATTGCGCTAACATTATTAACATGCACTTCGTATAAATAATGCAATGATAAATGAAGAATTATGATCAAATCTCTTCAACATACAGTTTCTATGCTCACATTGATTATAATAACGACAAAAGGAACGTCAGTTTCTGTTACAAGTCTCTTTAATTGCTATACAAATAACAGTCGTCACAAATTCGATGCGTGTAATTTTCACTCAGAATTACTTTTTTATTTCGACTTTCACAAAATAATTGAACAAAATTGCTATGAATATGATTACTGTCTGTTGTGTATTCTTTTTCTTCTTTTTTTTGCTTATTTTGAACGCAATACAATCATTGCTTTTCTTTTTAAGCAACGACAGCGACAATAATGTCGCTCTCGTTTTATATATTTGATATTTATTTACAGGACATAATATAATGTTTATTATAATAAAAGGAACTAATAACTACTGATCATGAGCGGTGGTATTCACTTAACATCAGGTGAGCCGCATGCTAGTTTACCCCCTCTTCTACAAAAAAAAAAACTAACTACTAAAATATTCCACCTATCCGCCGTAGTGTGCCAAGAACACTGCCAACGTTTTCTAATAGTTCGATGAATTAATCTCTTTCTTTAATTAAAAGAATCTAATTAAAAAAAAGAAGCTCTATTACTTCCATTCTCCTTTCATTTCTGAGAGCTTTAGAGCAAGGAAGTGTTGGCCTAGCTGCCCCAATGCATGTTA
The DNA here is from genome assembly GCA_036936625.1 of Parnassius smintheus behrii. Lineage (NCBI taxonomy): Eukaryota > Metazoa > Arthropoda > Insecta > Lepidoptera > Papilionidae > Parnassius > Parnassius smintheus. Next base: position 34,934,120 of record JAUPFT010000008.1, on the reverse strand, counting down.
GCGAACTTCACATGTCCTTGAAATATTGTTTTTTCTTATTTCCCAGGTTTCCTCACCACGTTTTCCTTCATCACCGACTACGTGTTAAGTCAGCACATAAAATTGCAATTAACAATTTCATGGTACCGACGGCGATCGAACCCGAGTTGTTCGCGTACTGTGGAATTTACAGCGAGCGCCAACCATTTGAGCTACCACGGCTCACATTTTTAATTTAATAACGTATTATAGCTTCACCACGAATGGGTTGGCTAAACCGTGAAAGGACCACACTCGCATAGAATAGCAGTGTCAACTAACAGAATAATGATGTATTTCGCATGGTGAGTGGCGAAGACCAGATTTTTTTACTGGCAACGCGGTGTTCGATCTTAGTTCCCATGAGTGATGGCTATGGGCTATACCAGAGGTCAGCAACCTGCGGCTCGCGAGCCACATGCGGCTCTTTGGATGTAAAACTGCGGCTTTTTAGTTTCATACGCAATATATTAATTATTTTATAAAAAAAACATTTAAGAATCGTTCTGAATCGATTAACGAGTATTAGGCACCGTTTCTATCTCTCAGCCACTTGTACTCGCTTTTCACCGCACCAACACACAGAATCCACACTGGGCCATTTGAAGTTGATACTGGATTTCTAAAAATGTAATTGATCTGTGGCTCTTTAAAAACTTTGAAATTTTGTTAATTGTAATTTTTGACTCTTCTGACTTAAAAGGTTGCCGATCCCTGAGATATACTATCCACTAGCCATCAAGTAATGCGTAACGTTTTGTCTCATACGACACCCACAGGACGAAATCGGGAAATGGATGATTAGGTATAATGGACGCCACTACAACACGTATAACACACAAATATTACTTTTAAAATCCTATACCTCTTTAAACGAGCAATTCTTGTATATATATATATATATATATATATATATATATATATATATATATATATATATATATATATATATATATATATATATATATATATATAATCGGTATCTCGGAAACGGCTCCAACGATTTTCATAAAATTTTGTGTGCAGGGAGTTTCGGGGGCAATAAATCGATCTAGCTAGAATTTATTTTTAGAAAATGTCTTTTTGTCCGTGTTTTTAGGCAATGAAAAACTGCTACAATATCGTTTATTCTAACGAAGGTAAATTTTGACAGATTGTTAATGATTACAAATAGCTTATTTGGTATACTGGGCGGTCACAAATTCGTAATACCATGGTTCAAGCCCCAACCGACCGACTTCTTTATTTTATTTTTTTCAAGTTCCTTACTTTTTTGAGAAAATCTATTTTTTAGAGCCCTTTTTTTAGTATTTTTTAAAAACACGAAAATTTAAATTAAAGAAATGGCACTTATGATTTTTTATTCAAATAACCGGTTCAGTTTTTTCTATTATGTCGCTAAGATCAAAAAATATTATTCGTATTTCATCAGTATGTAATTTGTATTTAAATATAATTTCCAAAACACACGAATTAAAAAAAAAACCGAGCGAAAAATACCGAGCAAAGCTCGGTCAACCGGGTACTATATTTTATCCATAAAACAAAAATAAAACGAAATACCTACTTAAGTATCTACTACTACTTAATAATGTTGTAAGCTTATATACACTAACAAGTTTCGTTATTCAAAACTTTGTAGTTTCCAACTTATAAACATTGAAACTTTCGATCTTTCGAGAAACATGAAGTTTCATCAAATATTAAATGATTGCCAACATTTTTCTCTTGCGTAGGTATAATCTAAAACTCATAAAATTTGCATTTCTTGACTGCTTTTTATCGCATTTCCATAAACAACACACGATGCACCTACTACAATTCTTAAATTTTTTTCGTATAAATTAATAATATGAACCATGAATAGGTACCATTTTAAGAAAGAAGAAACAGGAAATGGTTAAATACACATTTAAAAATATTCTACGACAAATATTCTAAGTGCATCCACGACTTTCATAATATATTATTCTTCGATCAACAATACCAATAGATATTATTAAAGAAATTCAAGTGTGTTGATATTTCAATTAAATAAATCAAAATTATTACATAACCATTAATAGTTATACATAAACATATATAGTTATAGTTAATATTGTTATTTTTGTAGTATATTAAAACTATGTTTAATTTTCTTATACTGGCTAGTTTCAAGTCGATAGATGTCTCACATTCAACTTGGAATTCCAAATTTAAATTAATAATATAGATTATTATTTTAAGATGATACTAATTTAATCGCCGCGTCCTTTCTGTAAATTTCTCAAAAGATCTCACGAACGAGTCTCGTGGACGACTAGAGATTTAAGCCTTTGATTAGCTTTCAAGTCTTCGCTATAAACTTTCGACTCGATCTGGGAAGGACCATACTCGCACAGAATACCGGCGTAAAATAGCAGCTAAATTCTTCTGTGTTTCGTAGGGTCTTTGATGGTAAGTATAGACAATCGGAGACCTTTTTTATTGAAAGCGAGGCAATACATTTTAGTCCTCAGTTGACAACACATATTTTTAATTATTAATCGAGCCTTTTGATTATTAATCGAGGATAGATGTAAATATAATATAATAGCGTCTACTTCCCATCATATGGATTGTATAAGTACTCGTTTGTCAACGTTATAGCGCCGGAACGATATGGATTCATTTGCGTTAGTTAGACTGGGAATATAGTATATATGTAGTGTATGTATATGTACGATAGATTAAGATATATTCAGTTAGTATTAAATCTACATTCAAGACCATATGACAAGTTATTGATTCCCCGAACTCCCAACATTACGTAAAATGGTAACTGAACGAACTTAATAGGACGACAAAAAATTCGGGTTGAAGTTTGCCTTTATTTCTTGACGAAAGGTTAAAGTTAGATTTAAAAATGGAGCCAAAGGAAGAAATTTGTGAGTTCTATAATCTTTTATTGCCGACACAATTAAGAGCTTCCTAATAGTTAAATAATTGCAGAGGTATATTATCAAGAAGTGAAAAGGGTGATGAAGACATTCACTATCAAATACCAGATACTTGTCAATTTCTCTTAGCTACTACTACTTCTTCATAACAGCGTTTTTCAACAGGATGCGGAACGAAGTGTAGTAAAGCTTAAAAACGCATTTGTAAAATTTATGAAAACAATTCATCTAATGTTCAATCAATAATGTGCATTCTTTGATTAATTAGGTAATAATATTAATTTCATCAAAATGTTTCGTTTTCCTTTATATAAATGTCAGTGTATATTTCAAGTTAATATTGTTTTTATAAATGATATATTTTCGTACGTTTTATTTCGTTTTAAGTTCTAATTAATACTTAATTTCAATCATAACTTAACTTTAAAATGAGATTGAAAAAGTTAAAATAGTTGCTTGTACTTATTCCTATCGAGTCTACTGACCTGTTTCCGTTTCCGAATCATTGGATGTTTGAATTTCGAACGACAGCAGTTTTCTTGTATCATTTCTTTTCGGTACTTCCATATAAACACCATCGTACACTTTAATCTTTCTCACTGGCAGTTCGTCTTGTGGTCGGGGCGTGCTTTCTTGAGCCACTGAGGCTGAACTAGTTCGAAGTAGTAAAAACGAAATAAATAAAGTCAAGAGGCAGCTGGAAACCCAATGCGCGTATGTAGCGTTCATTGTGCCCGTCACTTCGTAAATGTACGGCGTTCGCGCATTTCCCAATCCCCACTGCATCTAGTTTAAAACACCGTTTTGAATCTAGTTTTATCGTCTATAAAACTTTTACTGAAGTAGAATTAAATGTTATGCAATATAAATTCTTTTAATTTGAAAATATTTAAAATATTGATTGTTTTTAATGCAATATAAAAACTTTAACAGCACTAAATTTTGTTAAACTCGATTTAACGTTACAAAGGTTATATTTTTATATTGCAAGCAAATTCATTTATATAATTATTGATAAAAAATTCAATTTAATCACACTTATTGAAAAACTATTTACGTTTACTAATAATTGTTAACATATTATAAGCTTTAATAAATATAAAATTAATTTTATAAACACACTTTCTTTATCACTATTCCGTATGAAAATACTGAAAATCGGTTTTCTAAATCGTTTATCACGCGTACAGTTTCCATCCGATGTGTCTCCAAGGCAAGAGAGAATAGGCTATTGTTAAGTCAGTGCACTTCGCTGTCTTAGGCTACATCACCACTTAAAATCAGGTGGGATTATAGTTAAGCGGTAGCTTAGAATAATATAAAAAAATCTTAACTTTAACATTCAAAAACTAGCCATTCGAGGATCCTCAAGGAATATGAATCATTTCATTGGCCCATTAGCCAAGCATAGCTTATCGTTCAACAATAAATTTCTTCAAGCACGAGGAATATCGGCCTAGAGCCTAGACAGTACCCGTTAGGTAATAAAATAAAAAGTATTTATTTGCCACAAAAGAATATATATACAATGTTAAAATTTTCATACGTGGTAGAGCCGTGCTGCAATTATATTAGTAGTGTAGTTGTAGCACGAATGGATCGGCTCGACCGCGGAGGGACCACGCTCTCACAGAATACCAGCGTGAAATAGTAGCTTGATGCTGCTGTGTTTCGTATGGTGAGTGTAGAGAACCAGAGACCCTTTTTACTGAAAACGAGGCGTTCCATCTTAGTCCTCACGGGTGACAACGCATCTGCATTTTGATTCGTAGTCGAGGATAGATGTAGATGTATATGGACCACAGCAACCACTTACCATCAGGTGGACCCTGTGCTCGTTTGTCACCTTATCCCAAAAAAAATTAAAATAGCTTAATAATTAGTCATGACAAAACGGTCTGCGACTCAGTTGTAACGGAAAACACATTACTCCTGCTATTCTGCCACAGCCTTTGAGTAGTAACCATACAGGGTCTTAGGCAAGTGATGAAACACACGTATCAATAATAAATAAAGGTCACAGTTTGATGGCTCGCTTGCACAGTTACTGAGAGCTTAGTTGCGATGCTACATTGCCGCGGGTACGAATCCGAATTTCGCACAGGAAAAGTGTTTGCATGGCATATAGATAATAATTGTTATTGTTAATTGAATTGTTAATTGAAGCGACAGTAGCCTAGTGGCATGACGCAGACCGCGAACTTAAAAGGTCGCGGGCTCGAATCCACCATTCGACTACTGTCGTGAACCACTCCTAACACAAGCATTTTCGGCTTACCAGGAGTGGTTAAAGGGAATATTAGTAATGTTAATTAATATGATTACTAATATTTAAAAAAAGTTCCAGGTCTGGATGTTTGTCCTTGTGCAATTTAACAATTTAAAAAAAGAATATTAACAATGCTATAAACATTACTAATATTCCCCTTAACCACTCGTGTTAAGCTTAAATTGCTTGTGTTACGTACGAGTGGTTCACGCCAGTAGTCGAATGGCGGATTTGAACCCATGGCTTTTTTGAGTTCGCGGTCCGCGCCCTGCCATAACAGCCTGGCCACGGGACATTCGCCGTAGCGAAAATTCGCGCGGCGCGAACGGCGAGGCGTCTAGCGACTAAAACAAATGTATAGAAATGTATGGATCAAGCCACGCGTAGCGGCGAGTGGCGACACGACCGGCGAAATTTACCGGGCGAGTCGCGCGGGCGACTGGCGGCGCGGCGGGCGACTGAAACAAATGTATGAATCAGTAGTCAGTACGGCGGTGCAAGCCACGGAGTCGGGCGCCAATCGCGACGGTAGACGCGGCGAATAGTATAGGGAACAAAACATTTTAGTTGTTTTCGCCGCGAAAAATGCCGGGCCGACAAAAACAACTTAAAATTCTATCCGGAATAAAAGTCAATATATATATATATATATATATATATATATATATATATATATATATATATATATATATATATATATATATATATATATATATATATATTGACTTTTATTCCAATTCTGGTTGAATATTAACAAGAATATAGTTGCAGATTTCAACACTCAGTCTGGTATTTACTCGAAATTTTTTCTAGAGACATTCTATTTGTTGTGTAATTCTCCATCTATAACCCAATTCCTATTACAATCTACTAATCTTATCCAAATATTATGTCTTGAATCAAAAAACAATTACTTTCTAAGCAATATCGAGATAACTTTGATAAAGACATTTCACTCTCGGCCTATCTGGTTGCGGCGGCAAACGTGACTTCCCGTGGTCCTCAAATCGCGCCGCGCGAATTTTCGCCCCGCCTGTCGCTTCGCCGTTCGCGCCGCCGATCCCCGTGGCCAGGAAGTTAGGCTACTGTCGCTTTAAAACTATGTAAAAACGCCTTTACAATATACGAGAATATCTTTCTGTGGAAAACGTTTAAATAAATTTAACTTAGCAGTGTGACATGTATGATACATACATCATCATTACAGCCCTTCACAAGTCCACAGCTGAACATAAGCCTTCCCTAAGGAATGCCATAAAGCACAGTCCTGAGCCACCTGCATCCATCGACTTCCCGCATGTCTTACCAGGTCGTCACTTCATCTAGTGGGGTCGCCCTATACGATAATATTAGCCGTAGAGTCTACATCACCTGAAGATGCCTCGTGTAGAGGCGAAACACGTGTCGTATTATCGTCGGTGGTGTGTCTTTCCTAGAATATTGGTGCTGGGATTAGTGGTGACGGGATTAGTGCACGCAAGGGAGGGCGGGTGGTGCTCTTCAAACTGGGTAAGACACATCTTTTAATTTAATTTAGCGGATGGTTGCAAAGTAACTATTAAATTTTTTACTATCATTAGTGGGCTCTTCTCTTAAAGGTCTCTAAGTTGTATCAGTACGGAAAAAATCTCTGGTTGTAGTTGATTCCTCTTCGGAGTTCTTGTATGTACCTAAGGGTCCCTAAGTTCGGACACTCTCAAAGTCCCCTAATACCGGACAGTTTTACAGTAAGTTTATTTTTGTTGTAGTTATTATTTTGGTGTTTTGTTTTTCAGATTCAACATGGATAAACCCAAACCGAGTTGTGGGAATACCCCCAAACGTAAAATATTGAAAAAATGCTCAATTAGCTACATTTGTGATTTTTGCAGGTTGTACAATTAAAGTTTTGTTATTTTATAGAAACCGTTCCTAATTATGACCAAAGTTAATTACAATTAAGAATAGTTTTCTTTATAAACAGCTGATTTGATCAATTTTAATAGATATTCTTACGAATTGTTTGTTAAAATAATGTTTAGGTTTAAAAATGAACGAAAAGATGGCTGTCCGTCATTAGGCGACCTACTACATTTAAAGTAAGATTTGAGACTGTTGATATATCTGTGTTAATTAAGTATATAGTTGTGAACTTATTAAAGTGAAATAAACAAATGAGACTATTATACGTTCTTTTTTATTTTTATTGTTCTTTAAGTCTCCGGTTCTCGGGGACCTCCCCCTAATGCTTTTTTTATACAACTTCTTCAATTTCTGCAACCGGCCGGGGTGTAAGAGTATTGTCAAAGAGCCGGATTTACCGATGCGCGTATCTAAAAGCATAAAATATAAATATATATAAAAATTTATTATTTTTACGGTTGAGTTTTCTGAAGTAGAATTATTTCTATACGTTTTAACATAACCGTAACATAAAAATATAACAATCACGCCTGTCACCCAGAGGGGTAGGCAGAGACTAGGGACTTCCGTTTGCCACGATCCAGACACACCTCTCTTGCCTTTCTTACATCCATATATCTACGCATACATGCACTTAAGGGTAAGTTTTTTATAGGATAGTGTGACGTACGAGCACACAGTCCACCTGATGGTAAGTGGTATCTGTGGCCCATAGACATCTACATCTATCCTCGATTACGAATCAAAATGAGTTGTCACCCGTAAGGACTAATAAAGAATGCCTCATTTTCAGTAAAAAGGGTCTCCGGTTCTCTACACTTACCATACGAAACACAGCAGCATTAAGCTAATATTTTGCGCTGGTATTCTGTGAGAGCGTGGTCCTTCCCCGGTCGAGTCGACCCATTCGTGCTACACTACTACTATACTACTAATATAACTGCATCATGGCTCTACCACGTATGAAAGTACTCTTAATCTGGCCCGTCTTCAATATATCGCCAATTTCGTCAATAAACTTTCTTATAGTTTGTCTCTTTCCGAATCTGCCGTTCACACTGGTTTTAACACTGAGTCTGATAACGCATTTAACGGGAAGCACAGGCTTTTTGTTACATGTTGTATAACAGTCGTAGTAATCGAAGGAACAATTATAACGGTTTATAGAATTTGGTTTAATAGGTAACATTTCATTTTATAGAAAGCTATATAGTTAAGCAGCATAAACGTGACCACCAGAATTTTTTCGTTGTGATAATAGCTCGACGTGTTTTTTTTTAAATTTGTGGTCAATAGATTCATATGGTGAAATATTAACTTTCTTATTAAGTAGCAAATAATAATGAATTTCGAATCGGTTAACAAGCCTAAACTAGTTATAAGCTCGTTTCTTAATCGAAACTTAGACCTTGGGATTTTAACATTGCCAACCTTAAACTTTCTCTGCTAAGTCCTCAAAAGTTTGATGATACATACATAAACACTCACGCCTGTCACCCAGAGGGGTAGGCAGAGACTACGGATTTCCATTTGGCACGATCCTGACATTCTTCTTTCGCCTCTTTTACATCCATATATCTACGCATACATGCTCGTCGGTTAAGGGTACTTCTAACGTGGCCCATTTTCAAAATATCGCCAATTAAAAAAGTAAAAAAAAATATATAATTAAATGAATTAATATAATTTAAATAAAAGTTTGATGATGTTCTTTTAATTAATTTGGACCACTTAGAAAACAGTTTTCACTTTTAGAATTTTCTAGATTAATAACAATTGTATACCAATTTTCTCATAGCCGTGGAGTTGTTTTCTAAATATAAATCAAGGCCGAAAGAATTATAGGCCATACAAATCGAACCTGTAATCTACGAGGTTGTTGCCAAACGCTTAACCATTTCAACTCATCAGATATGAATTACTTAGGCCATCATTATTTTTTTTTTTAAAAGAAGTAAGGGTGATAGTCGAGCACACCGTTCACATGATAGTAAATGGCGCTGTGAACAAAGGTAGCTAATAAAAATAAAATAAAAAAGGCAGACATTCTAACCTCGATTACAAATTAAAGTGCAAGTGCGTTGTCACTTATGAGGACTAAGACGGATTGTCTTGTTTCCAGTAAAAAGGGTCTCCGGTT